>JANAVB010007399.1:31932894-32308062 GCA_029216955.1 Iris pallida
ATATCAATATATCATCTTTTATATTAATGTGATGGTACAAAACTAAAAATCTAAATAGATCATAACTGATTTATTAACTACATATTTACCGTGATCATTCATTACCATATACTTGAACATTTATATATTTCTAAACATACAGGCATACAAACAATAACAATACCAAAACATCACCAATATCTGGGATCAACACATGATTCCACCATTTGGTTCTATTTAGGATCCATCTCCGTAGTTTAACTACCCGCCTCATAACCCTTTTAGCTGCTTTAATCTATTCTCTGTATGATCTAGTCCAAGGTACAGAAACTCAGTTTTGGTATATCTCCTTTGGACTCTTCATACAAGTATTGCAGCTTGCTTAGGTAGTTTTGGCAAATTTTTGACCCTCCGATTTTGATCCAAAATGGCCAGAACATAAAGGTTTCTGCATTTAATTAAAACCGTGGCCAATTTTCACATTAATACCATGTTCACTTTAATACAAAGACTTTTTTGTTCACATATGTAATTTCACTTTTCTACCCTTTGTTAGTCCATCGCTAAACTTAAGATATTTACGATCATCATACCCCTGAAGATCAAAAAGTTACTTCTCCCCATCACTAAAACCCTAACCATAAACCCTAATGGTGGAGGGTTATGGAGGCCTATCATCGCTACAAGGAGGGGCGGTCAGGACGAGGGTAGCATCGACGGGAGGTGGGGGAAAGATGGTAGTGATGAGTTAAGATTTAGGGATGAGAAAAGAGGAATAAGGTGGTGGTGGAGGGTTAAAGTCTAGGGATGAGGAAGGAGGAAGTCAAGATGGGGATGAGGAAGAAGATGGTATTGATGGGTTATAATTGAGGAAGAAGACGGTGGTGAGTAGTTAAGGTTTAGGGATGAGGGAGGATTAGGACCGGCTCCAGCATTTTGGACAACCCAGACAAGTCCTAAAAATGAGTCCCTCGTCCCTCTATATATAAAAAATTATAAACCAGCAAATCCAATAAATCCAAAATACAATGTAATTAGTTATTGAATACACAAATTATCACCAAGATCTAATAAATTAAGCAACTCCAACTTCTAAATTTATTACATTAAAAGAAACCAAATAACACTAAACTAAATCTAAAGTTCATACTCTTTTCGCTTTTTGATGTACAAAATTCTCAATTAAATCGTTGTGATCAAGTTTAGTTGTCATTTTTTTTCTCAATAGACAATATGGTCAAATTGTTCAAACTATCTTGTGACATAGTTGATCGGAGGTAATTTTTTATCAACTTGGCTTGGAGAATTGTAATTGGTATAGTCAATATATTCTATAAGCTACCCAAGCATTAGGAAAATCAAGACACAAATTTTTGATATACTCCAATACTTCAATGGGTTTGGTTGACCTCTCTGGTAATGTTGTTCTCAACAATTGTAATTCTGAAAACAATTCAAGTGCATCAATATCAAAATCATTTCCATGTTTCGAAAAATCCTCAAGTGTAGCACACGAACGCTTCGAACTCGCATCATACACAACTTTCAACTTGCTCAAGTTAAATAAAAACCCAAAAGTGTCTTCATATTTTTGAAACTGCTCAAATCTTGTCTTGAGTGAAGAAAGAGCATTATCAATTATTATAAAATATTTAATCCGAAAAGAATCTTCAACCGCTTGTATTGATTCATCATTAGCATTCTCATCAAAAAAAACTTCTATTTGTGGCAAACACGAATTCCACGAAAAGTTGGTTCAACGTCCATTTCTAAAACAATCTTTTCAGATTCACTCTTCGTTCGGTATTCATACAGTCTTCCAAAAGAAGAATGAGATCTTGCAAGAGATTTATACACTCCTCAATATTCATATCGTTTGCTTGGAGAATCTTGCTAACTTTATTCACTTTCTGCAAATTTCGAACCAAATCAGCATGCCAACAAGGAAATCGATGTTTCGAAGTTCATAACTGCTAAAGACCTAGCATCAGTCGTTGTGGTCGCATCAACACTATGTTCTACTAGATGAAACAACGCATCTCTTATTTGAGGAGCTCGAAACCTTATCGCATTTACACTTGCAATACGACTTTTCCAATGTGTATCCGACCATGACTTTAGTGTAAGTCTTTTCCCATTGTGATCCTTCGCATAAGATTTGAGGACCTCCCACCACTTTGTTGAACGAGAGAATAATTTATAAATCCGTTCTATCACTCCAAAAAAATGATTTAGCTTGAAATGAACTCATGGCCATATCACAAAGAGCAAGGTTAAGGGAATGCCAACCACTCGAGTGTAAAATGCTCTAGGATACTCTTTTAGTACCCTACTATTTACACCTTTATATTGTCCTTTCATGTTAGAAGTTAGAACCATTATCATAACCATGCCCTCACATGTCATTAAAATCAAGTTTTAAGCTTCCCAAAACTTCTTTAAGTTCATTGAAAAGTGCATCCCCAAATGATTAAAAAAATTAAAAATTGAGACCTCTTAGGGGAGGAGGCCCTAGGCGGCTGCCTAAACCGCCTCCCCCGGCCTCCCCGGGAGTTGGCTCTGGGAAGGATGAAGAAGATGGATGGTGTATAATAGTCATTTTACCATGTTTGTTGACAATTTCATAGAGCTCACGGTATTAAAGCGATAAAAAAAAGTTCAACATATGGCAAAGTTCAAGATACATTGATGAAACCTAGCCAGAAACCTTGATTTATCATCCCCAAGTAGCAACTTGAATTACAATATTATTACTCTTACCAACTAGAGCATCCATTTGTTAAGCATGTCCAAACCATTGAAGCAATCTCTAATCTCCAAAGAATAAACTCATTTCTCGTGAACGTATATATCAAGATAAATGCAACTAGATGGTATGTAATGTATCACTACCACTGACCTGGATCCGATTCCGATGGGGAAACTTGGAGACGGCACGATGCACCTCAAGCCCCCGGAGCTCCCGCTTCCTCGCCATCCTCATGAGGAGATCCAGCCTCGCCTGTCGCCCCCGGATTTTCAACATATCCTTCCTCACGTGCTCCGGAGGCCTGTCCTCCTCGTGGTCGTCCGTCACCGACCGGTCGTCGCCGCACCCCGCACCCCCCCCCCCCCCCCCCCCCCCGGCTCGGTCGTCATCCGGACCCACTCCCTCACCGACCTAACCCTCTCCCTCTCTTTCTCCCCCATCCACTCCGAGTCTCCGACACCGCGGGCTTTCGTTCCTCAGCTCCCTCGCCGTCCCAGATATCCGGTTCACCATCTCGCGGTCGTCCCCGAGGTCCGGGGAGTCCTCGCAGGACGATATCGAGGAACCGCAGCCGCTCTCGCTGAGGTCGGCGCGGGTCAGGGAGACGGTGTGGATGCCAGCGAGGGCCGTGAGCTCGGACTCGCGGTTGCAGCGCTCGATGGTGGTGAGCATCTCCGTGGTTTGGCGCGCGACCCACCGACTGAGGATCCGGGAGTGGCGGAGGTCGTCGGCGGAGGACTCGGCAGTGTCTTCTCCGCCGAGGAACGACCGGCGGCGCCGGCAGAGGAGCTAGTCGTTCATCAGCTGCTCCAGCTCCCGCTGGCAGACCCGATCGTCGGCGACGTCCTCTTCGTCGCGCTTCTGGCGGAGTTCCGCCATTGGAGAACCGATCGATTCCTCCCGAAGAAATTCCTAATTTTTCTTACATTTTTTTTAATGGAGACACGACACTGCTGTTCTTCTTGCTGCAGCACAGGAAAGAAAAAGGCTTTTTCTAAGGGCACCCCCACTAGGGACTATCACTTACTTAGGGGACAGCCCAGGTTTGAGGAACATTTACTGGAAACGTCCCGAAAATTACTTAGAGGCAGCCCAATATTAATGTTTTTCTCTCTCCTCTCTCCTCCTCCTCCTCCTCAAACCTCCTCTTCCTCCTCCTCCTCCTCCTCCTTCCTCCATTAGGGTTTTTCTCTCGCCGGCAGAGTGGAGCGGCGCCGGCAGAGCCGAGACTCGCCGCAGCCGTTGGGTTGGGGTTCACACGACGGCACGAGAGGTGGATACGCTGGAGGTGGTCGGTGACGGAGGAGAGGTGGTCGGTGTGGTCGGCGACGGAAAGGTGGACGCACTCGACGGAGGAGAGGTCGGCACCGGCTCGGTGTGGTCGGCTGGCTGTTTGGGGCGGTTGTAGATCGGAGGCGACGTCGGAGAGGAGGGTGACGAGGGTGGCGCCGACGAGGGACGCGGCGACGATGAGGTCCTCGACGGCGGGGCGGCTCTCCAAGGCGACGACGAGGCCTTCGCATCTGCTGCTGCTTCTTCTTCTCCGAGGACTGCCAACTTGTTGGCAGTCCTAACATGTGTTAGGACTGCCAACATGCTGGCAGTCCTAGGACTGCCAGTAAGTTGGCAGTCCTAACATATGTTAGATGCTGGCAGTCCTAGGACTGTCAGTAAGTTGGCAGTCCTAATGTTAGGACTGCCAGCATGTTGGCAATCCTACTTGCTGGAAAAAATTGGACTAGCCCTAAGTAAAAAATTTGATGGCAAACTTGTAATTTTTTGCAAAAATTTTGGGATAGCTCCAAGTAATCGGTGGGGTGCCCTTAAAAGGCAATAGGCTAATTTAGCCGACAAGTCCTTCATATTTAGACATATAACAGAAAGTCGTCTTTCATTTTCCATTTCTAACAATTTCTTCTCAAAGATATTTAGTTTATTTGCATAAAGATACTATAAATTTCATTTTTACAAGCTCTCACACTCCCAACTTCCTCTTCCAAAGCTCTCGTGTGCTTTCTTACAAAGATCCTCCCAATGTGCCAAGTCAGATCCCAACTAGGGGCGAGTATTATTCGGTTGTAGACCTAAAATCGAAACGAGTTGAATAAAAAAAAAAAAGGTTAATTCTAAGGGCACCACCAATTTTACTTAGGGACAGTCCAAAAAATATTTACAAATATTACAAGTTTGCCATCAATTTTTTTTACTTAGGGGCAGCCCAACATTAGGTATAAATGACAACTTTTCTTTTCTTTTTTCTCTCTCCCTCTCTCTACTCTTTTTCTCTTTCCCTCAACTCTTTTCTTCTCTCCCTCTACTTCTTTTCTTCTCTCCCAACATTTCTAGGTTATGGAATTAAACCCTTGTCCAAATTATTTCCCAAAATTTTCTTCCTTTCTTTCCGAGAATTATCCCCAAAAAATTTCTCCAATCTCAATCATGTTTTGCACAAAAATTTTCCCAGATTTGTCTGAGATCAGCTACCAAATTTTTTTTATACTCATACTCAAAATCAGAAAACATAGACATAAATATTAGGTTTAGAATCACTTTAGGGTTCATGAATGAATTTTTCGAACATGATAAGTCTCACGTATTTCTTGAAACCCTAACCCTAGAACACGACAGATTGTTGTGGTCGTTTGGCTGCTACAGTCATGGCTTACAATATTAGGACTGCCAGGCTTCCTGCAGTCCTACATTAAGTTAGGACTGCCAGCCTCCTGGCAGTCCTACATTAAGTTAGGACTGTCAGGGGGATAGCAGTCCTATCCCAAACTCTCTGTGAAGAGAGTTTGGATATGAAACTCTCTTCACAGAGAGTTTCATACAGTACTGTCAGCCCCCTGGCAGTCATGCATTAAGTTAGGACTGCCAGTCCCCTGACAGTCATAACTTAATACAGGACTGTCAGGGGGCTGACAGTCCTGACTTAAAATTATACCAACAATAACAATACAAGTTCTCAGGAAGCATGGACGCACCAAATTTCGGTGTTGTGTTGGAGCACCAAATTTTGGTGCTGTGTTGGAGCACCAAGAACCATGACGTGTGTGTAGCCATTTATGTACCATGTCGTATCAATAATTGTGTCCATGCAACGTACCACAACAATTGACAATTAACAATACAAAATTTAAAAGAACTGAGCTAAATGTCGTTTTCTTATATTCCAACAAAAAACAAAGTTTATTTTGTCCTAACATCAAAGTACCGCGAGAGATCCTGACAAAACTTACTCAAGAATGTCCGCAATCACGAAACTACAATTGAATCGACCGACTACATGACAAATATGACCAACATTAGGACTGCCAGGCTTCATGTAGTCCTACATTAAGTTAGGACTGCCAGCCTCCTAACAGTCCTAACTTAATGTAGGACTGTCAGGGGGCTGGCGGTCCTGACTTAATGTAGGACTGCAGAAAGTCTAGCAGTCCTACTTTACATTAGGACTGGCATAACCCTGGCAGTCCTTCTTTACATACAAAATGCTGCATTTTGGTGTACATGGTTAAAAGATGTTAAGAACGTTCGCTTTATATTGTTTTGGTGTCGCAGCTGCAATTTCATCAATTTCAGATGGAATATGGTGTGTCTGAAGTGCGACTAGAAACGACCAAAGGCATCAATCAGTGGGGACATTGCTGCTAAGCCCCGCGTCAATCAGTGGGGACATTTCGGGATACATGGATAGAAAGCTCAGTGTGGATTTTTAGCTTGTATATAGAGTAGAACGTCTATTGTTCAATTTTCATGTCTATGTCAAGATGAAGAAAGTATACATTTTAAAATTGTTGTGCTTGCCCTTATTATTATGTTATACTCTATTTTAATGAACTGATGCAATAATAACATCCTGAGTACTATTCTCATAGGATTCAACCATTTCTGTTATATTTAAACTTTGGATTACAAGGATGAGACTAAAGACTTATATATATATATATATATATATATATATATATGTATATATACTGCTATTATCAGATAAAGCAATCCAAAAAGAGTAAAGACAAGAGTAACATTTGTTTCACAGACAAAATGATGATGCTAACACTTGTGTTTAACAGACAAGATGATAATGATTCCAACATTTGTGTTTCACGGACAAGATGATGATGATGATGCTCATGACTTGCTCCCATTGGTACTCTTGCTAGACTTAGCGCTGGAACTGAGGTCAGAGACGGCAGCGTTTGCGTTGCATTTGGCTAGTTTCTAATTGAGCTCGGAGAGGGAGTGCTTGGTTCTCCTGGTTCAGGAGATGCACCTTCTTCCTCAGCCGCTCGTTCTCCTTCATTATGTAGCAGTTCTGCAGGTACAGCTTCGAGTTGATCCTTTCCATTACTTCTTCCAATAAGTTCAAGGTGTTACAGAGGTATAGATAGATAGATAGATAGATAAATAGAGAGTATAAGAACAAAATTAGTTGTGGCTTGGTGCGAGTTGTTAGAAACACAAGATGAAGGCTCTGTTTGCTTTGCTTGTGAGGGAGGAAGCTCAGTAAGGAAAGTGTGAAGGCACTGCACTGCATCATGAACAAACCCCCACCCAACTTAACTCTATAGACACATGCATGACTTACCACACTGCATTGCATCATGAACAACCCCCCTCCCCTCATATGAACATTATACAGTTGAAAATATTAGGACTGTCAGGCCTGTGGCAGTCCTAATGTAAATTAAGACTGCCACAGTCCTGGCAGTCATCTTTCACAAGCGGACTGTCAGGACTGTGGCAGTCCTAATTTACATTAGGACTGCCACATGCCTGGCAGTCCTACTGTTATGAGACCCTAACTGCCAAAACGAGATGCTACTTTGTCGTGTTCTAGGGTTAGAATTTCAACATAAAATGTGGGTTTCTTGTGTTCGAAAATTAGGGAAGAGAACCATAAAGAGATTCTAAACCTATTTTATCAAAAAAAATTCAAGAATTAAAAATATTCTAGGGTTTTGAATAGAATGTACAAAATTCTTGAAGAAATTAGGGAAGAACGTACATAGATTCCGGTTGCTTTGACTTGCGTGTCATCTCTTCGAATCTACGAAGATTGTGGAAGAAATCTTGGTAGAGGAAGTGGTGGAGAAGAAGAAATTAGGATTTTAGGAGAGGGAGAGGGAGAGAGTTCTTTTTTTCTTCTTGAGGAGAGAGAGTGTAGAATGAAAAATGAAAAGAAATGAATGGTTTGGGGGGGGGTGGGCTGCCTCCTAGCAAATTTTGGATGCCTCCTAGCAAATTCTCCACCTTCTTGGACTGCCCCCAAGTAAGTGATGCCCCCAAGCAATTTTGGTAGTGCCCTTAGAAAAAACCTAAAAGAAAGTGGTCGAGCTGATGCTAAATTTGGATTTTTGAACTTTTATGACGTTTATATATATATAATCATTATAAATGTATATATTATATATAGGAATCGATATTGGACGGGCCGGGCCGCTCAAGCCCATAAAATACGGATTTGGTTCGGACATGGGCCAATTTTTTTGAGCCTAAAGAAATTTCGGACCGGATCAGGTCGGGTTTAATTGTTATTTATGAAGTCCAAGCCCGCCCACAAGAGTCAAACTTTTCGGACCAAGTCAGTTCGGGCTGGACTTAATTGTTACAAATCAAAGAACTAAACAATGTATAGTTCAAACTAATTTTTTAACAAAAACTAAGAGTTGTATATTGTGCAGTCTCCTAGTCACTGAAATCACAATATCTTTTGCCTACCAAGCTCACCTCAACATAGAAATCTTCTCTTCACATGCAATATGTTGTGGAAGGAATCACAAGTACCTTTCCTTTGAGTCATTGCATCCCTCCACAATTAATACTTCCCTCTTGCTGATTCTAGAACTCTGATTGAATCATGAATAGGGGTTGTATGGTTCCCTATCAGTCTACCAACACATGATATCAAATTTATGTTATTTCCAACAAAATTCACACAAATTAGGGATCATCGTTTGGCCTTGGGGCTCGGGCGAACGCATAGTCCAAGTCTGTATCGGGCGGGCCTCGGGCCAGGTTCGGGCGAACGGATGCATAGCCCAAGTCCGGCCCTGTACTAATATGGACCGGGTCGGACTACCCTCTTGACCGGACTTTATCGAGCTTTGGCCCATCAGGCCGGGTGGGCTTTTCGGACGCCCACGGACTTCGGGCCAACTTTTGTATGTAAAAAGTGTTAGGCCAAAAATTCTTCCAAACCGTCATAATAAGGATTTTTTCTGAAATTTCATAACGCTTCTATATAAACCATTATAATAGCACTTTTGCAAGCATTATAAAAGGGTATTTTTCTTGCAATGTTTTAACCACTATAATGATCCTATATAACAAATATATACATACATGACTTACCATTTAATTAACTTATAAACTATATGCTACAAAATGGTAAAGATAAGTTTGTAAATATCAAATTCATATTTAGGTCTAAATTGCCATTTGAATAATGGAGGTTATTTGAAGAGTGGAGGGTATCTATGTGTAAATTATCATTATCCATGTGGCCTACAACTTCTTCTTCTTTTGGGTGTGTTTGGTAGGAGAAAAAAGTGGAAGAAAGAAAAGTGGAAGAAAGAAAATTGAAGGAGGACAAAGTGGAGGAAATGATTCATTTTCTATTGTTTGGTATGGAAGGAAAAGTAGAAGGAAAAAAAAAGATGGAGGTATTACTTTTCCCCCTTGATCAAAGAAATTTAATCCATCCAAAAGTGGAAGAAAAGTGGAGGTTTATATTAATTAATAATTATACTCTCTATATGAGTTGCCATATTTAAAATATTAATAAAGTCAGATAGTAAATAAGTGTTTTAGTTGAGGATATAATTGGTAAAACTTTTTTTTCAATTTTTTTTCATACCAAACAAAGGAGAGTGCATCTCTACTCTTTTTCATCCTTCCAACCAAACACAAAGGAAGGATATGATCCTTCCTTTCCATAGGAAAGGAAAATACATCATACTCTTTTTCCTTCCTTTCATTTTTCCATCCTTCATAACGATCAAAGTATAAATAAATCTAAGTCTACAAATATTATTTTAAATAAAACAAAATTCTAATTAAGATTTTTTTTTCTAAAGTAAATTTTCTCTTAGATTAGATTGTTCTGATCATGACTAATCAAATATTTTCTATTTCTTTTGTGCATTCGGACTTCTTCATATCAACCCTGGCTAATTGAACTATTTTGAACTCGATGGAATGATATGTTTCATCATTTGGTACCATCTACTATTAGACGTGCAGCATCTGTACCTATTCTATGCTGAAATGTTCACATTGTGCATGTCGATTCCAGCTAATTGAGGCAAGTACTTACACTGGTTACTTAAATTCCTGATAGATTCTATAATGCATGTTTTAGTTATGTTTTACTTAATTCTTGACACACTTTATACAGATCAGTGTTATGTGGATTTTAGTCATGATGTCACCCTCATTTTTCGTATTTCCCGTATTTCGTATTTATACTCGTATCTGGATTTTGGCATGTATTTTTATTTTTCTCAACTTGTTGAATTTCGATATTTCTCGTATTTTGGGTTTTGACATGACTCGGTTTTAATTGGTTTGGGTTGGTTTGGTTTGGTTTAATGTGTATTGGAACACCTTAGCCTATGCTCCACCTTCATTCCACCACAACCCACCCTCTTTATAATCCCCACCTAACACTCTCTCTCTTCATTACCTCCTCCATTAATTTCTTCTTCTTCTTCCTCCACACAACTCTCCACACCCATAGGCAAGTGCACCTTACCACCACATGAGAACCCTATTTTTATTTGTCCATTATCTAGATTAGGCCATGGTGATCAACATTAGTGCTTGACATTTTGTGATTTGGAGTTTCCATTGTTCTAGATCTAGGTTTTAGCTATTTTCGGATTTTGGTGGTTTTGATCTATCAAACTTCTTTGTTTTCAAGTTTTGATGGTTCCATGTTGTAGGAAACTTTTTTCTACCCAATTTTGACCTTTAAAAAGTTGGATTTGGACTTATTTTGTCCAAGTTATGAACTTTTGAAGCTTTGGGTTCAACCATGGAGTTCTTGCTGGTTTGGAGAAGACAGTGAGCAGTGTGCAGAGCTTTTTAGCTTACGCCACTGAGCTGCGCACGCTCTTTAGTGTCGCGTATGCAGACTTGGGTACGCTTCCTGTTGGAAGCGTGTCTCTTGCGTACGCAGACTTGGGTACGCTTCCTGTTGGAAGCGTGTCTCTTGCGTACGCAGACTTGGGTACGCTTCCTGTTGGAAGCGTGTCTCTTGCGTACGCAGACTTGAGCGTGCCCTGGTACGCAGACTTGAGCGTGCCCTGACTTGAGCGTACGCATGTCCTGAGCGTACGCTTCCCCCTGCGTGCGTGCTTTTGCGCGTACGCTGCTCTCCTGCGTGCGTACTTTTGCGCGTACGCTGCTCTCCTGCGTGCGTGCTTTTGCGCGTACGCTGCTCCCTTGCGTGCGTGCTTTTGCGGGTATGCTCCCCTGCGTGCGTGCTCTTGCGCATACGCCCAACCCTCCTGACCCCTTGCTTAACCCATTGGCTCTTGGAGTATTGGTTTTTTTTCTCGACTTGGTTTCTCTTTTGTGGATTGGATTTTTCTGAGATCTGTTCAACACAGCACGACTATCTTGACCCGACACGGCCTAACACGATTTTCAAGTAATTGGTTATGACTAGTTCGGTTCTCGGGATTTTCTGTGAATTATGATCCTGGTATTCTCTGATCTCCTTGCTAGTGGCCCGTGGCGGCGCACTCCTGACTTGTAACATGACGTGATAACTTGATAGTGACCGTGGCGGTGCACCCCTGACTTGTAACATGACTTGATAACTAAATGTTGTTGCGACGGCTAACACGACTTGACAAGAATAAATGGCCTGGACACCGTGGGTGAATGTGGTTGTACAAATGAACCTATCTTGTCTTGCATCATGTCTAGGACATGAATCCCTGGTTTCCCACGGTCAGGGATTCATACTGAATATGGCTAGGATTAATGACTAGATTGATCAAATAGTTCATGGAGAATTTTCCAGTTACCCGTTGCCCCTTTGGTCCCGGCCTTATATATATATACTTGGGATTTGTTGCTATCCGTCGAGATGAGCGCACTTCCAGCCCGCCGTCGAGTGTGGTACCTTAGGACACATGTATCTTACTACAGTGTGTCTGCTATATCCTGCTATCTTTTCCTTTTCTTGCTGGGATCACTCAGGTAGTAACAAACAGGTAACCGGACTTGGAATTCTCATTGCATCTTGCTAGTAACTAGGCCTGTGATAACCCTAGTTAGTTAAAGTATCAAGCCGTACTTATTGCTTGGCCGTGATTGTTGGTTGAGGTATAATCTGTCTAATCCTGTCTTGATCCTATACAAGATTGTTATATATCTTGATTTCTTATATTCACCTTGCCGATAAATGGTGGGAGAAACCAAGTTCTGTTCAAACGAAGGGTTACAACCCCGGTCCTTGTTTGGTTTACAGGTTGTAACCTGGTTATCTGAATAGTCCCATGGTTATCTCATCGTATATCATCCTGTCATGCTCTTCCATATGTTCTGTCTTTTATCGATTCTGTACAAGATTGTCTTTTATATTCACCTATCATACTTTTCTTGAATTACTGTCTCTTATTATGTAATTATATTGTTGTGCTAATTTGCTGGCTTTAGTTCTTATTTTGTGGCCTCCTTTATGGCACTTGCTCTTTCTGGGGTCTGATCCAGCTGGTTTTGTATGGCCAGATACCGAAGCAGCAGCAAAGGATCTACCTGTCTTCCAGCCTGATGGTGACCGCCAGGCGTAATCAGGGCAACGAGTGGGTTTCTTTTGTTCTCCCACTCTATTGTACATTATTCTTTGAGGCGTTTAGCCGACGAGCACTTGTTAGCTCGATGCACTTTACTTCTGTCTGCCTACGGGCTGTAATCATGATTGGCAACTCGAGGTTGATCATGTATGACTTAACTCTTGCTAGTCCTCACATTTTGTACGACTAGCTTCATGATCATTTGGATATGTAATATTTGGGACGCCTTACAATTGTATATTTGGTGATCTGATATCTTGTGATTATTATTAGTCGATTGAGATTGAGACAATAGGATAATTTATGACCTTAAGAGACTGATGGCTTGTAGATAAACCCTCACATATCTAGACAGTCGTGACCGTATGGTGAGATGGATTACATTGCATTATACGTAGCTGGCTATGTCTGCCCCCGCTCTCCAGTATTCTGGTTCTGGGGCGTGACATGGTTTAAGTGGTGGCCCATACAGGTCTTTTCAATCAAGAAATGTGAGGGTTTACCGGATAGATGTCTCAATCTGTACTCGTCTTTGATCTCCACTCGTATCTTCTTATCTCCTTGAATCCCTGACTTGATAACATGCTTGCATCATTGTTCTATCCTGGTCCTTCCTTAATATTCCTGGTGTCATTACTTCAGCGGCATCGCTCCTGTTGATCAGCCAGAAGAAGTTCGGCCGGCAGTCCAGCAACAGCAAGAAGATCAAGATCAGTCCTCAGCAGCCGCCTCTCGAGCCATGCCTTCTGGAGAACCAGTGCCCCCAGTCCAGCCAGTTCAGCCAGCAGGGTCAGAGGATGGGGTCTTGATAGGGTTCATCCGTGAGTTGCTTGCGTCTCAGGACCGTCGAGGTGATGCCTTGCAGCAAGCAGTACAAGAAGCTATGAGCGGAAGTGGTCCTCGAGGGAATAGTACGGTCAACAATTTCAAGCGCCTGAACCCTCCCTTCTTCGACGGCAGCGAGGATGCTATTGCTGCAGATGCCTGGCTACAGGACATTGAAGTTATCTTGGAGGCAGCCAGGACCCCTGAAGCAGAGAAGGTGGCAGTGGTGCGCCTGCAGTTACTAGATCTATCTCGCAGCTGGTGGGCTATGCAAGCAGCGAGTTTGGGTACGCCTGTCATGTGGACGGTATTCAGTAATATGTTCCAAACCAAGTACTTCGACGCAGTGGCTAGGTATGACCTGCAGACCAGGTTTAGTAATCTCAGGCAGATGAGCAGGACGGTCGACGGATATGCGGCCGAGTTTTCAAGGTTGAGTCAGTTTGCTCCCACCTTGGTGGCAACCGAGCTAGACAGAGCACAGCGATTTCAGCAGGGGCTCCACTTGGAGATCATATTGGCAGTAGAGCAGTTCGAGCACAGAACTTTTGATGCCGTCTTGCGAGCATCAAGGAGGCATGAGTACACTTCCCGAAAGATAGCAGACCGGACCGGAGATCGGAAGCGGTCTTACGACCAGATGAACCAATCCTCAGCATCGGCCCCAGCAGCTAGGGCCTTGACCATTGGAGCTACGAGGACAGATTCGGTTACCTCCTTACAGCATTCTGCCCCGACCTATCCCCAGCAGCAGAAGCAGAAGCGGCCTCTCGTAACGGGTTGTTCTCATTGCGGGAAGCCCGGGCATGTTGTTACTGAGTGCCGTAGAGCACAGGGATTGTGCTTGGTTTGTGGTTCGCCAGGCCACATGATAGGATCTTGTCCGTTCAGACACAGATCATCGTCGACAGTAACTAGTCCCTCGATTATGGGACCAGCACCAGCACCAGCACCAGAACCAGCTCCAGTTCACCAACCACAGCAGCTTCCGTTCCCGGGTCCATTGCCGTCTCAAGCCCAGGCCTTCCAGCAACAGAGGTCTCAGCAGTTCGCCCTGGCCCAGGCCCAGATCTAGAATCGGCAGAGAGGTATCTGTGTCCTATTGTCTTACTTTCCGCCGTCGTTATGCGGGACACATGCCATGTTTCATGTATCCTAATTACAACGGTATATTCCGGACCCGAGCCATGTCCTAGATCATTCGAAAATGGTTATTGGTACCAACCTTTTCGTATGAGAAAAGGCCCGTGTCCCTGTTTGACCAAGGGGAGAGACCTCAAGCGCAAGACTATCAGTTTACTTCATGTTGTTTGAGTTCATCGCTCCTTGGGAGAGTCGAACGGGGGAGTGTGAGGATGATATCCGATCACGTTATCCCTACCTGTTTGACTCATAAGGTATAATGTCTTCCTTATGCCTTACGTTTTCCCTTCCTTGCTTGCATTGTATGATTGTATGATTAAACTGCTTAGTGTAACTTGCCTGTGCTTAGTATAACTTGTCGTGGCAATCTCTAGCTCCTTGATTAAATTCCGAGGACGGAATTCTTTTAAGGTGGGTAGAGTTGTCACCCTCATTTTTCGTATTTCCCGTATTTCGTATTTATACTCGTATCTAGATTTTGGCATGTATTTTTATTTTTCTCAACTTGTGGAATTTTGGTATTTCTCGTATTTTGGGTTTTGACATGGCTCGGTTTTAATTGGTTTGGGTTGGTTTGGTTTGGTTTAATGTGTATTGGAACACCTTAGCCTATGTTCCACATTCATTCCACCACAACCCACCCTCTTTATAATCCCTACCCAACACTCTCTCTCTTTATTACCTCCTCCATTAATTTCTTCTTCTTCCTCCACACAACTCTCCACACCCATAGGCAAGTGCACCTTGCCACCACATGAGAACTCTATTTTTATTTGTCCATTATCTAGATTAGGCCATGGTGATCAACATTAGTGCTTGACATTTTGTGATTTAGAGTTTCCATTGTTCTAGATCTAGGTTTTAGCTATTTTCGGATTTTGGTGGTTTTGATCTATCAAACTTCTTTGTTTTCAAGTTTTGATGGTTCCATATTGTAGGAAACTTTCTTCTATCCAATTTTGACCTTTGAAAAGTTGGATTTAGACTTGTTTTGACCAAGTTATGAACTTTTGAAGCTTTGGATTCAACCATGGAGTTCTTGCTGGTTTGGAGAAGACAGTGAGCAGTGTGCAGAGCTTTTTAGCTTACGCCACTGAGCTGCGCGCGCTCTTTAGCGCCGCGTACGCAGACTTGGGTACGCTTCCTGTTGGAAGCGTGTCTCTTGCGTACGCAGACTTGGGTACGCTTCCTGTTGGAAGCGTGTCTCTTGCGTACGCAGACTTGAGCGTGCCCTGGTACGCAGACTTGAGCGTGCCCTGACTTGAGCGTACGTATGTCCTGAGCGTACGCTTCCCCCTACGTGCGTGCTTTTGTGCGTACGCTGCTCTCCTGCGTGCGTGCTTTTGCGCGTACGCTGCTCTCCTGCGTGCGTGCTTTTGCGCGTACGCTGCTCTCCTGCGTGCGTGCTTTTGTGCGTACGTTGCTCCCCTGCGTGCGTGCTTTTGCGGGTATTCTCCCCTGCGTGCGTGCTCTTGCGCATACGCCCAACCCCCCTGACCCCTTGCTTAACCCATTGGCTCTTGGAGTATTTGTTTTATTTCTCGACTTGGTTTCTCTTTTGTGGATTAGGTTTTTCTGAGATCTGTTCAACACAGCACGACTATCTTGACCCGACACGGCCTAACACGATTTTCAAGTAATTGGTTATGACTAGTTCGGTTCTCGGGATTTTCTGTGAATTATGATCCTGGTATTCTCTGATCTCCTTGCTAGTGGCCCGTGGCGGCGCACTCCTGACTTGTAACATGACGTGATAACTTGATAGTGACCGTGGCGGTGCACCCCTGACTTGTAACATGACTTGATAACTAAATGCTGTTGCGACGGCTAACACGACTTGACAAGAATAAATGGCCTGGACACCGTGGGTGAATGTGGTTGTACAAATGAACCTGTCTTGTCTTGCATCATGTCTAGGACATGAATCCCTGGTTTTCCACGGTCAGGGATTCATACTGAATATGGCTAGGATTAATGACTAGATTGATCAAATAGTTCATGGAGAATTTCCCAGTTACCCGTTGTCCCTTTGGTCCCGGCCTTATATATATATATATACTTGGGATTTGTTGCTATCCGTCGAGATGAGCGCACTTCCAGCCCGCCGTCGAGTGTGGTACCTTAGGACACATGTATCTTACTACAGTGTGTCTGCTATATCCTGCTATCTTTTTTTTTTCTTGCTGGGATCACTCAGGTAGTAACAAACAGGTAACCGGACTTGGAATTCTCATTGCATCTTGCTAGTAACTAGGCCTGTGATAACCCTAGTTAGTTAAAGTATCAAGCCGTACTATTGCTTGGCCGTGATTGTTGGTTGAGATATAATCTGTCTAGTCCTGTCTTGATCCTATACAAGATTGTTATATATCTTGATTTCTTATATTCACCTTGCCGATAAATGGTGGGAGAAACCAAGTTCTGTTCAGACGAAGGGTTACAACCCCGGTCCTTGTTTGGTTTACAGGTTGTAACCTGGTTATCTGAATAGTCCCATGGTTATCTCATCGTATATCATCCTGTCATGCTCTTCCATATGTTCTGTCTTTTATCGATTCTGTACAAGATTGTCTTTTATATTCACCTATCATGCTTTTCTTGAATTACTGTCTCTTATTATGTAATTATATTGTTGTGCTAATTTGCTGGCTTTAGTTCTTATTTTGTGGCCTCCTTTGTGGCACTTGCTCTTTCTGGGGTCTGACCCAGCTAGTTTTGTATGGCCAGATACCGAAGCAGCAGCAAAGGATCAACCTGTCTTCCAGCCCGATGGTGACCGCCAGGCATAACCAGGGCAACGAGTGGGTTTCTTTTGTTCTCCCACTCTATTGTACATTATTCTTTGAGGCGTTTAGCCGACGATCACTTGTTAGCTCGATGCACTTTACTTCTGTTTGCCTACGGGCTGTAATCATGATTGGCAACTCGAGGTTGATCATGTATGACTTAACTCTTGCTAGTCCTCACATTTTGTACGACTAGCTTCATGATCATCTGGATATGTAATGTTTGGGACGCCTTACAATTGTATATTTGGTGATCTGATATCTTGTGATTATTATTAGTCGGTTGAGATTGAGACAATATGATAATTTATGACCTTAAGAGACTGATGGCTTGTAGATAAACCCTCACATATCTAGACAGCCGTGACCGTATGGTGAGATGGATTCCATTTCATTATACGTAGCTGGCTATGTCTGCCCCCGCTCTCCAGTATTCTGGTTCTGGGGCGTGACACATGATATCGTGTTTTCATGGTTATCGTGTTGTTCGTGATTATCGTGACCGTATTATCGTGTATTGTGATCTACGTGTCGTGACTAGGATCCACGTGTCTTAGTCAAGCAGGAAAATACTAAATAGATATGTGATCAGACCAGTAGACCATGCTTTTATATTTACATGCTTATTTAGACCTTAAGGATGCTTGTCATACACCTCACATATGATTAAACCAAATCCTATATAGGCCTTGCGGTGTAGTGTCTCAGCCGATCACATATATTAAAAAAGTGTACTTCGACACACTTAAATAGTTACAGTCTTCTTGTTTCACTCCATATTTGTTGTCATATGTCTTATTTATTCATGATTACTCATTTTACTCTACTTGCCATGCCATGATTGCAGTCTTGCTTGTTCATTATGTATCATATACGCTATTTCCTATTTTATAATTTTTATCATCTCTTGAATAATTTATCATGTATTACTTGTTTCAATCCTGACTAGATCCGTTGAAAATTTAAGGCGGCTTCCTATCTTATGTAATGTGGACTCTTTTGGTGGAGATAGAGATATTTTGGAGGCTGGTCACAATGATTAGATAATTTAGAAGTTCATACATTGAAAATTAATATTTAGCGGGTTTGTTTTCGAACTATTATTAAAATGTAGTTTGCATTTTGTAAATTATAGTTGTTGTGAATGAACAAAGAGGTTATTTATGTGCAAATATTGGTATTGAGATTAATATTGAGGTCTAAAGCGTACTACCGCTAATACTACGACATAGGTTGCACTTGTCCACGTACTCGTATTCTGAAAAGCGGATGCAAGTTATGACACAAAGCCTTAAAGAAATAAGAACATGTTTTCGAATGGAATGAGCGAAGAGTCTTATACTCCAGGCTAATGTATCCTCGACGGCGTATATAGTGACCACCCGGGGTATCGGACTGGAACAAGGATGCTGAGGCGTAGAGGACTAGCGAAGGTCTTGGGTGAGTCGCCTAGGGATAGCCGGAGTCGGGACTAGGCGCTGGGTGGCTTGCGGGAACGCCCAAGACTGGCGCTGGCAACGGGGTCACAAAGCACGCGTAGGGGAGCTGAAGTGGGCAGGTCTGCCGTTCGAGTTCAGACACGGAGACCTCGACGAGGTCGCACGTTGGCGAGGTCACGTACAACGTCTGCCGAGCAACGAAGTGGCCGCCTCACATGTCGACAGCAGGGCATGCTCGACTCTGGGCAAGGATGGTTGGGCTGGCATGGTAGGGTCTGTGGAGATGGGAAAGTAAGATTATATATAAGCAGAGGGAGATATGAATAGATTTAATATGATTTGTAAAAATATAATGTTATGATTTTTTTTATTATTATTAGTTAATGGAGGAAACTTAGACGACTCAATTTTTTTACTTTCATTATATATAATGCGGCTTGGAAACAGCTCAAAAATGAGCCGTCTAAGTTTCCTTCATTAATTAATAATAATAAAATCTAAAAAGTTTATCATAACCTTATCTTTTTACAAATCATATTAAGTATATTCATATCTCCCTCTGCTTATATATAACCTTACTTTATATATATATATATATATATATATATATATATATATATATATATATATATATATATATATATATATATATATATAATGCATTTATTTTAAATTTTCATTAATCTCTAATATTTGAATTAACATTTTAATACTTCCTAATTATCATTTATTATATATTTTTTATAAAATTTCCATACCCTAAATTATAGTCTACTTAATAGAAGTTTTTAACTATAGTATTTCTCTATTTGCTAATATATTGAAAATTTTCCTCGAGCCTAATTTAATAAAAGTATATATATAAGATTCGGAAATTTGGTTCATGGGGTTTACAATTCCTTATGCTTATTATTTTCTTTCTTTATAACTAAGCTCTTAATACATTAATTTAATTAATTACTAAAAGAATCAATATTTCTTATAATATTTTTTTTAATATTCAGTTAGAAAAGCGATGTATATAAATAATGAGAACTAGTTTATTATGTCAAGGAAAAGGGAGTAAATTTAGAACTTGTTTATAAATTCGAATTTGGTATTTCAAGATTTAGGGGTTACAATAGTTGCTTTTATGATAAAATTAAATTCAGCTTCAAAAAATGATAATATATAAAATTAGAATGGAATTATCCGTCACAATATAATCAAATGTGTCATTAATATCTTCAGTGATATAATTACCTATAGGAACGACACATAAGTTAATCTCGCTTCATTGAGTTCCAAGCCTTGTATAGACCTCAATAGGGCACTATATTTGATGGATCAACAACAACCTAGCATTGTCATGTCTCCACAAACAAATCTAATAGTTGTAAGTAATTTGGCTGATGGGTTGTTCATTTGAGAATCCAAGTTTCCAGGTTTTCTATACTCATATGAAGAACTTTGAACTCTCTTACAATAAGTTATTGTTTATATCAAATAGACATGAGGTGTTTGTAGGTCTTAAGTGGATATCCTTAATCAACCTATAAAAACTAAATGAAGAAATATAAAAGAAAACAATAACAAGTGCAATGATTTTAAATGCAAAGGGCGACAGATCTAAGATTTTAATTCTTCCAACCTTTCATGACCTGAAACATTCTATCTCAAAGTTCAATTCCTTGCACACAAAAAAACATACATAAATGATACTTTTGTTTCTTAGCAGATATTCTTAATTGTTTATGCGAAAAACGTCATTTTGATGTGCGAGAACTAGAAAGCAAATTTGCCATAAATGATACCCATATTGTCCATTAAATAAAAGATCAAGGTCATTTGCTCTTCTTTGGAAGGAGCACCTCCTTAACCACCCTATCGAAGTTAAGAAAAGAGTTCCCCCCGGGTTTCATAGTTGCACTAAAAGCTCTCTCCTTCCACTCCGAAGCTCTTCTCCTCATCTCCTTTCCCTTCTCCCCACCCATCAACTCCCTTATGATCTCCTCCACTTCTTTCCGCTTCACATTGTTGTCGATCTCCATCCCCATACCCCACTCGGTGCATAAGTACCTACAATTAGTTTGTTGCTCCGCGAAGAATGGCCAACACAAGGTCGGCACTCCGCTGCTGATACTCTCCAGAGTAGAATTCCACCCGCAGTGTGTCAAGAACCCTCCGATGGACGGGTGCATCAGCACCGTCTCCTGGTTGCACCAGCTTGCTAGCAGACCCCTCTTCTCCGTCTCAGCGAAGAACTCCTCGGGGAGAAGTCCGGATTCTCCTTCAACAAGGTCAGGCCTGACCACCCACAGGAAGCTTATGTTGCTATTAGCCAACCCCCATGCAAACTCGATCAGTTGATCGTTTGTCATCGTTGTTATGCTTCCAAAACTGACCAAGACTACCGATCCCGGGTCCTTCCCTTCCAGCCATTCCAAGCAACTGGTGTCTTCCTTCCACAAGCTCGATCCCATGGAAGCGAGGGGACTGTTCGGTGGTATATGGCGAGATAGCAAGCATATTGGGCCTATGGTATATATTGGGGGGAGCATCTTTGCCATGGCGTCCAAGACGGGACGTTCCAAATCGTCGAAGGTGTTCAAAATGATTGCCGAGGCCATTGAAGCCCTTCTTGTTTCGCGGACGAAGAAATTCAGCATTATGTCGTCTTTATTTGTGGTCCGGATGAAGCTTGGGATATCCTTAAGACGCATATTCTTCAACGCAGGAATCCAGTCAATGGTAGTGCTGAGAAATTCGTCGGTCATATCACTCTCATCTAAAAAAAAATAAAAAAGGAGGGTAAGTCATGCTATTAAGAGGAATAAAATGATAAAGATATCATGTTGAAAATATACCTAAAAGTTCTAGCAATGTACTAAACGAATTAACTTTGAGCTGCACAATTCAAATTAGATCACATTTATGCTATCAAAATAATATAAATATATAATCTTCAACCCTCATCATAATTTTAGAGTTTCTGTTGCACTAGAGGAGGCTTAAAATAATTACTTAGTTAACATACAATATTGACAAAGGTAAATGACTTAGGTAAGTAGTTCTCTTCCACTTCTTGGAAGTCCAAATCCAAATTATTTTTCACTTACTGTTTACCCAAGCATGCAAAATATAAAAGATGAGTAATGCTATATGTACCTCCAAGAACTTCCTCCTCCATGTCCCTCCGCCACATGGCACTGCCTTATTGACCCAAGCAAATAGGGGGAAGAGTTGGGAGAAGACATGAGCCAATAGAAGAGGGCCACGTGGCGGAAGTATATGGAGGAGGGAGTTTTTGGAGGTACATAAAGCATTTTCCTTATGGATAATAAGCCACCATGGTACACCGAATATCTTTCGTCACCCAAGTTAGGGTCTATAACTCTCCTCGGTAGCTACAAGCGTCACTAAGTTCGACACTTATAAAAGTGTTATATGGATAGTTTGAACAATTAACAATTGCATATATTATATGGATGGTAAAATTAAAATTTGAATAAGGACAATCATTTAATAACAGTAACAAAATTATCATAATTTAACGTATGAATATTGCATGGTAGGTGTATACCTTTGAATGGGACGAGACCTCTTGCAATGAGCTCATGATAATGGAGGTAGGCCATGAAGCCACATGCGCTGGGGGTCCAGAAGAGAACATCAGGGATCCCGAACTCTTTGGCGGCGTCGATGGCGAAGCTCATGACTCCGTCGGTGATGACGCACGTGACCGGAGGGACGTTAGAGGAGGCAGAGGAGTCGTTGAGGCTCAAGAGAAGCTCGCGGAAGGGGGCGAGACAGTTCTTGGTGGTGGAGTCGCACAGTGCCGGCACGTCTTGCGTCTTGCTCTCGTCCGAGGGGGGGAGCCCGTCGGGGATGGTCTCGAAGCGGAAGCCCGGGAGCCCGTCCAGCGCCGACGGCCCCCTCGAGCTGAGGAGGCGGTTGTGGTTGAACTCGGTGTTGACGAAGGTGATGTGGAAGCCGTAGCTGTGGAGGAGTTTGCCTAGCTTCAGAAAGGGTGTCACATGGCCTTGAGCCGGGTACGGGACTAGAACCAAGTGACCCTTCCTCATCTCTCCTGCTTCACCCATCTCAAAATCTACGTACAAGAAAAAAAATCAAGTTGATCTTCTTCTTCTTCCTCCTCCTCCTCCTCCTCCTCCTCTCTATGCAATGCCAACTTGTTCGAGTAGTTCACTTATAGAGGGTCCACTCACACACTGACAGACGCATGTACGATTGATATTCGGACTAACAAGATGACGAAAACAACATGAGCGACCGAGCCGTGCCACTAATTTAATCGCCCACGCCGGTGGGGCCGGCTATATTCGACTGCTAACGTGCAGAACAATAATGTGCGCTACGCTGGCCAGCAAATTTATATGTTTTTTCATACACAGTTTGTTACTTCCGAGACTGGATCAAAGCTGAAAACAACGACCAGGGATAGAGGTTCACGCAAACTTTATAGCCTACCTTTGTAGTCGAGATATAAAGATTCATTCAAGATACTTGCTGTCACGATTCGATTCTAATATAGTGAATCTAGACGGATCATGTCCAGTCTGAACCGTTGTGAGACGGCGGCAGTAAACTGTATCAAACATTGAAATACAATATGCAGAAACATCTAACGGAAATAAAACATTTTATTCAACTGGAAAAAGTCTGGAAATAAAACAAACAACAACAATATTCATTTTATTTCAATAGATTCTGAAAAGGAAAGTAAAGGAAAGTGCTAAGCCAACATTCTAGGGTTCAGGGGCTCCTGGTTCAGCCTGGACCCAAGTCTGTCCCGTAGAAAGTGCAGTAAGGCAGCTCCTCTTCGTCGCAATCATCTAAAAATGTTGGGTCTCCAGTCAGGAGGTAGCAAGAACATATTTCATCCACATCTAGTAATTCTAAATTAATAATAAATGTAAAGTGCGAGACAGTTAAAGAAACAATATTTTTTTTGTATTTAATAGTAAAAAGACCAACAAGCAAGATAATGTCAATGTCCAGAATAATGCAATGCTAAGCTAGTGTTTGAGTATATAACAGGACCTGTGACCGGCTGGGATAGAGGCAATATGTATACTAGCGTTTTGGCCAAAACGAATAGTATACGGTACGGCTCAACCCCCTGTGTGGTAGGGGCTAGCACGAGACGAGAAACGAATGAGATTTGACTTTGGTCACAGACGTTATACTACTTCCCCAAGCAATTTCCAAGTCAATGAGTGAATGAGTCAATAATCAATAACTAACATGTTAAGAAATTCATACAACAATCCATCAACCTATGTGGAGTCCGAGAGGGATCCACGGTGAATCAGTGTAACTATACTACATGTAACTAACTAATGCATACATTTAATTATCAAAATAAAACGCAGACATGGAATAGATATGAAACTTGCCTCAGAGTATTCTTTGACTTTGCAGCAATCAGAAAATGACTGCTAGGGTTTACATATCCTAACTATGGAGAAAATATAATGAATGAAGCTCTACAAGGAACTGCGCTAAAGGAACTGAAAGTATTCCTACTTCTAAGTTAATTGATGATGGAACAGAATCTATAATAATAGAAGTGAATGATAGAGATGATATGTTAAGACCATTTTCATGATACAATATGATAATCATACGCGTCTATCCAAAATCATGATACTCAGAATCCTCGCTATGCTAGTAAGCAAGGCTGCGATAAACGATAGATTCCATAACTAGGGTATGCACCTCTACAATCATGCCATCTAGAATCCTCGTTGTGACGACTAGTATAGCTGCCAGAAGTTCTAAATTTCATAATTAAGATATATACATCCAAAGTCAGGTGTCACGACCCGCACCCTGATTAGGGGCACGAGTACGTGATTACGTCCAGCCTACGCCGCAGCATCGGTGGTAGAACGCTGTCTAGGTCATCTATAAATACTACAACTAAACAGATAAATGTACATGTACAGTATATACACTCCGAATGGAGGTGACATAGCAATACAGTCTCAATCACAAATGTAAAACTAAGGTAGATAGTATGGAAAGAAAATTACAAATGATGAGAATATGAAATAAGTCCAAGATCCACACAAGTCCAGAGCTATACACAAACAACCCAGAGAATCACATAATATATAAAAACTACTACAATCTAAAAAGTACTAGCTGGCTCGTAGGCCAGGCAAATCTAACTAAGCTACACTACTTAGGGTGAGCAAAGTCTAGTGGTTCTACTAAAAAACCACAGCCCGGGTCTACTCCATCAGACTCGACCCCATAATAGGTCGGACAATCAGCCTCAGAATCATCTGTAATATGTCAACGGTATCCTGTCAGGAAAATGAGCAAGTACAAACACCAACAGCAGTTCCATATGAATTGACAAATACTATAAGAGACAGTATAATGAAATACAAGACAAAGATATAGGCGACTTGAGAACCATTTGAAAGCCGAGTTACAACCCTTGAACCAAACAAGGACCAGGATTGTAACCCTTTTTTCAAACAGAACTTAGTCTCAAATCATGGTACTGTATAAAAGCAGGTAGAGCATGTGAGTAATGGAATCATAGTATGATGAGAAGTACAGAAAGTAAAACTGAACTGGAATATAAGATACAACAATAAATGTAAAATGTGATTTGAATTATTAGAGCGATATGTGATCGGCTAGGGAGTCATGGTGGGGTTATCCACTTGGCCCGGCAATCCGCGGTAACCTCAATGGACAGTCATGCCGGCCAACCTGGATAACCTGGCATGGGGTATCTGTTACACCCTACGTGAGATGAGGGTGGCGCTAGCAAAATAGTGACAGGGAGGCTTTGATCACATAACCCCTAATAATTCCCCCATCTCTGAATAGTATCATGGATCCGGACATGGCACATCATGACACGGATTCGAAAGCAGGTGATCAGCCCACTCCCAAATTGTCATACTCAAATTTTTTTATTATTACTATTATAATACTGTGATTTGGAATTTGTTGCTTTATGGCCATGTGTCCCAAGGCCCTAACCCTAGCCCTACACCCTACCCATAACCCTAACCCTAGCCCTAACCCTACCCATAACCCTAGCCCTAGGGGGGGGGGGTGCTA
The DNA here is from genome assembly GCA_029216955.1 of Iris pallida. NCBI lineage: Eukaryota > Viridiplantae > Streptophyta > Magnoliopsida > Asparagales > Iridaceae > Iris > Iris pallida. Next base: position 31,958,714 of record JANAVB010007399.1, read on the forward strand.
GGTGTCCCTACAAGGGATGGGGGGGGGGACACCTCACCCCCTACACTCTTCTACATGTATATATATATATACACTCCCACACTCCCTCACCAAGCAAAAGAAAAAAAAAAAAAAAACAAACAAAACAAACACACACACACACCCATCACCCGACCTCTCCCCCTTGCCTCGCTGCTGCTGCCGCTGCCGTGCCGCCCGCCGCCGCCGCCAGCGCCGCCCGCCGCCGGCCAGCCTCCGGCCCCCTCCTCTCCACTTCCTCCTCCTCCTCCTCCTCCACTTCATCCCCACTCCATCATCATCATCTTCCTCCTCTTCCACTCCCAACCCAAAGAAAACCTAGGTAAAAATTTCTAATCCCTATTCTTCTTCCCCAATCTCTATTTTTCTAAACCTAGGTTAGAGTTGCTAACAAAACTCTATTGTTGTGGGGTTTGATTTAGGAATTGTGGAAGAAAAATCTAGGTCATCTCCAACACAAAGGCAAGTCCTCTCCCCCTTTTCCTCTTGGAAATTGGTTTTCAATATTCTACTTGTTATATATATATATATTATTTATTATTCAGTTTTTAAATTCTGAAATTTATGGAAATTCATGATAAGTTCAATTTTATAAAAATGTAAGATGGGTATAAGCATAGAAATTTGAAAAATGAACCATTTGTGGACACAATTATGTTTGTGTGTATAACTTGGACACATCGTTAGGACACAACACCAAAAATGGACACTTCGAATTATAAATTTGTGTGATTATATATGTATATATATATATATATAGATGTGTGGATACAACTCTTGGAATAATTATATATGCATGAAACCTACATACGTGTATACATACATATATAAATACACACCTATATGCACTTGACTCAATATATGGATGCAAATTATGAATCTACAAGAGCATGAATACCTATAAGTCTTGACAACTTAGAAGTTCAACCTTTGGAAAATCAATATATATACAGATTTTATATTTCCTAGCATGGTTGTGTATACATGTGTTAGTATGGATATGTAGGAATGAATAAATGACAATTTAACATTATATTTCAAATCTGTCCTTATTAGAATTATATTTAATTATCATGCGCTATCATGATTAACTAGTTAAAATAGATGGTTTTAGGCACCTATATGTTAGCATAACCCTATGTCTATAAATTCTCAATATTAAACTCTCTCTTGCATTTTCAAGGAATTAAATTATGGTACATAGTAAACATAAGTTAAATTTGGACTTTTGGATTTACCTTGTATGAGAATAACATCATGTCAAAGTTGCAAGGATTACAAAATTATTTTTGCATATGGTTTTGGAATAAAATTTTGATATCATTATGCTACTAACAAGTTTTGTTTTGAAACTTGGATAGTGTTTAGCACAAAACCCCAAAGAAATCGATTAATTCGCTTAATTGCTTGCTAAGGTAAGAAAGCCAAAATTTTTTTTACATATATATATTAAATGCGTGGTTCCGGTGTTGAGAGTTGCTCCACCGAAGGGGTCGGCGTGCCCGGATATTAAATGCGTGGTTCCGGTGTTGAGGGTTGCTCCACCGAAGGGGTCGGCGAGCCCGTATATCTCTTATATCATGTCTTGTAAATTGTCGGAGCTCCTAAATACAAAGGAGACTCTGCCGAAATTTTTGAAAATTTTTAGGAGATAGACAAATTTCTGATTTCGGAAATTTTAGAATCATTGGGTGGGGAGGACAACTGAATATCCCTAGATATCCCGTAACATAATAACCATAAAAAGCTGATCAGCGATTCCTGAATATCCTGATGAGTACTTCTATATAAGTACTAGCCCAAGAGAGGCTCCTGTCCTGCTACTTCTATTTCGACAGTAACATCGAATAGATTGGTTTTAGCCCAAGGGAGGCTCCGAATTCACAGCCTGATCCCAGGTTAACGGGATTGTTCACGGGAATTATTTAGGGAATTAATTCAGAGTACTGTTCTCAAATTTGCATTGCATCTAGTCTACTAAATCTCATTTTACTCCAGCAAATAACTCCACCTATCAAAGGTAGGTAGTTTCTTGATTGCTCAAGGGAAGCAAAAATCCTAATTGAGAGCTCAAGGGAAGCTCAGAAACACCTTACAATCTATGGAGTAGGATGTCATTTACTTTTCTTGATTTTGTGAAATAAACACATATAATAGTGCTAGTTGGCATATTTCTTTCCTTGAAAAAAAAAAACTGCATCTTTCTTTTGCATACTTTACCGTCCTTGACCGAGGACTTGCTTGTCGTTTTCTAAAACGACCTAGTATTGTTCACTAGGTGAAGAAGAGGACGTCTCCGCCGAAGTAACGCCGCAGTACAACGAGGAATAGTCGTCTGGACAACTTGCTAGTTATCTCTTTCGTAATAAGTTTGTAAAAGTATTTTTGATGAAGTCCTGTATAACAATTTCCATATGTATAATAAGTTGTAATCTCTGGCATTTTCCATTTTTGCTGATGGTTACGGGCGACAATCGCAGATTTTCGGCGCGTAGCCTGGGGATGTGTATGACGTCACCATTCCACTTGGGAAGTGGGACGTTACACGTCTTTTTAGTGGTGGCCCATGCAGGTCAGCGAAAATGGAAAATCCAGAACGGACCTTAGGCCTAGACGTAGGTTTTATACTCAGATAGAAAGCTTTGATTTCCAATCATATCTTAGAAATCCTTAAGTAAGGTAGATAAATAGTTGGTAGCTTTTTTCCTTACAAATTCCTCTTTCCTGTCTAGATCTTAAATCCTACTAAGGAGTTACTAACCTAAGGAAGAAATACTTTTATTTTCTTTTCAATCTAGGTCATGCCTCGGTTTGCACCCTTCGCAAGACTGGGAAATGATAGTCACAGCCTAGACGAGTATTATGCATTTGTAAAGAAGATGTGGCACGTAGCCCGTAAGGGAATGATCGAAGCCTATGGAGTACACTACGAATTGAAATATCCAGTAGTGTCAGACATAGATGATGAAAGGAAGGAGTATTACAACTCGGTACATTATTATGTCCTGATAAAGGCAGAACCCACCAAAGGCCCAAAGACTGATCGCAATGGTACCTTGGAAGAATGGCTGCAGACTCATCCAAACGCAATAGTGCACAACATCAGGAAGATGTGGATTTAGATCCTCAAGCATATATGTATATGGAATGTATGTAATATATGTAGTAAGAATGCAAGTAAGTAGGGAATATGGACTTAGATCCCTAGTATCTATAGATGATAAGTATGTGTGTGTAGCTAGAATGAATGGAATGTAAGATATATCTGCATGTAGGTAGAATGTGACCAAGTATGTATGTAAGCCAAGGGCATATTGTTCTATAAATAAATAAAATATGCTTTTTCTCCTTATGTTCCTTATAAGAAATTCTTACATAGGATATCAAGGATATGGACCTGTTTATACCCAGTTTGGAATGGGATGGAAGCGAGTACACCTTGTACCTGTACCAACGCTATGCCAGGATGCTATGGAACGCACCCGACTGGTATGACATTCATGTCTACCAAGTATTCTATGGAGTCAGGCGTCCTATGGTACGAGACGTGGAGGATGGCGCTGAAGTATACTTTGAGTACATCACCTACTGTCTTTATGTCCGAGACCCGAACCGCATCTATGTCGGATTGCACGGCTACGAAGGCACCATGGATGACTTTGAGAGGATGTATACAGAAGTGGAGATCCTTGCTGAAGGGAGGGAGCTTATTGAAGCCGTAGCATAAGATGTCTTAACCCTGTACATAGTGAAGAAGGAGTCCTTTCCTTGTATTTTGGCATCTGCAGATATGTACTTGTATGTAGTAAAATAGTTTACCATGTCGCATTTTGGAATGATGGGTGACATGAGTAACTAAGTAGCAAGAATGTATGTAAATGAAAAATGAGAGTAAGGAGCACCATTTTGTAATTACTCTCATCTTAATGAATGAATATATATATATGTACGAAGTTTCATGATACACTCTTGTTGGAGATTACGAGTTAAACACTTCCCTAAGAATTGCGTTTTTCCTAATCTCAGGATATGGACAACCACGGCCAGTCAAGTACTCCGCCCCCTCAAGAACCAACTGTGGCCGATATGTTTCGATTATTCCAGCAATTATTGGAATCCCATAATCAGCAGGCCAATGCAGCCCATGTTGCCAATACAACCATATTGGAACAAATGCAGAACTCCAAGAAAACAGAAGAAGGAACTCTAAAAGATTTTCGAGATCTTAAGCCACCTAAGTTCAAGGGAACTGAAAATGCAATGGAAGCGGGTCAATGGTTGAAAACCATTGAAGGCTTAATGAAGGCCGCAAAGCTCAAAACCGAAGAAATGGTGCCAGCAATCCGCATCCAGCTAGAAGATATCGCTGGATACTGGTGGAGTGCTGAGTACCCAGAAGATTCCGATGGAGTTATGACATGGGCAGAATTCAAGAAGAAGTTTGAAGAAAGATTCTATCCTAAATCAGCACGAATAGAGTTAGAGCGGCAATTCAACTATCTTAAACAAGGAAGACGCACCGTCGATGAATATGCTGTAGAGTTTTCCAGACTCAGTCGCTTTGCTCCTAACATGATAGCCGACGAAGAAACAAAAATTTCTAGGTTCCTGGAAGGGCTCGGGACCCAATTGAAAAGCAGGGTCGCGTCCTACCGATGCCAGACCTTTTCTGAGGTAACAGAAGCTGCTCGAGACCAGGAGAGAATCCTGAAAAAGGAGCAACCTTTCCGGTCATCACAACCCAAGAGAACTTTTGAGGAAGGATCATCCTCTAACAAGAATCACTGGCAAGGACCACCTAAGCGTCCTCAAAATGGCAACTCGGACAAATTCCTTATCTGTGATTTCTGCCAGAAGCCAGGACATAAGAAGAGTGTATGTAGGAGAAGATTGGGGCTTTGCTTGAGGTGTGGAGCAAATCATCCAATCAGTCAATGTCCTCAGCCGCCTGCAAATGGAGCAAGGACACAAGGTTTCACTCAAGGATACCGACCTCCAGTTCAAGGAAACCAACCTCGACCAATGATACAGGCACCAACAGCGCAAGCAGGAATGGCTTATGGAAATCAGCAAAGGCCGCCCTATGCCCCTCAGGTTTATCAGTTTCAACAAGCACAACGAGCAGCTCAAGCTCAAAATAATAACAAGAAAAGGAATAGGCAAGGGCGAGCATTCATAATGGGAACTGAAGATGCGAATATCCCTGGAGAAGTAGTTTCAGGTACTATTTTAGTTTCTTCATACCCAGCCTCAGTATTATTTGATTCCGGGGCTACCCATTCATTTATAGCATCTTCTTTTATATCACAACGTGAAATAGAATCACAACCTCTGCCTAAATCATTGAAAGTACTCACCGGTAATGGAATAGTAGAAGTCAGTCGAGTATGTCATAGATGTCCCATTAAATTGGGTGGAGGAGCTTTTCGTACCCGATTGCTTGTCTTTCCAACAAGCAATTATGATATAATATTGGGTATGGATTGGCTAACTGCAACATTAGCCAATATAGACTGCGGTCAGGGGAAAATTTCATTCCAACTCCCTGACGGCGAGTCTTATGAATTTGCAAGAGACCAAAATGAGTTCAATGCAGAGGAGCTAGAGAGATTTGAATTACCAGTACTGCTGCAAGGAGTAGTAGAGCAATCATTTCCAAGGGTAGTAGAAGAATTCAAGGATGTGTTCCCAGAAGAATTACCACGGCTACCCCCAGACAGAGCCGTGGAATTTTCTATAGATCTAATACCGGGAGCTGCACCCATAGCCAAGAAGATATACCCAATGAACAAAGAGGAGCTAGTTGAGTTAAATAAACAGATAAAGGAGTTATTGTCAAAAGGGTTTATCCAACCTAGCGCTTCACCATGGGGTGCACCAGTATTATTTGTGAAAAAGAAAGATAGTACCCTACGCCTGGTGATTGACTATAGGGCTTTGAATGAGGTTACCATCAAGAATAAATATCCCTTACCTCGGATCGATCAACTGTTTGATCAGTTAGGAGAGGCAAGGGTATTTTCGAAAATTGATTTGAGATCCGGATATCATCAGGTAAAGGTGAAAAAGGAAGACATCCCAAAGACTACATTTAGAACTCGGTATGGGCATTACGAATTCTTAGTTATGCCGTTCGGGTTGACAAATGCACCCGCTATATTTATGGACCTGATGAATCGAGTATTCTATCAATATCTGGATAAATTTGTGATTGTATTTATTGATGACATCCTTGTATACTCCAAAAGTGAAGAGGAGCATGAAAGACATTTGAGGATAGTATTGCAAACTCTGCGAGAAGAACAATTGTATGCTAAGCTTAGTAAATGTGAGTTTTGGCTGGACCAAATACCATTTCTAGGACATATTGTCAGTGGAGAAGGCATCTCGGTAGATCCAAAGAAAGTAGAAGCAGTTAAGTCTTGGCCAACACCTAAGTCAGTAGCAGAAATCAGAAGCTTCTTAGGACTGGCTGGCTATTATCGGAGATTTGTAGAGAACTTTTCAAGAATTGCAGAACCTTTAACCCGTCTTACTCGGAAGGAAGAGAAATTTAATTGGACGGAGAAATGTCAAGCAGCATTTGACGAGCTGAAGGAAAGATTAATTACAGCTCCAATACTAGCATTACCCTCTGGTTCAGGAGGATATGAGATATATAGTGATGCATCAGGTAAGGGTTTAGGATGTGTACTGATGCAGCACGGGAGAGTCATAGCCTATGCATCCCGACAATTAAAGACACATGAAAGGAATTACCCAACTCATGATCTCGAACTTGCAGCGGTAGTATTCGCACTCAAGTTGTGGAGACACTATTTATATGGAGAAAGAATCAAAATATACACAGACCACAAGAGCCTAAAATATGTATTCACACAAAAGGAGATTAATATGAGACAGAGAAGATGGTTGGAGTTACTGAAGGATTTTGACATGGAGCTGACCTATCATCCGGGCAAAGCTAATAAGGTGGCTGATGCCTTAAGTAGAAGACCCGAAGCTTTCTTTATGAATAAACCCAAAGAAATCCTTGAGGATTTGAGAAAAATGGGAATTGAAGTGATACGCCCGCTAACCGAAGGAATGTGGCAAAACTTGCAAGTACAGTCCTCCTTAATAGATAGAATTAAGGAAGCCCAACAGAATGATTCAAAACTTCAGAAAATGTGGAAACAAACAGAAGAGGGACTCCAGACCGGGATAAGGAAGCATCCGGACGGATCATTAAGATTCGGAGATCGATTATGTGTGCCCAGTGGAGACTTAAGAACAGAGGTTATGTCAGAAGCCCACAACTCACAATATTCCATTCATCCGGGCAGCACTAAAATGTACAAAGATTTGAGACAAACATTTTGGTGGCACGGGATGAAGAGAGAAGTCGCCAGATTTGTATCAAGATGTCTTGTCTGTCAGCAAGTAAAAGCGGAGCATCAAAGGACAGCAGGACTTCTCCAGCCGTTACCCATACCCGAATGGAAATGGGAGCACCTCACCATGGATTTCGTGACAGGATTGCCTAGGACCCAAAGGGGTAATAATGCTATTTGGGTCATAATAGACAGACTTACCAAGTCCGCTCATTTTCTGCCCTTTCGAGTTGGACAGTCAACGGAGGTCCTGGCTGAAATGTACATGAGACAGATTGTCAGTCAGCATGGAGTGCCAGTGAGTATAGTATCGGATAGAGATACCAGATTCACTTCACATTTCTGGAAAAGCTTGCAAGAAAGTCTTGGCACTAAATTAAAATTTAGCTCTGCCTACCATCCCCAAACGGACGGCCAGTCTGAAAGAACCATTCAGACCTTAGAAGATATGCTGAGAGCATGTACTTTAGATTTTAGAGGAGCATGGGATGATCATCTACATTTGGTAGAATTTTCATATAACAACAGTTATCATGATAGTATCAAGATGGCTCCTTTTGAAGCACTATATGGTAGGAAGTGCAGATCGCCGGTATGCTGGACCGACGTAGGAGAAAGACAATTGTTGGGGCCAGAATTAGTAACACAAACAGTGGATATCATCAAAGCAATAAGAAGTCACCTGCAAGCAGCTCAGGACAGGCAGAAGATGTGGGCGGATAAGCATCGAAGAATATTGGAGTTTCAACCCGGAGAACACGTATTCCTGAAAATTTCACCAACTAAGGGAACCATCAGATTCGGGACCAGAGGAAAGCTAAGTCCCAGATATATTGGACCATTTGACATCCTGGAGAAAGTTGGGAATGTGTCATATCGACTCGCCTTGCCGCCAGCACTAGAAGGAGTTCACAATGTATTCCATGTTTCCCAGCTACGAAGATATGTACCGGACACGAGCCATATACTCGATCACTCAGAAATCACCATCGGGCCTACACTCCGGATAGAACAGAGACCCGTTGGGATCCTGGATCGAAGAGATAAGATACTCCGCAACCGGGTCATTCCGTTAGTACGAGTTGCGTGGAGCAGGAATTCTCCTGGAGATTCAACTTGGGAGAAGGAAGAAGACATGCGGAGGCAATACCCGTATTTATTTCCCTAAGACAGGTCAGTAACCATATTGCTAGTCTAATTATTTCAAATTCCGAGGACGGAATTTTTCTAAGGAGGGTAGACTTGTCATACTCAAATTTTTTTATTATTACTATTATAATACTGTGATTTGGAATTTGTTGCTTTATGGCCATGTGTCCCAAGGCCCTAACCCTAGCCCTACACCCTACCCATAACCCTAACCCTAGCCCTAACCCTACCCATAACCCTAGCCCTAGGGGGGGTGCTAGGTGTCCCTACAAGGGATGGGGGGGGGGGACACCTCACCCCCTACACTCTTCTACATGTATATATATATATACACTCCCACACTCCCTCACCAAGCAAAAGAAAAAAAAAAAAAAAAAAACAAACAAAACAAACACACACACACACCCATCACCCGACCTCTCCCCCTTGCCTCGCTGCTGCTGCCGCTGCCGTGCCGCCCGCCGCCGCCGCCAGCGCCGCCCGCCGCCGGCCAGCCTCCGGCCCCCTCCTCTCCACTTCCTCCTCCTCCTCCTCCTCCACTTCATCCCCACTCCATCATCATCATCTTCCTCCTCTTCCACTCCCAACCCAAAGAAAACCTAGGTAAAAATTTCTAATCCCTATTCTTCTTCCCCAATCTCTATTTTTCTAAACCTAGGTTAGAGTTGCTAACAAAACTCTATTGTTGTGGGGTTTGATTTAGGAATTGTGGAAGAAAAATCTAGGTCATCTCCAACACAAAGGCAAGTCCTCTCCCCCTTTTCCTCTTGGAAATTGGTTTTCAATATTCTACTTGTTATATATATATATATTATTTATTATTCAGTTTTTAAATTCTGAAATTTATGGAAATTCATGATAAGTTCAATTTTATAAAAATGTAAGATGGGTATAAGCAAAGAAATTTGGAAAATGAACCATTTGTGGACACAATTATGTTTGTGTGTATAACTTGGACACATCGTTAGGACACAACACCAAAAATGGACACTTCGAATTATAAATTTGTGTGATTATATATGTATATATATATATATATAGATGTGTGGATACAACTCTTGGAATAATTATATATGCATGAAACCTACATACGTGTATACATACATATATAAATACACACCTATATGCACTTGACTCAATATATGGATGCAAATTATGAATCTACAAGAGCATGAATACCTATAAGTCTTGACAACTTAGAAGTTCAACCTTTGGAAAATCAATATATATACAGATTTTATATTTCCTAGCATGGTTGTGTATACATGTGTTAGTATGGATATGTAGGAATGAATAAATGACAATTTAACATTATATTTCAAATCTGTCCTTATTAGAATTATATTTAATTATCATGCGCTATCATGATTAACTAGTTAAAATAGATGGTTTTAGGCACCTATATGTTAGCATAACCCTATGTCTATAAATTCTCAATATTAAACTCTCTCTTGCATTTTCAAGGAATTAAATTATGGTACATAGTAAACATAAGTTAAATTTGGACTTTTGGATTTACCTTGTATGAGAATAACATCATGTCAAAGTTGCAAGGATTACAAAATTATTTTTGCATATGATTTTGGAATAAAATTTTGATATCATTATGCTACTAACAAGTTTTGTTTTGAAACTTGGATAGTGTTTAGCACAAAACCCCAAAGAAATCGCTTAATTCGCTTAATTGCTTGCTAAGGTAAGAAAGCCAAAAATTTTTTTACATATATATATTAAATGCGTGGTTCCGGTGTTGAGAGTTGCTCCACCGAAGGGGTCGGCGTGCCCGGATATTAAATGCGTGGTTCCGGTGTTGAGGGTTGCTCCACCGAAGGGGTCGGCGAGCCCGTATATCTCTTATATCATGTCTTGTAAATTGTCGGAGCTCCTAAATACAAAGGAGACTCTGCCGAAATTTTTGAAAAATTTTAGGAGATAGACAAATTTCTGATTTCGGAAATTTTAGAATCATTGGGTGGGGAGGACAACTGAATATCCCTAGATATCCCGTAACATAATAACCATAAAAAGCTGATCAGCGATTCCTGAATATCCTGATGAGTACTTCTATATAAGTACTAGCCCAAGAGAGGCTCCTGTCCTGCTACTTCTATTTCGACAGTAACATCGAATAGATTGGTTTTAGCCCAAGGGAGGCTCCGAATTCACAGCCTGATCCCAGGTTAACGGGATTGTTCACGGGAATTATTTAGGGAATTAATTCAGAGTACTGTTCTCAAATTTGCATTGCATCTAGTCTACTAAATCTCATTTTACTCCAGCAAATAACTCCACCTATCAAAGGTAGGTAGTTTCTTGATTGCTCAAGGGAAGCAAAAATCCTAATTGAGAGCTCAAGGGAAGCTCAGAAACACCTTACAATCTATGGAGTAGGATGTCATTTACTTTTCTTGATTTTGTGAAATAAACACATATAATAGTGCTAGTTGGCATATTTCTTTCCTTGAAAAAAAAAACTGCATCTTTCTTTTGCATACTTTACCGTCCTTGACCGAGGACTTGCTTGTCGTTTTCTAAAACGACCTAGTATTGTTCACTAGGTGAAGAAGAGGACGTCTCCGCCGAAGTAACGCCGCAGTACAACGAGGAATAGTCGTCTGGACAACTTGCTAGTTATCTCTTTCGTAATAAGTTTGTAAAAGTATTTTTGATGAAGTCCTGTATAACAATTTCCATATGTATAATAAGTTGTAATCTCTGGCATTTTCCATTTTTGCTGATGGTTACGGGCGACAATCGCGAATTTTCGGCGCGTAGCCTGGGGATGTGTATGACGTCACCATTCCACTTGGGAAGTGGGACGTTACACAAATCGATGTCTATATAAGTACATGAACATGGATATCGCATACCAACATACCAAGGAAAATCCAAAAATAACATCTCATGACAGGATCCAACGTATACTAGTCCGTGAACCGTCGTATCGGGAATCATGTAAGACACTACAACTGAATCGGATATAGTAGATATCAAGACAATGAAAACTATCAGTGAATGTACTCGCCTGCGGTCATGAGCTGATAAGGTGAACAGACGTTCAGATTAATCACAGACCTAAAGATGAGATACTACAAGTCAAAACATGGTTTAATAATGAAAGGAAAGCTAATCTAGTCATGATATGCAAGTCTAAGTTAAAAACTAGGTCAAACCAAGTCACATCGAGCTAAACTAGGTCATACTGAGCCAAATTGGGTCACACTAGGATAACCAAGGTCAAACAAAATCACAGAAAGACAATCCAAGTCAAACTAGGTCAATCTGGGTCAAAGGTTGACTTACAGTTGACTTTTGGTCAAAAAGTCAACTCTGGTCAACTCTGGTCAACACTGAGTCAACCCTGGGTCAACCCTAGAGCAACCCTAGGTCAAACAAGTCAAATGTTGACTAACAGTTGATTTTCAGTCAACTGGTCAACTCTGGTTTGATTTTGGTCAATTTTAAGTCAAGTGTTGACTTGAAGTTGACTTTCGGTCAAAAAGTCAACTCTTGGTCAACGGGGGTCAAGACTAGCCTAAACTACCCTCATCTAGTCATTACCTACCAAGACAATCTATTTCTAATTCCATCTTAACAATCAAAACCCTTTCTTAGACTTTACCCCAAAATCCTACTTTTACCCTCTAAGATACTGATTTGTATCTTAGGATACTCACTCATCTATATCCTAACTTATACCTCTAATATAAGATACTAACCAACTATAACATATAACTTCTAACCATCTATTCTAACTTATAAACCTAACACAACTAACATATGTCATCTCTAACTAACAATAACATAGACTAACACAACTAATTATCTAACTTATATAAGCTATCACTATCTAACTTCGAATATATCTCTAACCTCTACATAGATTCTAACATAACCACTAACATACCAACATATCCATACATACAACATTTAAATTTCTCTCCACTCCAATACTAACACACACACAAACACATATACCAAATCCACCACCCTTCTCTTCTAACACACCTACACACATCTATATACAAACACATTACCACTCAACCAAAACACAAATCACTCAACAAACTACACTAGCCTCAAGTCAAATAGAATGTCATGATCCTTCCAACTCTTACACCTTCACAACCCACACACACTACACTACCATCTATACAACATCAAACACACACTAACACATATCCTCTATCAATCTCACTTCTCTCCACTAACCACACACATCCTTATCTCATTCAAACACACACACTATACTAACATATATTATATAACAATAATATATATATATATACATATATGTACTATATCATACATATTCTTGACAATCTATGATACCTACATTCACATGATATCTATACTAGGTTCATAGGTTACACAAAATGCCTACGTCGCATAGTCACTCTTCTACTTAAAACCAATACTGTACCAATTGGGCCTTCACAAAATTCTAGGATTAAAGTATGTTATAGCTCTTCGTGTTAGCTTTAAACTTCAAACGGATCACATTTTCGTGTCCGGAAGCTCCCGGAATCGCGAAAACACCGAAACACGTTCATCTTTCGTACAGTTGACACTCGAACAATTCTACAAAAAGTTATAGAACGAATTTGGCTTACTAAAATATATATTTGGAAAGCTAACTTCGATACGCTTCTTTTAAAAAAATGGGAGGTTAATTGGAGTTATGAGCTAAAAGTTATGACATTTCTAAGTTACTCTAGCTACTAAAAACGTGGATAAAAATTATGACGAATTTGGGTTGTTTTGACAAAAAACACATATAGGCCAAAATACTTGGATACCAACATAGCTATCTAAATAAAACATATTCTAACCATCCTAAATAAGATCAATCCACTCTCTAACCATCTAACCACACACACAAATAAATATATATATGCACAAACCACACACACCTATATATATATATATATATATATATATATATATATATATATATATATATATATATATATATATATATATATATATATATATAAAGAGACACATCAATCTAAATATAAAATGAATATGATACAATATGATACTATAAAGAACACATTAGGAACAACTCTCTAAAAATATAAATCTGAGATTAAAATACTAATTAATTATTCCTACAATATATATATGCATACAAGTGTCCAAAATATGAGTTTTTCCTACTAGGACGCAACCACAACACAAAGGACACTCCTATGACCTCCAAATGGACACAAAATGGACACAAATGGAGATACAACCATGGAGGTCATTCCTATGGGTTCAAAATATTCCTATATGCATGTAGGGATAGATTAGAGGAGAGATTATACCTTCCGGGAGAGAGATCCAAAGGAAAATCCTTCCGACACGATACCGACACGTAGAGATTCCAAAAGGACACGAACGAGCTCCAAATCCTCCCAAACTTGGCTAGCACCCTCTAACCATGGAGTAGAAGAGAAATGAAGAAGATTTGGTGGAAGAAATGGTGGATTTGGAGATGAAATCAATGGAGTTGTTCTCTAGAAATTTGGGGAAGAACAAGAGACAGAAAATGGATGGATAAAATGAAATGGAAGAGATGGTGACTCACCCCTTATCCCCCCATAGGTGGCTGCCCAAAAAGGATGAGGTGTTCCCATTTTGAATGTCCAAAATGCCCTCCACTAATCCATTTGATTTAAATTAGGAATGGGTTAAAGGTTGAGGTCAATTTAGTCTAGTTTTAAATCTCTAATTAAACTAAACCTATCCATAAATAATTAGTCTAACTACTAACTAAAATTAATATCATGTGGACTAAAATTAATATCATGTGGGCCATGTCTAACTAGTGTGTGGTTCCCACTAGAGTCAAACTACCTCCCGGGTTTCCGTTTCAAGTCGGATTGAGTTGAAATTCGAACCCGACTCAAATAACCCCAAAACAATATCATAAATAATAAAATAAATTTCAACCCCAAAATAATATCATAAATAATAAAATAAATTTTAAAAATATTCAAAAATACAAAAATGATAAAAATATCCCTGTTTCTGAAAACTGGGGGTGACAAATCTATCCACCTTAAAAAAAATTCGTCCTCGAAATTAAAACCAAGCAATCACCAATGCAAAAGATCAAAATAAATCAAAGAGGTCCAATGACCAAAATACCCTTGGGCCAGAAATAACACTGAAAGTATCCTAATCACATAGTTAGGCTCCAGGTCAAACAGTCCCTAGGGTTTCACTAGTAAAATCTCAAAATCACAAGTCATGGCTTAAAAATTTAAAATGATTAAAATCTCCAAAATCAAAGCATGAATTAAATAACTAAAATTATAGCATTTTAAAATTATACTCAAATAGAAACTAGGTGCTACAAGTCTATCCACCTTAAAGGAATCATCCTCAAAAATTAAAACAAAGTAACCACAGAAAAAATCATGCAATTCGATAATCGTATACGTCTGTCCAAAATCATAATACTCAGAATCTCCGTCATGCTAGTGAGCAAGGCTACGATAATCACAGAGTCCTTGACTATGGTACATACCTCTAGAATTATGGTATTTAAAATTTTTGCATTGCCGCATGCTTGGCAGCAAAAACCTTAAATTCCTATACCCGAGAAATACGACCATAATCCGACTATATGTCCTCACTATGCCTGCTAGCATGACCCTAGAGGATTCTAAAATCTCATAATCAAGACGACCTAGCCCATACGACTTTTCTCAGAAGAATATCACATCACAAGAACACAATTTCATCCAACGATCAAGGAACAGATGGAATTGAATTTCAAGACAGTTTATAAGAAAGCAAATGCGAAAATGAGATCGAAAGATTGGACCCTGCTATCTGCTCTGCTACTGCCTGAAAACAAGTCACTGTCATCCTGAAGACGAATTGAACCCAAGAGATCAATATGGCACAAGATAAGATATTATCAAAGGAGGACAATTGAATTCCAATGCAAGAAGAGTTGTCATGGTAATCAAAAGATCAGAATTTTCCTAAAATATGATTGAGTAACTCCTTTCATATCCTATATCCTAGTCGCAGGCTCGTAATTAGTACTCTAAGTCGAGCACCATTACGAGATCGCACTAATTGCGACTCTGACCTGCATGGGCCACCACAAAAATGTGTCACGACCCGCACCCTGATTAGGGGCACGAGTACGTGGTTACGTCCAGCCTACGCCGCAGCATCGGCGGTAGAACGCTGTCTAGGTCATCTATAAATACTACAACTAAACAAATAAATGTACCTGTACAGTATATACACTCCGAATGGAGGTGACATAGCAATACAGTCTCAATCACAAATGTAAAACTAAGGTAGATAGTATGGAAAGGAAAATACGAATGATGAGAACAGGAAATAAGTCCAAGATCCACACAAGTCCAAAGCTATACACAAACAACCCAGAGAATCACATAATATATAAATACTACAACAGTCTAAAAAGTACTAGCTGGCTCGTAGGCCAGACAAACCTAACTAAGCTACACTACTCAGGGTGAGCAAAGTCTAGTGGCTCTACTAACAAACCACAGCCCGAGTCTACTCCATCAGACTCGACCCCATAATAGGTCGGGCAATCTGCCTCAGAATCATCTGTAATATGTAAACGGTATCCTGTCAGAAAAATGAGCAAGTACAAACACCAACAGCAATTCCATATGAATTGACAAATACTATAAGAGACAGTATAATGAAATACAAGACAAAGATATAGGCGACTTGGGAACCATTTGAAAGCCGAGTTACAATCCTTGAACCAAACAAGGACCGGGGTTGTAACCCTTCTTTCAAATAGAACTTAGTCTCAAATCATGGTACTGTATAAAAGTAGGTAGAGCATGTGAGTAATGGAATCATAGCATGGTGAGAAGTACAGAAAGTAAAGCTGAACTGGAATATAAGATACGACAATAAATGTAAAATGTGATTTAAATTATTAGAGCGATATGTGATCGACTAGGGAGTCATGGTGGGGTTATCCACTTGGCCCGGCGATCCGCGGTAACCTCAACGGAGAGTCATGCCGGCCAACCTGGATAACCTGGCATGGGGTATCTGCTACACCCTACGTGAGATGAGGATGGCGCTAGAAAAATAGTGACAGGGAGGCTTTGATCACATAACCCCTAATAATTCTCCCATCCCCGAATAGTATCATGGATCCGGACATGGCACATCATGACACGGATTCGAAAGCAGGTGATCAGCCCACTCCCAAATCGATGTATATATAAGTACATGTACATGGATATCACATACCAACATACCAAGGAAAATCCGGGAATAACATCTCATGACAGGATCCAACGTATACTAGTCCGTGAACCGTCGTGTCGGGAATCATGTAAGACACTACAACTGAATCGGATATAGTAGATATCAAGACAATAAAAACTATCAGTGAATGTACTCGCCTACGGTCCTGAGCTGATAAGGTGAACAGACGTTCAGAGTAATCACAAACCTAAAGATGAGATACTACAAGTCAAAACATGGTTTAATAATGAAAGGAAAGCTAATCTAGTCATGATATGCAAGTCTAAGTCAAAAACTAGGTCAAACCAAGTCACATCGAGCTAAATTAGGTTACACTAGGTTATACTGAGCCAAACTGGGTCACATTAGGATAACCAAGGTCAAACAAAGTCACAGAAAGTCAATCCAAGTCAAACTAGGTCAATCTGGGTCAAAGGTTGACTTACAGTTGACTTTTGGTCAAAAAGTCAACTCTGGTCAACTCTGGTCAACACTGAGTTAACCCTGGGTCAACCCTAGGTCAAACAAGTCAAATGTTGACTAACAGTTGATTTTCAGTCAACTGGTCAACTCTGGTTTGGTTTTGGTCAATTCTAAGTCAAGTGTTGACTTGAAGTTGACTTTCGGTCAAAAAGTCAACTCTTAGTCAATGGGGGTCAAGACTAGCCTAAACTACCCTCATCTAGTCATTACCTACCAAGATAACCTATTTCTAATTCCATCTTAACAATCAAAACCCTTTCTTAGACTTTACCCCAAAATCCTACTTTTACCCTCTAAGATACTGATTTGTATCTTAGGATACTCACTCATCTATATCCTAACTTATACCTCTAATATAAGATACTAACCAACTCTAACATATAACTTCTAACCATCTATTCTAACTTATAAACCTAACGCAACTAACATATGTCATCTCTAACTAACAATAACATAGACTAACACAACTAATTATCTAACTTATACAAGCTATCACTATCTAACTTCGAATATATCTCTAACCTCTACATAGATTCTAACATAACCACTAACATATACATACATACAATATTTAAATTTCTCTCCACTCCAATACTAACACACACACAAACACATATACCAAATCCACCACCCTTCTCTTCTAACACACCTACACACATCTATATACAAACACACTACCACTCAACCAAAATACAAATCACTCAACAAACTACACTAGCCTCAAGTCAAATAGGATGGCATGATCCTTCCAACTCTTTCACCTTCACAACCCACACACACTACACTACCATCTATACAACATCAAACACACACTAACACATATCCTCTATCAATCTCACTTCTCTCCACTAACCACACACATCCTTATCTCATTCAAACACACACACTATACTAACATATATTACATAACAATAATATATATATATATATATATATATATATATATATATATATATATATATATATATATATTTTACTATATCATACATATTCTTGACAATCTATGATACCTACATTCACATGATATCTATACTAGGCTCATAGGTTACACAAAATGCCTACGTCGCATAGTCACTCTTCTACTTAAAACCAATACTGTACCAATTGGGCCTTCACAAAATTCTAGGATTAAAGTATGTTATAGCTCTTCGTGTTAGCTTTCCGAAACTTCAAACGGATTGCATTTTCGTGTCCGGAAGCTCCCGGAATCGCGAAAACACCGAAACACGTTCATCTTTCGTACAGCTGACACTCAAACAATTTTACAGAAAGTTATAGAACGAATTTGGCTTATTAAAATATATATTTGAAAAGCTAACTTCGATACACTTCTTTTAAAAAAATTGGAGGTTAATTGGAGTTATGAACTAAAAGTTATGACATTTCTAAGTTGTTCTAGCTACTAAAAACGTAGATAAAAATTATGACGAATTTGGGTTGTTTGGACAAAAAACACATGTAGGCCAAAATACTTGGATACCAACATAGCTATCTAAATAAAACATATTCTAACCATCCTGAATAAGATCAATCCACTCTCTAACCATCTAACCACACACACAAATAAATATATATATATGCACAAACCACACACACCTATATATATATATATATATATATATATATATATATATATATATATATATATATATATATATAGGATGAGGGAGGTGAGGTGCCACCCTATGGAGGGTGTCTACTTGTCACCCCCCACATGCTATCATCATGCACCCATGTGCTTGATGATAGCATGGAGGGGAGGGGGGGTGACAAGTAGACACCCTCCCGTGAGGTGGCACCCTACCTCCTTTATTATATATATATATATATATATATATATATATATATATATATATATATATATATATATATATATATATATATATATATAAATAAAGACACATCAATCTAAATATAAAATGAATATGATACAATATGATACTATAAAGAACACATTAGGAACAACTCTCTAAAAATATATATCTGAGATTAAAATACTAATTAATCATTCCTACAATATATATATGCATACAAGTGTCCAAAATAGGAGTTTTTTCCACTAGGACACAACCACAACACAAAGGACACTCCTATGACCTCCAAATGGACATGAAATGGACACAAATGGAGATACAACCATGGGAGTCATTCCTATGGGTTCAAAATATTCCTATATGCATGTAGGGATAGATTAGAGGAGTGATTATACCTTCCGGGAGAGAGATTCAAAGGAAAATCCTTCCGACATGACACCGACACGTAGAGATTCCAAACGAACACGAACGAGCTCCGAATCCTCCCAAACTTGGCTAGCACCCTCTAACCATGGAGTAGAAGAGAAATAAAGAAGATTTGGTGGAAGAAATAGTGGATTTGGAGATGAAATCAATGGAGTTGTTCTCTAGAAATTTGGGGAAGAACAAGAGAGAGAAAATGGATGGATAAAATGAAATGGAAGATATGGTGACTCACTCCTTATCCCCCCCATAGGTGGCTGCCCAAAAAGGGTGAGGTGTTCCAATTTTGAATGTCCAAAATGCCCTCCACTAATCCATTTGATTTAAATTAGGAATGGGTTAAAGGTTGAGGTCAATTTAGTCTAGTTTTAAGTCTCTAATTAAACTAAACCTATCCATAAATAATTAGTCTAACTACTAACTAAAATTAATATCATGTGGACTAAAATTAATATCATGTGGGCCATGTCTAACTAGTGTGTGGGTCCCACTAGAGTCAAACTACCCCCCGGGTCCCCGTTTCAAGTCGGATTGAGTTAAAATTCGAACCCGACTCAAATAATCCCAAAACAATATCATAAATAATAAAATAAATTTCAACCCCAAAATAATATCATAAATAATAAAATAAATTTTAAAAATATTCAAAAATACAAAAATGACAAAAATATCCCTGTTTCTGAAAACTGGGGGTAACATCAGGTCCCTACGTTTCCGCCACGCCGGCTAATATGGCTGCGATAAACTCTAGGCTCCATAACCAAGTAGACATTTTACCCTCCTCGTTGTCCTCGTCAATATATGTTATCAAAAGATACCATAATTAGGGCATAAAATTCATCTTGATATGAATATCGAAAACAACAACGAAGCATCAAAAATTTAAATAACAAGGAGCAAGGGTGAACAGAAACAAGTGAAAGAAATTTTAAATTGGAGTTAGAATAAGATTCTCAAGGGTCGTCCCAGGAATCCCTCAAGGAGTTCTAACTATGATTGAGTATCCTCTCATTCTAATACCTTATTTCTTATATCCTGTCGCAGGCTTGTAGTAGTACAACTAAGTCGTTGTACTACCATGGCATCACACTAATGCGAATCTCGACCTGCATGGGCCACCACTAAAAACGTGTCACAATCCGCATCCGATACGAAGGCACGGATACGTAATAACGTCCAGCCTACGTCGCAGAATCGACGGTAGAATGCTGTAAGGGTCTACTATCTAACAATAATATAATAACATGTCATTTCAGCTCATGTCCGAACGGTAGAACACTATAAGGGTCTATTATCGGCGGTAGAATACTGTAAGGGTCTACTATATATATAATGTATTTATTGCAAATTTTCATTAATCTCTAATATTTGAATTAACATTTTAATACTTCCTAATTATAATTTATTATATATTTTTATAAACTTTCCATACCCTAACTTATAGCTACTTAATAGAAGTTTTTAACTATAGTATTTCTTTATTTGCTAATATATTGAAAATTTTCTTCGAGCCTAATTTAATAATAAAAAATCTATAAGATTTGGAAATTTGGTTCATGGGGTATACAATTTCTTATGCTTATTATTTTCTTTCTTTATAGCTAAAGTCTTAATTAATTAATTAAATTAATTACTAAAAGAATCAATATTTCTTATAATACAATTTTTTTAATATTCAGTTTGAAAAGCGATATATATATAAACAATGAGAACTAGTTTATTATGGTAAGGAAAAGGGAGTAAATTTAGAACTTGTTTATAAATTCAAATTTGGTATTTCAAGATTTAGGGGTTACAATAGTTGCTTTTATGATAAAATTAAATTCGGCTTCAAGAAATGATAATATATAAAATTAGAATGGAATTATCCTTCACAATATAATCAAATATGTCATTAATATCTTCAGTGATATAATTACCTATAGGAACGACACATAAGTTAATCTCGCTTCATCGAGTTCCAAGCCTTGTATAGACCTCAATAGGACACTATATTTGTTGGATCAACGACAACCTAGCATTGTCATGACTTCCCAGATCTAAGATTTCAATTCTTCCAACCTTTCATGACCTGGAACATTCTATCTCAAAGTTCAATTCCTTGAAAAAAAACATACATAAAGGATACTTTTGTTTCTTAGACAATATTCCTAATTGTTTATGCGAAAAAAGTCATTTTGATGTGCGAGAACTAGAAAGCAAATTTGCCATAAATGATACCCATATTGTCCATTAAATAAAAGATCAAGGTCATTTGCTCTTCTTTGGAAGGAGCACCTCCTTAACCACCCTATCGAAGTTAAGAAAAGAGTTCCCCCCGGGTTTCATAGTTGCACTAAAAGCTCTCTCCTTCCACTCCGAAGCTCTTCTCCTCATCTCCTTTCCTTTCTCCCCACCCATCAACTCCCTTATGATCTCCTCCACTTCTTTCCGCTTCACATTGTTGTCGATCTCCATCCCCATACCCCACTCGGTGCATAAGTACCTACAATTAGTTTGTTGCTCCGCGAAGAATGGCCAACACAAGGTCGGCACTCCGCTGCTGATACTCTCCAGAGTAGAATTCCACCCGCAGTGTGTCAAGAACCCTCCGATGGACGGGTGCATCAGCACCGTCTCCTGGTTGCACCAGCTTGCTAGTAGACCCCTCTTCTCCGTCTCAGTGAAGAACTCCTCGGGGAT
Source organism: Iris pallida (assembly GCA_029216955.1). NCBI lineage: Eukaryota > Viridiplantae > Streptophyta > Magnoliopsida > Asparagales > Iridaceae > Iris > Iris pallida. The sequence continues at coordinate 31,980,909 of JANAVB010007399.1, forward strand.
AAGTCCGGATTCTCCTTCAACAAGGTCAGGCCTGACCACCCACAGGAAGCTTATGTTGCTATTAGCCAACCCCCATGCAAACTCGATCAGTTGATCGTTTGTCATCGTTGTTATGCTTCCAAAACTGACCAAGACTACCGATCCCGGGTCCTTCCCTTCCAGCCATTCCAAGCAACTGGTGTCTTCCTTCCACAAGCTCGATCCCATGGAAGCGAGGGGACTGTTCGGTGGTATATGGCGAGATAGCAAGCATATTGGGCCTATGGTATATATTGGGGGGAGCATCTTTGCCATGGCGTCCAAGACGGGACGTTCCAAATCGTCGAAGGTGTTCAAAATGATTGCCGAGGCCATTGAAGCCCTTCTTGTTTCGCGGACGAAGAAATTCAGCATTATGTCGTCTTTATTTGTGGTCCGGATGAAGCTTGGGATATCCTTAAGACGCATATTCTTCAACGCAGGAATCCAGTCAATGGTAGTGCTGAGAAATTCGTCGGTCATATCACTCTCATCTAAAAGAAAATAAAAAAGGAGGGTAAGTCATGGTATTAAGAGGAATAAAATGATAAAGATATCATGTAGAAAATATACAGCTAAACTTGTAGCAATATTGTAGTAAACAAATTAACTAACTTTGAGCTGTACTTCAAATTAGGTTACATTTACGCTGTTGGAATAATATAAATATACAGAAATGTTCCAAAACCAATCAGACTGGTTTGGTATTATAAGAACCATCCTATATTTTATGGGTTGGATTTGAATTTAGTGGTTGAAATTAAAAAGTATAGATCCCACCACATTTATAAGTTATTCAATCTCAACTATGCAATTTCAAAATATATAATCTTCAACCCTCGTCATAATTTCCGAGTTTCTGTTGCACTACAGGGGACTTAAAATAATTACTTAGTTAACATACAATATCTATAGACAAATGTAAAAGACTTAGTTTTTTTTTGAAGCAAATCCAAATTATTTTTTACTTATTTAAGTAAAAGACTTAGGTAAGCAATTCTCTTCCATCTTGGAAGTTCAAATCCAAATTATTTTTTACATATTGTTTACCAAACATGCTGAATATAAAAGACTTTGTTAAGTATTAAATAAAATGTCACGAAATAATATTTTATGGTTTGTCAATATATTTGCCCTAAAAGTACAATTATGAATAATAGGAATATTAAAGCATGAGATTTCTAAATTTGCTACAAAATTTCTGAATTTGCAACAATTAGTATTGCATGTCTTTTGGCCATTGTCCCTACTTTTTACCACTTTTTATAAATAAACCAAATAATATGCTACCATGGCTTGATACACCGATCTTTCGTCACCAAATCAGGATATTATGGCTTTTCTCTGTAACTATAAGGGTCACTGAGTTCAACACTTATAAAAGTGTTATATGGATAGTTTGAACAATTAACAATTGCATATTATGGATAGTAAAATTAAAATTTGAATAAGGACAATCATTTAATAACAGTAACAAAATTATGATAATTTAATGTATGAATACTGCATGGTAGGTGTATACCTTTGAATGGGACGAGACCTCTTGCAATGAGCTCATGATAATGGAGGTAGGCCATGAAGCCACATGCGCTCGGGGTCCAGAAGAGAACATCAGGGATCCCGAACTCTTTGGCGGCGTCGATGGCGAAGCTCATGACTCCGTCGGTGACCACGCACGTGACCGGAGGGACGTTAGAGGAGGCAGAGGAGTCGTTGAGGCTCAAGAGAAGCTCGCGGAAGGGGGCGAGACAGTTCTTGGTGGTGGAGTCGCACAGTGCCGGCACGTCTTGCGTCTTGCTCTCATCCGAGGGGGGGAGCCCGTCGGGGATGGTCTCGAAGCGGAAGCCCGGGAGCCCGTCCAGCGCCGACGGCCCCCTCGAGCTGAGGAGGCGATTGTGGTTGAACTCTGTGTTGACGAAGGTGATGTGGAAGCCGTAGCTGTGGAGGAGTTTGCCTAGCTTCAGAAAGGGTGTCACATGGCCTTGAGCCGGGTACGGGACTAGAACCAAGTGACCCTTCCTCATCCCTCCTGCTTCGTCTATTGAACCCATCTCAAAATCTACGTACAAGAAAAAAAATCCTCTTCTTCCTCCTCCTCGTTCTCTCTATGCAATGCCAACTTGTTCGAGTAGTTTCATTTATAGAGGGTCCACTCGCACACTGACGGACGCATGTACGATTGATATTCGGACTAACAAGAAGACGAAAACAACAAGAGCGACAGAGTCGTGCCACTAATTTAATCGCCCACGCCGCTGGGGCCGGCCATATTCTACTGCTAACGTGCAGAACAATAATGTGCGCTACGCTGGCCGGCAAATTTATATGTTTTTTTATACACAGTTTGTTACTCCAGAGACTGGATCAAAGATGAAAACATAGACCAGGAACAGAGGTTTACGCAAACTTTACAGATCTATCATTTGTTTGATCCTGATGTTGACGAGGTATAAAGATTCATTCAAGATACTTGCTCTCTGAAAGAACCCAATTCTAACAAAGCATTGGAAACCCAGGTTAGCTGACATAACCAAGCCCGTTCTTCCTTGTAAACACAGTTGCGTTTGCAGACGCCTTATAGGCGATCTTTTTTTCAGGAGCCAACAAGCTCACAGGAGAACTTCTGGTACGCTCTATGTCGCCAATGGCGCATTGGCTTAGCTCCTAAGGATTTGTGAGACTCGTCTCATAGTATTTGTATTTGTATACATGTACGTATTTTATACAGTATTCTATATTTTTTGGGATTCCGGAGAACAGGAAGAAAATTTGATTTTTAAGATTTTTCTGTGAACCGGCATACCGCTGGCATGCCGTTCTGTACCGACGGTATACCGTCCGGGCAGGTATTCCACTTTATAGATATTTTCGATTCGAAATATTTTGTTTAGATATTTTGATGAATAGTATTTAGATATTTTGATGAATAGTGATGATACATTCTATTATCCAATATTTGGTTTCTTGGTTTTCTTCTGAACGGTTGAGATTGATCCTGATCGAGTCGCGGATCGCGATCGGACGATCACGATTAATTAATCTTCTCTTTATATATATGATTATGTTTCTTTTCATTTTTTTTTTTACTTTCTCTCTCCATTCTTCATTCCTTCTCGTTTCCATTCTGTTTTCCTCGGGAGCTTAGCGCTATGTCTCGAGAACTCTTTATTTGAAGAGTTAGGCTTGGAGCTTTATTTGGCAAGTATATCTTGCCGAACTACTGGACGTTTTATTGCTTTATTGTGGTTTTTATTTTCTTATTACCTTGATAGTCCAGTATTTCCTATTACTTGCTTTACTAAATATGTTTTCCTCGTGATTATGGGCATTTTGTCCGTTTCGAAAATTTGGTCTGAGCTAGGCTTTCGTTATCTTGCTATGCCTAACTATTATCGAAAATAATACCGGGATGATTTGCCATGAGACTTAGTATACATGCTATGTACGACATTCCCCTATTATTGTTTTTATGGTTTTACTGATTTTAGCAACCTTGGGGACGAGATTTAGTTTTCGGGACTTGTTTCAAGCCTTTAGTATTATTTCTCGGTTAGAATCGGCACCGGTGTGTACCGACAGAATATCGACTTTGTGAGCCCTTCTTTGGTTGAAAAGCTACTGTGACACTTTTCGGCATACCGATGGTGTACCGGTCTATTTCGGCGGAATACCGATGCGGCACTTAGAATTTGATAGAACATTTTTGCCTACAGAAATCGGAATACCGATGGTGTACCGGTGTGTACCGTCGAAATACCGATCTAGTACCCAAGTTGTATATTTTCTGATTTCGATTTGATTTTCGGATTTTTTTCTTGTTTATTGCTTTACTGTACATGATATGCTCAGTTTATTGTCTTGCTCTGTCATGCTTGGTTGGACCCGATACATATTCATGTCTACCTTCTTGATATTGGCCTGTCATGACGTACTCCTGATTTTCTGTGCATGTCTAGCTTCTTGATAGTGACCTGTTATGGTGCACTCCTGATCCAGTACATGTCTAACTTGATATAGTGGCTCGACGTAGTGCACTACTGTCTCGATACTTGTCTTGTCTTGTTGTCGCTTGTTATAGTGCACATTCTTGCTTGTCTTGTCCAGTATCGCATGTCTCATGTATAGTGCCCCGACCCGCAAGATGTCTTATGATGGATGGTTGGTTCAATGTAGCCTTGTTGGACTTGGAAATATTCGGAAGGATCGCTTGGAAGGCTATGCGATCGTGGCAGAAATCGTCCTATGAATGTGAGTAGTGTTGAACCCTTCGAAGATCCTTTAGCTTCACGCTTAAAATAAGGATGAGAACGCTATGTTTCTTGTTGAGTTGCTCAATAAAATCTTGCATGGAATTCAGAAAGATAAATAATCACATGACCGTAAACTGTTGTTGCTCGATGAACTGTATGTTTGTATGATGTTGCGATGAATTACATGACAGGTGATGGCAAAGTCCCAAATACTTAGGCGGTAAGAATATCGAGCCTTAGCTCGACGAATAGATGGAAACACAGATATTAAGACCCAAGAACTGGACTGTGAGTATGCTTGAATTATGTCGAATAAATGTATGCTAAAACAGATGCTAAGTCCCAAGAAATGGGCGGTGAGTACGTTGAGTTGGTTGGAAAGATGTATGGTATCAAAGATGTGGGAAAGGGATTGGGTAACAATATTCTATTATCTCGTCGCCGATGTAGATTGTTGATTACGCCAAGACCCTGGAATGAGAAAGATGGCAATACGAATGAGAATGGTGGCTGAAGTACTTAGTTTGTCTTATCATGCATTATATGTTTCTTCATAGATAAGTTGCATATATTTGCATGGTCATGGATAACTTGTCGACAAGGTAGTTTATTGAACGGTAATCCGAGGCCACGGACCCGGTTCATCCTAGGGGGAACAAGAATTTGGAGCTGACGTACTAGCATCGGTATACGGGACCTTCAGTGGGGCTAGCTACCCGTACTGTAAGGAGAACCGTATACCTGGAAGACGGTCCAAGATGGCGTTTCGCCAGTGACCTTCATATAGATAGGTCCAGTGCTAATAATGTCTTATGCAGACAGAGTAAGTTATTACTCAATTACAGGAAATGATGTCGATAGTTGGTAAAAATCACCTGAACGGTAATAAATATATTAAATTATGATATTGTTCCTAACAATATCTTATTCAGGAAAGGTAAGTATTATAAATGTACATGGATGGCTATACGACCGTGGGTAAGAATCACCAAGTGTGATAACTGTATACTTTACATTATGTTGATTATAAGATTTGCATGCTTTACTTTTTGTCGGATACAACATGAAATTGACCCTAAGGTAACGAGAAAGACCACTGTTAATAATGTTCTATAACATGATTACTTAGTGTTGTCTTCTTAGGTGAGTTGGGCCAGCACCGTTCGCCAGTACATTGATGATGTACTGACCCACGTTGTGGACAATATTACAGGTGCTTGCGTATGGGGGAAATCGTTTGATCAGTGCTTGACATCGATGATTCGGATGGGTGTGCAAAAGCTCTTCTTTCAAGATGATGTCTTCTGCTATACGGGACATAATGTATGGAATAGTGTAACTCAGTTGTACCAGTGAGATTGTTACCAAATTGGCAAGTTCATTGTAAAGAAGTCTACATGTTCGGTTGTAAAGTCTAAATGACAAGTGTATATTCAGTTGGCTATTCGAGAGTCGTGTAATCAGTTGTAAACTCTATATTCCGCTACAAGTCTTGTAATCCATTGTAAATTATCAATAAAAAGATACATTTCTTCATATCTTGTGTGACTTCAATTTATTTGCTTAGTTTTGCTGCAATATCGTTATTTTCTGAGAAATACCAAGAACTGTAATAGTTTTGCCTTGTACAAGTGCAATCTAGACTTGTACGGCATCACGCCCGGTGGCTAGTTTCGATCCTCCGAGGTTGGGACGTGACATAATGGTATCAAAGTACGACTTTACGTCCTTGGATTCTTATTCGATTTGTTTCAAATCAATGTTGCTACTAAGATGATTCAAAGCGGCTTCCGTGATGATTAAAAGACTGCTTCCGCAATTACTCAAAGTTGCTTCTGCGGTGAATCAAAGTTGCTTCCGCGAATACTCAAAGTTGCTTCCTCGATGAAATCAAAGTTGCCTCTACGATAAGTCAAAGTGCTTCCATGATTATTCAGTGTTGTTTCAAAATTATTCTAAGTTGTTCCCTTGACTGAAAGTCCATTGATTCTTCTAGCCGCTCACTGGGTGTTCCATAAAATAAGTCTAAATACGTGGGCTGTGATATGTGTGCTTTACTGAATTTCTAAAAGATACCAAAACGATTAGCAATGATATGATGCAATAATAAGTTGGATGTGTGCTGGATGTCTTATGTGTGGGATTCATTAAAGTCGATTGTTATGCAACAATCGACTGTGGGTGATGGCATGATATATTGGAACAGAATGTGCATGAATTTCAGTGAATGAGAATCGACAGAATCTTGAGTCGGTATTTGTGGACAGTATAACCACTACAGGATGGATAGTCCATATTGGACGTTGATTTGATGCAAAGGAAATATTGTGTCAGGAATTGCTTGAGCTCTGAGTGGTATATTGCATATACCCTCGTCGTGATAAGATGCCCCTTAACCCTATTTGTGGTATAGTGATTGCTTTTACCTATAAGGTATTGGGTAGTATCGAATCATAGCTGAGCTTATGATTGATACATGATGGCTAGGTGTGTCCTTTGATGATTATGTTCGGATAACCCATTACGAGATTTTGATGTGTTCGGATTAACCATCGCTAGACTTTGACGGTTAGCATTATGTTGGGTAATAAAAAATTGGAAATATGAAATAAATACCTTAGTTGGGAAAGGAACGAATCATAGATTCAAGCGTTACTTGAATCAGTTGGGTAAGGAGAATTGTAGGCTCAGTAACGATGGTGGGGTGTTGCTATCGAAAGATTTTGCGAGAACAACTATAGACCGAATATTGAATGATGTTGAAATTGAGTAAATCGAATTGCATTCATCGACAAATTGATGGTGATGTTAGGCGCTTATCGGAATGTTACGAATGATTTAGAAGATGTAGAAAGTTGCATCAAAGACCGAAAAGTTTGAGAATAGATTTGAGGAAATAGATGACCATGCACGTTGTGCAGTTGTGCTTGAGAGAATTAGACGTGTCCCGAATTAACAAGTTATGACCCTTGATTATTTTGAGGCATAGAGAATGAGTACTTGTCCCTTAATGTATGAAAGAGTAGATGTTCCTTATGAGAGTCGAATGGCTGGGATACAAATAAGTATCGAGGTACAGCGATATATAATAGACACTGTCGATAGAAGATGCTGTCGCATGAATTACGAGTTTGGGTGAAATATAGAATTGTTGGATGATGACTTAGCAAATGAGTTATGCTATATTCACTAGATGGCTGATATACGAATGCTAGATGATTGGTACCATAGAGATTGGATTGGTGCATGAATAGTAAATCTTCTTATGAAATCACAAGGAGATGATAGAAAACGAATATTGATGGTTAACGTGAATTGCTAATAGATGACCGTGTTGGGTGCTAGCAAAAATTCATAAAGGATGCTTTCAGAAGAAATACGATTATATAGTTGCCTTATTTTGTTGGTTAAAGGAGTACAGATCATATCGATGATATATAAATGTAGGAATTGAATATGACGCGAAGAGACCATATAAAAGAGATTATAAATGATCGACCATTGAGGTAACGATGTTGTATTATGACTTAGAATAGTTGACCGATTGAATAGATGCAATTTGCATACGATGTTAGAATACAAGTCAGATTGAGTAGAGGATGCTGTGTTTATGCTAGTAAAAACTGAGTTTGGATATTCGATTGAGAAGTTTTATATGGAGTGACCCATAAGAATTGTTGGATAGAATTGTCGGATAGATTTTGTCAGTTGCGGGTAAGTCTAGAATGAGATTTCGTTGGGTATGGTCCGAGTATGAGTACGGGTAGAAAGACTTGACCCTAGAATGTCGGTTGGTTGCCAAGAATGTCGGTTGGTTGCCTAGAGTGTCGGTTGGTTGCCTAAGTTTCAGATTGGTTGCCTAACTTTCAGATTGGTTGGCTATGTCATTTCAGTTGTTCGAGTTTGAAAATAAGTTCATAAGATTAGGATGGTGTCCCATGTCCCTTAAGTTGGTCGGATCATAGATTGCCCCTGAGATGAGATAGAGTTGTCCCTATGATAAGAATTGGTTGCCTCTAAGATCAGAGATAGATATGTCCCTATAGCTATCCATCTCAGACGAGTTAGCTGAATGCCTAGTTTAGATTAGATTAGCTGACCGTAGAGACTTGACTGAATGCTAAGTTGACTGTTAGAGACCCATAGGATGTCCCTATTGATGTTGTGTGGGTATAGTCGGAATGAGTAAGATGTGTCGGAAAGTAAACTTCGGAATGGAATGGAGAGTAGGAAATTCGATATTATAATGTTGGATGGGATGACGGATCATGTTGGTTTCGGAACTTTGTTGCCTTATTTGGGAATGTCAAAAATTTGCTAAAGCTGATTGGCTTTGGTTGTTTGAATCATATTGAGATGCTTAAAATGACGACAGTTGCCTTGAGACAGTCGAAATAAATTTATTGATGGATGATCAGATTGAAATTGGAGAGAAAAGTATAACGACGAAATTGGATAGTACATGTAGCCGAGATCGACGAGAGCGAATGTGAACTGAAAGGACCCTCGGAATTAATATTGCTGGAATATGAGAGTTACTTATATAAGTTGAAATTTGTAACATTCATTGTGTTATTGGTTGGCTGGATAATCGAATAAACAAGTTGGGAATATACGAGATGCTCAGAGCAATCACTGATGTTCGGAAAATAAGTTACACCATAGCTCGTTCGTCTTCTCTATCACTGAACTTGGCTGAAATGTAAGTATTTTTGGGATGCCTAAAATATGTGTATGATTCCAACTAAGTGGTATGCTGAATTCAAACGAAGCCACAGAAAAGATTATCATGTGCTGGAGGAAGAATAAAAATGGTAAACTATTTGGAATCAAATTGGAATGTTGTGACGAGATGGTACGTCACTTGGAATCAATCGAGATATTGCAAAGAAATGTTAAATGGTGCAAGTTGATCGTTGAGAAGTTTCATAAAGGTTGGTTAAAGATTTAGGGATGAGTTTTATTTTAAGTCTCGATGACGAAACTTTTTCTGAGTGGTATATATTGTAGTACCCCGACCCGCAAGATGCCTTATAATGGATGGTTAGTTCGATGAAGCCTTGCTGGACTTAGGAATATTCGAAAGGATCGCTTGAAAGGCTATGCGATCGTGGCAGAAATTGTCCTACGAATGTGACTAGTATTGAACCCTTCGAAGATCCTTTAGCTTCGCGCTTAAAGTAAGGATGTGTACGCTATGTTTCTTATTGAGTTGCTCAATAACACCTTGCATGGAATTCAAAAAGATAAATAATCACATGACCGTAAACTGTTGTTGCTCGATGAACTATATGCTTGTACGATGTTGCGATAAATAACATGACAGGTGAAGGCAAAGTCCCAAATATTTGGGCAGTAAGTATATCGAGCCTTAGCTCGACGAATAGATGGTAACATCGATATTAAGACCCAAGAACTGGGCAGTGAGTATGCTTGAATTATGTCCGAATGAATGTATACTAAAACAAATGTTCCAAGAATTGGACGGTGAGTATGTTAAGTTGGTTGGAAAAATGTATGTTATCAAAGATGTGGAAAAGGGATAATTAGATAACAACATTCTATTATCCCGTCGCCGATGTAGAATGTTGATTATGCCAAGACCCTGGAATAAGAAAGATGGCAATACGAATGAGAATGGTGGCTGAAGTACTTAGTTTTTCTTATCATGCATTATATGTTTCTTTATAGATAAGTTGCATATATTTGCATGGTCATGGACAATTTGTCGACAAGGTAGTTCCTTGAATAGTAATCCGAGGCCACGGACCCGGTTCATCCTAGGGGGAACAAGGATTTTGTACCGACATACTGGCATCGATATACGGAACCTTCAATGGGGCTAGCTATCCACACTATAAGGGGTTCCGTATACCTGAAAGACGGTCCAAGATGGCGTGTCGCTAGTAACCTTCATATAGATAGGTCCAGTGTTAATGATGTCTTATGCAGACATAGTAAGTTATTACTCAATTACTGTTGTGCCCTATCCCTACATTGTGCCCCATTTCCGTCCATGGGGTGCGCGAGAAAGGAACACTATTGCTATCGATACGGTCGGGACCGACAGGTCGGAATCGACTGAATCTATCGAACATGAACGGTTGAATTAAGATCTATTCTACGTTATGGAATGGCTTCTTCAGAACCAAGTCCCATATTCAGCTGGTTGTGCCTCAATGATTGGCTCTGCGGCTGAGTCGGGAGAGACCTCCTGTTGTTCTGGTTTTTATACCGCACTTGAGTTGGCTTTGGCTTTGGTTTTCGTGAATGCGTTTTCGTTAATGTTTCGATGGGTTTTCATGACTTGCATTTTCGAGCTTCGCATTCATATCAAAATTCTTTGAATTATACAGTGTTCGAATCAGTTGCTTATGCGATTGCAGGTGATCGTGTAGGCGACGTCAGCGCAGCCAACCAGTCCCTCGCTTGAAGCAAGTGTAAGGCGAATGGCTGACCTCCTTCGCCTCATCCCTCTATTTCAAAAGCAATATGAAGTTAAATGAAATGCTTGTCATCATAGTATAGAATCAAAGAAATCATGGCACGATTCTTTGCGAAACACTTGCTATTAAATTGCCGGTATTGAAAATAGAAAACTTGCTTTCTTATGCAATTCCACTTAGCCTATGCAAAATAATGAATGAATCGATTAACGTTTATCGCAACGATATGGCTAAGAGAGTAAATCGACTAAGTTCAAAAGAAAAGCTATGTTTTGCAACTAAAAGAGATGATAAGGTTCTAGAAAAGAGAGAGCATTTTTTAAGACTCTGTAAAACGGTTATTGGACAACTTGTCGACAAGGTATAGTTTCCTCGAACGGTTGCCTAGGCCAAGGAACCGATTCGGCCCGGGAGGAAAGATTATAGCAAGCGCCAGCCTTATATCGGCATGGGTTATTCGAGAAATTCGCATAGGGCTCGCTACCCGTCGCGAAAGGGTCACCGTCTAACCCTGCTATAGTCCGTGATGGCTTGACATTGCTAGTGACCTTCACACCCTTTCACTGCTTAACTAATGCACGTGACATGGGATGAATATGATAGCTGCTGGATGTATACAATTTCATATGCTTGCCTCAAAATATGTTAACATGCAAATCGATCAAGATGGTTAGAAAGATCACAAAAATAGCTAGCTAATATGTTTATAAAACTGCTTGAATTAAATGCAGAGCTTGGATGTTAATTAGCCATTCGCTAGTACATGTGATCGTACTGATCCTCACTCTTTGCAGGTCCTGTGAATCAGGAAGGACGCGCCAACTAGCTCGACAACGTTCGTAATTTTGAAGTTTCGGCCGCGCGTCGAAGACTTTTCCCGCAACTCCACTTTTGAAGACTTCAACTGTCCAAGGAAGATGGCTCAGCGTCCCTCTATTCTAGGTCATTAGAATACTCTATTGTATATTGAGGGAGGTGTGCAAAGTATGGAACGGCTATCTCATCGGCACTCTTTTGTAATTGAGTCATGTTGTAGCCCGTGTGACATGAGTTCTGTACTGGATTCTGTAAATGATGTTTATTATCAATAAAGATCAAAGTTCTCTCTACTTAATGTGTGATTCAATTTGTCTGCTTGTTCTCTTAGATCTCGTGTTTTGGACTACCTTATGACTATGTCTTGTGCGATCGCAAATTAGGTTCGTACGACATCACGCCCGGGGGACGACTATTGAGTCGACGGAATCGTAGCTTGACATAATGGTATTAGAGCACAGCTTTATGTCTTTGGCCTCCAGTGTCAAATTTCTAGTCTCAAACCGTTGACCTCGTATCGATGAGATGATTTGTTCCATACGTTGAACCCAGGAAATTTTCTGAAACTAACGATAGTTACCTTTCTTTTCCCTGCAGTTGCGAGAGCTCGGGCAGAGGACGAGACGAGCGCTTTCAGCGGCTCGAGTAGTTCCAGACCCGAGCATTCCGTCAACCCAACGGGGATGATGCCTACCGTAGTCGGATCTTCCGGCGACCCGGTACAACGGATGTTGTAGATGCTCGAAATACAGCAACGCCAAAATGAGCCCCATCGTCAGCAGGTGGAAGCTCGTCAGACCCAGTTCGAGAATCTGTTCGAGGCTCAATTTAAGCACAACAATAGCAGCTGAATACACTCCAACAAATCGTACAATCGGTCGTGGCCAACAACAATTCAACGTTGAGGTCTACCATGACCGAGCCTGCGGTTCGATCAACGAAGCTGAACCGGAGGTCCCCCTGCTCTCACCTGTGACACCGAGAAGTTCTAACTCCGACGTGTCAAAATTCACGAAAAGCTGCCACACTTCCTTCAACGGCACAGAAGATCCCTTCGTGGCGATCGACTGGTTGGAGGAGCTGGAAGACAAATTCAAAATTTTAGGTGTCGAAGACTCGAAGAAAGTCGCGTGTGCTCAAATCTTACTTCGAATAAACGCGCACGATTGGTGGGCCGTACAGAAGCGGGCAATTCGACGAGAAGACGAGACGACGGCGATCTCGTGGGCCACATTCAGAAAAGCGTTCGAGATCGAATACCTTTCTATGGCTGTGCGACAGGAAAAAGAAAATGAATTTATATAGTTGAGGCAAGGGAATATGACAGTATGCGGCCAAATTCAACAAACTGGCCAAATTTGCTGGAGCATATCTACCTACAACTGCAAGTCGAGCTCGACGATTCGAAGTGGGCATGCGTTCCTCTATTCGTGCCCATGTTTCGGTGCCTGAATACAAAACCATGGGCGAGGCACTCAACCATGCCCTCCGTCTGGAGTCCGAGTATCCTTCTGCTACTACTGGCACTGTTCACTTTAATAACAAATGCCATAGTAATACGGGAGGCAACAATGCGCACAAGCGTCAAAATCGCGACAACGGAGGCGGCAACTAGACAAAAAATTGAATAGTCTGCAATTTTTGCCATAAGGAGGGGCACGTGGCTAACGAGTGTCGGTTGAAGAATGGAGCATGTTTTGGGTGCGGTCGAATGGACCATATTGCATGTAACTGTCCGGAGAAGCCGAACCAGCGCCCCAAACAATATCAACAAAACCGAGGCCAAGCACCTCAGGCTCCACAGACTGCACAACAAAATGGCCGAGACCGTCGCCCCAATGCTCAGGGCCGCATCAATTCCATGACTCGAGACGAAGCATTCGTATCTGACACAGTTGTGGCAGGTATACTACATTTCAATAATAAACCTGCTTGTGTATTGTTTGATTCAGGTGCCATACATAGTTTTATATCGGTGGACTTCACCGTCGAGCATAAATTTTCTCTAACACCTCTGGGTCTCGATCTTACTGTTAATGTACCGTCGGACATGCCACTGCTTGCAAATTTAGTCTGCAAAGATGGAATCATCTGTATAGGTGGTCAAAAGATCAGTCTTGATGCGATAGTTCTAGATATTAAGGACTACGACATCATTTTGGGGATGGATTGGCTCGATCCGTGCAATGCAACCATAGACTGTACTAAAAAGAGGGTCACATTTCGTATACCTGAAGTGCCTGAATTCTGCTACTCGTGTGGTGAGGCTTCACCGACCTGCATGGTGATCTTCGTAATATCTGCTCGATGGATGCTGCATTCCAGGTACGAAGGCTATCTAGCGTCCGTTCGAGATATGCGACAGGATGGTGCAAACGCGGGTCAAACCGACGTTGTGGCAGAATTCCCAGATGTGTTCCCGGACGAACTGCCCGGCATGCCACCAGTTTGAGAGATTGAGTTCACTATTGATACATTTTCTGATACCCGACCGATCTCGAAAGTCTCGTACAGAATGGTCCCTACAGAGCTTAAAGAACTCAAAGTATAGTTGCAAGAGTTGCTCGACAAGGGATTTATACGACCCAGCGTCTCGCCATGGGGAGCGCTCGTGCTGTTATTCAAGAAAAAGGATGGCTCACTGCGTCTTTGTATCGATTACTGCGAGCTGAATAAAGCCACCGTTCGGAACAAATATTCCCTGTCCCGTATAGACGATTTGTTTGATCAGCTGCAAGGAGCTACGGTATTCTCTAAAATTGATATGCGTTCGGGTTATCATCAACTCAACATCAAGCCGGATGATGTGTCAAAGTCCGCCTTTCGCACTCGATACGGCCATTACAAATTCCTGGTAATATCGTTCGGCCTAACGAACGCCCCAGCTGCTTTCATGGATTTGATGAATCGGGTGTTCCGACCATTCTTCGACAAGTTCATAGTAATCTTTATCGACGATGTACTCGTATACTCGAAGAATAGACAGCAACACACTCAGCATCTACGGACCGTGCTTCAGACCCTTCGAGAAAATCAGTTGTATGCAAAGTGAAGCAAATATGAATTTTGGCTGAGCAGCGTTGCATTCCTCGGACACATCATTTCAGCTGAAGGCATTGCGGTCGACCCAATGAAAGTCGAAGCCATTTTCGATTGGAAACGGCCAGCGTCCGTCGGCGAGATTCGAAGTTTCTTTGGCTTAGCGGGATACTACCGATGCTTCGTGAAAGACTTCGCGAAGATCGCATCGCCTTTGACCTGTCTCACCCATAAAGGAGTCATATTTGAATGGTCAGACGACTGTGAAGCTTCCTTCCAGGAATTAAAACAACGGCTCATCTCGATCCCGATACTCGCACTTCCAGAAGGCACTGAGGGTTTCCAGATATTCAGCGACGCATTGGATCAGGTCTTGGGGTGTGTGCTAATGCAGTAGAACAAGGTGATATCTTTTATTTCCCGACAGCTAAAGCCGGACGAGAAGAACTACCCTACTCATGACCTAGAGTTAGCGGCAATTGTGTTCGCGTTAAAATTGTAGCATCACTATCTTTATGGCGTGGCATGCACGATTTATACCGATCACAAGAGCCTCAAGTATCTATTCATACAGAAGGAACTGAACTTGCGACAAAGGCATTGGCTTGAACTAATCAAAGATTATGACTTGACTATTGACTATACGCCGGGAAAGAAAAATGTTATGGCGGACGCTCTGAGTCGGAAGTATATCGCTTTGCTATCCATCGACCGTAGATTGCTATGCGACCTAGAAGAGATGGACATCGAACTTCGAGTCCGATTCAGGATCGTGGAGTTGGCAAAGTTGCAGTTAGAGCCGAGCTTACAAGAAAAGATCAATACCGCTCAGAAGGATGATCCGTATCTGAAGAAAATACGAGAGCTAATCTCGACGGATAGGACGATCGACTTTGCAGAAGACGAAACCGGCATGGTTCGATTGAAGGATAGGTTTTGCATTCCGGATGATTCAGAACTTAGAAAGGAGATATTGTCCGAGATGCACTATGCGAATTATACCTTACATCCCGGTAGCACGAAGATGTACAAGGACCTCCGCACAAACTTCTAGTGGCACAAAATGAAAAGACATGTACAACTCTTCGTGTCGCTATGCATGGCCTGTCAGCAGGTGAAAGCTGAGCACCAGAGACCGGGCGGGGAGATGCAGAATCTGGCAATTCCAGAATAGAAGTGGGAGCACTTGTGTATAGATTTTAATATTGGTCTGCCGAAGATGCCACGGAGAAATGATGCCATCTGGGTCACCGTCGATTGACTAACCAAGTCAGCACACTTCATTGCCATTAAAGTTACTTGGAGCGTTGATCGCCTGGCCCAGATTTATCTTGATGAGATAGTACGGCTGTACGGAGTTCCAGTGTCCATCGTCTCTGATCGTGATTCATGATTTATGTCGTAATTCTAGAGTAGCCTTCAGTCGGCTCTGGATACCAAGTTAAACTTTAGCTCAGCCTATCATCCCCAGACCGATGGCCAAACAGAGCGCGTCAATTAGATTCTCGAAGACATGTTACAGCTCTGCGCAATTGACTTCAAGTCGAGTTGGAACGTTCATCTACCTCTGGCCGAATTTGCATAAAATAATAGCTATCCACCCAGCATCCAAATGGTGCCGTATGAAGCCCTGTACAGACGAAAGTGCCGATCACCTATTTACTGGGACAAAGTCGGAGAGCGGCAGATTCTCGTCCCGAAACTGGTGGAACAGACCGTACAAAAAATTTGGCTCATTCGGGAAAGATTAAAGAGCGTACAGAGTCGCCAAAAAAGTTATGCAGATGTTCATCGTCGATCCCTCGAGTTTCAAAAAGGTGATCACGTATTTCTTAAAGTGTCGCCCATGCGAGGAGTTACTCGGTTAGGCACGAAAGAAAAGTTGAGTCCGAGATTCGTTGGGCCATTCAAAATACTCGAGCAGGTCACTCCAGTGGCCTATAAAATTGCCCTACCGCCGACACTAGAAGGTGTACACAATATCTTCCACGTCTCTTAGTTATGGAAGTACGTGCACGACCCTAACCATGTGGTAGATTTTGGCCAGCTGGAGCTGAAGTCCGACTTACCCTATATTGAAGAGCCAGTTCAAATCTAAGAACGCAAGGATAAGCTGCTGCAAAATTGAGCTATCCCTCTCGTCCACGTACTTTGGAGTAACCATTCGGTCGAAGAGTCAACGTGGGAGCTTGAATCGGAAATGAAGGAGAAATTTTCTTTATTGTTCTCGTAGAGGTAGGTTCTATCCTTAAGTTTTGAGGACAAAACTTTTTATTAGTTGGTTATGGTGTAGTGTTCCGTCCCTACATCGTGTCCCGTTTCTATCTACGGGGTGTACGAGAAAGGAACATTGTCGCTATCGATTCGGTCGGGACCGATAGGTCAGAATCGACCGAGTCGATCGAACGGAAACGGTTGAATTAAGATCCATTCCACGTTATGGAATGGCTTCTTCGGGACCAAGTCCCATATTCAGCGGGTTGCGCCTCAAGGATTAGCTTTGTGGCTGAGTCGGGAGAGACCTCTCGTTGCTCTGGTTTCATGTCGCACTTGATTTGGCTTTGGCTTTGGTTTTTGTGAATGCATTTTCGTGAACATTTTGATGGGTTTTTATGACTTGCATTTTCGAGCTTCGCTTTCATATCAAGATTTCTTGAATTATATAGTGTTCTAATCAGTTGCTTATGCGATTACAGGTGATCGCGTAGGCGACGTCAGCGCAGCCAACCAGTCCCTCGCTTGAAGCAAGTCTAAGGTGAGTGGCTGACCTCCTTTGCCTCGTCCCTCTATTTCAAAAGCAATATGAAGTTAAATGAAATGTTTCTCATCATATTATAGATTCAAAGAAATCTTGGCACGATTCTTCATGAAACACTTGCTATCAAATTGTCGATATTGAAAATGAAAAATGTGCTTTCTTATGCAATTCCACTTAGCCTTTGCAAAATAATGAATGAATCGATTAACGTTTATCGCAACGATATGGCTAAGTTAGTAAATCGACTAAGTTCAAAAGAAAGGCTAAGTTTTGCAACTAAAAGAGAAAGGATAAGGTTCTGGAAAAGAGAGAGAGCATTTTTTAAGACTCTGCAAAACGGTCATTGGACAACTTGTCGACAAGGTATAGTTTTCTCGAACGGTTGCCTAGGCCAAGGAACCGATTCGGCCCGGGAGGAACGAGTATAGCAAGCGTCAGCCTTACATCGGCTGGGTTATTCGGGAACTTTCGCACAGAGCTCGCTACCCGCCGCGAAAGGGTCACCGTCTAACCCAGCTATAGTCCATGATGGCTTAACATTGCCAGTGACCCTCACATCCTTCACTACTTAACTAATGCATGTGACACGAGATGAATATGATAGCTGCTGGATGTATATAATTTCATATGCTTGCCTCAAAACATGTTAACATGCAAATCGATCTGGATTGTTAGAAAGATCACAAAAATAGCTAGCTAATATATTTATAAAACTGCTTGAATCAAATGCATAGCTTGGATTTTAATTATCCATTCATCTGTACATGTGATCGTACTGATCCTTGCTCTTTGAAGGTCCCTTGAATCAGGAAGGACGCTCCAACTAGCTCGACGACGTTCGTAATTTTGAAGCTTCGGCCGCGCTTCGAAGACTTTCCCCGCAAGTCCACTTTTTAAGACTCTCAACTGCCCAAGGAAGATGGCTCAGCATCCCTCCATTCCAGGTCACTGGAATACTCTGTTGTATATTGAGGGAGGTGTGCAAAGTATGGAACGGCTATCTCATCGTCACTCTTTTGTAATTGAGTCATGTTGTAGCCCGCGCGACAAGAGTCATGTACTAGAGTCTGTAAATGATGTTTATTATCAATAAAGGTCAAAGTTCTCTCTACTTAATATGTGATTCAAGTTGTCTGCTTGTTCTCTCAGATCTCGTATTTCGGATTACCTTATGACTATGCCTTGTGCGATCGCAAATTAGGTTCGTACGGCATCACGTCCGAGGGACGACTATCGATTCGACGGAATCGAAGCTTGACAATTACAGGAAAGGATGTCGGCTGTTGATAAGAATCACCTGAACGGTGACAAATATATTAAATTATGATATTGTTCCTAACTATGTCTTATACAGAAAATGTAAGTATTATAAATGTACAGGAATGGCTATACGACCGTGGGTAAGAATCACCAAGTGTGATAACCGTATGCTTTACATTATGTTGAATATGCGATTTGTATGCTTTACTTCTTGTCGGATACAACATAAAATTGACCCTAAGGCAACGAGAAAGACCATGGTTAATAATGTTCTATAGCATGATTACTTAGTGTTGTCTTCTTAGGTGAGTTGGGCCACCATCGCTCGCCAGTACATTGATAATGTACTGACCCACGTTGTAGGCAATATTACAGGTGCTTGCATATGGAGGAAATCGTTTGATCAGTGCTTGGCATCGATGATTCGAATGGGTGTGCATAAGCTCTTCTTTCAAGATGATGTCTCATGCTATATGGAACATAATGTATGGAACAGTGTAACTTGATTGTACCAGTGAGATTGTAGCCAAATTGACAAGTTCATTGTAAGGAAGTCGGCATGTTTGGTTGTAAAGCCTAAATGGCAAGTGTATATTTAGTTGCCTATTCGAGAGTCTTGTAATCAGTTATAAACCCTGTATTCTGCTGCAAGTCTTATAATCCGTTGCAAAGTATCAATAAAGAGATACATTTATTCATATCTTATGTGAATTTAATTTATCTACTTTGTTTTGCTGCGATGTCGTTGTTTTCTGAGAAATACCAGGAGCTGTAATAGTTTTGCCTTGTACAAGTGTAATCTAGACTTGTACGGCATCATGTCCAGTAGCTAGTTTTTGATCTTTCGGGATTGGGACGTGACATCATGTATAAGATCGATTCTGCGGAATGCCACTTTCGAAATCCTGAATAAAAATTTTAAGGATTAACAACTAGCTTGATTATCTAGATTATTGGGAGGGGAGATTTCTTGTTACCTGCAAAATCCTTTGTTCCGACCCCAACCCGAGTGGACTTTTAGCTATCTGTCATGATGAGCACACTTCCAGTGCACCGTCGAGTGTTGAACATTTTAAGTCTATATGATACATTTGTCTCCTGGGCGATGTGTCCACCATTACTTTCTTTCTTTGGTCTGGATAAGTTAGGTAGTCCGCATGTGCATGGTAGGTGACTGGATTGGAATTTTCAAACTTGTATATGTTAGTAATTAGGATTGTGATAACCCAAGCTAGCTAATGTATCAAACCATACTCATTGTTTGGCCGTGATTGATTGTCACTCCCATTTTTCGTTATACGTATTTTCATTATATGTGTACGGATTTCTGACATTTGTCAGGTGGAGTTAGAATTGTCTTGCTTAGCCTAGTCTTGGTTTAATCTTGCCTTGGTTTATTTGGTTTGGTTCAACATGACTTGGCTTGTCTTGGCTTGGCTTGGCTTGGTTTGGTTTGAGATGGAGAGGTTGGTATTTAAGTCAACTTCTCTCTCCCCCCTCCATAACTTTTATTTATTTCTTCTCATCTTCTTCATTTACTCCTCTCCACCTACACCCAAGCCCTAGACAAGTGCAACTTTCTTCATGATGGATCTCAAATTTTATTGTTCCTTTGTCTTCATTGCTTGATTCTAAGCTTCTTTAGAACTTGGAGATTTTGGTTTTGAGGGTTACATTTTTGTAGATCTAAGTTTATAGTTTCTTTAGTTTTTCTTGATTTTGTTCGCTTAAACTTTATTATTTTCGAAAACTAATGGTTTTATGTTGTAGAGAATTCAATTTCATTCAGTTTAGACCATTATTTTGCCCAATTTTGAGTCCTTTAGTCCAAGTTATGGACATTAGAAGTTCTAAAATACCATGGCCAAAAGCTTGCTGGTAGGGACGACACCTCGCGCACATCGTGTGCACCTTACGTACCTTTTGGTCCGTGCACCATGCACCTCGAGCACCTTTTGGTCCGCGCACCTCGTGCACCTTTTGGTCCGCGCACCTCGTGCACCTTTTGGTCCGCGCACCTTGCACCTCGCGCAACACGCGCACCTTTTGGTCGGCGCACCTTGTACCTCATGCACCTCGTACACCATTTTGGTCCGCGTACCTTGTACCTCGTGCACCTTTTGGTCCGTGCACCTTGTACCTCGTGCACTTTGTACGCACCTCACGCACCTTTTGGTCCGCACACCTTGTACCTCGGGCACCTTTTGGTCCGCACATCTTGCACCTTGTGTACTTCGTGTACCTTGTGCCTCGCGGCCCTCGTGTGCACCTCGTGCACCTTTTTTTCGCTACCTTGTACCTCGCACACCTTTTGGTCCATACCTTGTACCTTGCGTACCTCGTGCACCTTGTACTTAGCGCACCTTTTGGTCCGCGCACCTTACACCCCGCGTACCTTTATCTTGCTTCAAGAATGTTCATGTCTCACTTTAATCAGATTTCATATGTGACTTATAGTCAATCACACATGGGTGTTCTCGATCTTCTTTGCATATTTTCTATACTTGGCCTAAATGGCGACGACCCGACTTGGCACTTAATAGTCTTGAGATAGTAACTTGAACTTGACTTGAACATGATAATATAAACCCGTCTTGATAACTCTTGATAAGTGGCCCATCGAGGCGCACTCCAGACAAGTACTCTTGACATGACAAGTAACCTGACATGACATGTATAATCTTGAAAGGCTGTTGCGACAGCTACCCTGACTTGCTAAGTAACTCTTGTCTTGACACCGTGGTTGACTTTCTTAATTGTGCCTGTACAAGCTACCTGTCACGTCTTGTATCATGTTTAGGACATGGATTCCTGGTTACCACGTCAGGAATTCACAATGAATCTGACTAGGTTAATGACTAGATTGATCAAGTAGTTCATATAGAGAAATTTTTCCCAGTTACTGACGATCCCGCTATCCCGGCCACACCTGAGGGGCTTGTAGCCTGCCGACGAGTAGGGTATATTTCCAGCCTACTGTCATGTGGGGCACTTCTTGATAACACAAGTACTGAAAGTACACCAGTAATCTTGATAACCCTTGTAACTCTAATAAATCATCTCTCCTGGATAACCTGGATAACTGCAGGGCTCGTGACTGGGGGAACATCTCAACTGTATCTTGCTAGTAAGTAGGCATGTGATAACCCTAGTAAGCTAATGATAGCGAGCCGTAGGATTTGATTGGCCGTGCCTGAATGCTTGTCTCGTAATTAACATGGGAATTATCCCACCTCTTGTTCCTCCTACTGCAAGCTATGTTTTATGTTAACTCAGTCTTTTATGTTATTTAACTATGCTATTTTATCAGTTCTTCTTTTATTATATGCTGGTTTTAGTTTCTAAGTGAAGCCTCCCTTATGGCACTTGCTCTTTCTAGGTCTGACCCAGCTGCTTTTGTATGGCCAGATTTCGGAGTGATACCAGAGGATCTTCCTGCTTATCAGCCAGATGGTGAACACCAGACATAATCCTGGCCATGAGTGGGTTTCTTATTTTTCTCTCCTAATCTATTATAAATTATTCTTTTGAGGCATTTAACCGCCGAGCAAGTGTTAGCTCGTGTTGAAACTTAAATTTCTATCTGCCTAAGGGCTGTTACATGATTGGCAAATCCTTGGGTTGATCATGTATGACTTAAACTTTTGCTAGTCTTCGTATTTTGTATGATTAGCTTCATGATTATCTAAATATGTAATGTTTGGGACGTCTTACCTTGTATATCTGATGATCTAACATCTTGTAACATTTATTTGCTTGCTTGAGATTGAGATAATAAGCTTATTTTTGACCATAGAGACTGATGGATTGTAGTTTAATCTTCATGCATCTAGACAGCTGTGATCGTATTACGAGGTGGGTTATACTTTGATGTACGTTGCTGGCTGTGTCTGTCCCTCGCTCTTTAGTATTCCAGTTTTGGGGCGTGACATGGTTTAAGTGGTGACCCATGCAGGTCTTGTAAATCAAGATGTGTGAGGGTTTTATCGAATAGATGTCTTAATCAGCATTTGCCTTTGATCTCTACTCATGCTTTCTAATCTTCCTGAATCTTGGCCTGATAAGGTGCTTTATCCTTGATTTATCTTGGTCCTTCCTTATTATTTCCCATGTCATTTTCTTCAGTGGCATTGTTCCTGGTCCTGCCGATCAGCTGGGTGTAGCATTCCCAGAGAACCAGCAACAAGTGAACCAGCCGCAACTTGGAGACCAAACCCAGCACTCAGGGGCAGCATTCTGAGTCATGCCTTCTAGGGAGCAAGAGCCGCTAGTTCAGCCAGCCCAGCTTGTAGAGCCTGACAATAGAACCCTGATAGGACTCATCCGGGACTTGCTTGCATCACAAGACCGTTGGGGCGATGCCCTGCAGCAGACAATACGAGATGCCATGGGCAGAGTTGGTTATCAAGGAAACAATGCGGCTAACAGCTTCAAGCGCCTGAACCCTCCTTTCTTTGATGGCAGTGAAAATACTATTGCCGCTGATGCTTGGCTACAGGATACAGAGGTTATTCTGGAGGCAGCTAGGACTCCAGAGGAAGAGAAGGTGGCCGTTGTGCGCATGCAATTATTGGACTTAGCCCGCAGTTGGAGGGCGATGCAAGCAGTTGGATTGGCGATACCTGTCTTGTGGGCGGTATTCAGTGACAAGTTCCAAACGAAGTACTTTGATGCAGTATCTCGGTATGATCTGCAGACAAGGTTCAGCAATCTCAAGCAGATGGGAATGACGGTCGATGGATATACGGTCGAGTTTTCTAGGCTTAGTCGATTTTCTCCTACCTTGGTGGTGACCGAATTGGACCGAGCGCAGCGATTCCAGCAAGGACTCTACCTAGAGATCATTCTAGCAGTGGAGCAGTTTGGGCACCAGACCTTTGATGCTATTTTGAGAGCAGCTAGGAGGCACGAATATACCTTCCAGAGGATAGTAGATCGAACTAGAGGACGGAAGATGTCTCATAGACAGTTATCCCAGTCATCAACACCAGCCCCGACAGCTAGGACTTTGACCATTGGAGCTCCTAGGAGGGCGACCAAAGTTTCTTTGGTTCAGCACTAGACACTGACGTACCCTCAGCAACAGAGGTAGAAGCAGTCTTCCGCAATGGGCTGCACTCATTGTGGGAAGCCTGGACACGTGGTTTTAGAGTGTCGCAGGACACAGGGGTTGTGCTTGGCTTGTGGGATACCGGAACACAAAATTGGGTCTTGTTCGTATAGAGCCAGTTCATCTTCATCAACCCTAACCAGTCCATCAGTTAGGGCACCAGCACCAGTACAGCAGCAGCATCAGCAGTACCAGCCTCCGAGGCCGTTACCGCCTCAGGCTCAATAATATGCTCAAGTCCAAGCTCAGATTCAGAACAGGTAGAGAGGTCACCAGCAGAGGGGACCAGCTCCATGAGGACAGGGTCAAGCTATGGCTCTGACCGTGGCAGAAGAATTGGCATCAGGTGAGGTGGTGACTGGTACCATTCTCGTCAACTCTTTTCCAGCATTAGTATTATTTGATTTGGGTGCATCGCATTCATTTATGTCAGCACGATTCGCTACACGGATATCACTGGAGCCCGAGTCATTATCAGTAAGGCTCAATATACTTACTGGTAATGATCTTGTGGGAGTAGATATAGTCTTTTTCTCGTGTCGAATCATAGTTAGCGGTAGAGAGTTTTTCGCTAGATTGATAGAATTTTTGATGGCCGACTATGATGTGGTCCTAGGAATGGATTGGTTGAAGGATCAATACGCAAGAATAGACTGCCACGTTGGTAGGATTATTTTTGGTATTTTTGGCGAAAAAGAGTTTTCATTTTCTAGAGGCGAAGTAGAACCTTCTCCACCAGTCTTGCGGATGGCGGTAGCTGTAGTGCCCCATTCCACAAAGTCAATCGGAGGAATCGAAACGCCGACGGCGTTCGGACTTAGCCTTGCAACGGCTGATCGAAGGCTCGTTCGGTCGAGGCGACTCATCGCTCAGGTGGGGTAGTTTCGGTGAACTTGCCTCATCTTAGCCCTTACATAATAACTCACATGTTTTCAACTTGCACAAGTAGGCTAATATAAAATCTACGAACGCACATAGCTAAGGGAATAATCCCGACTGGTCGATAAATGCTAGAACTTGGAAAATGTCCCACGGCCGTTTAAGCGTTCTTTCAAAGTGACACTCGAATCCTTCGTCCCTTGGCTTGGGAGAAGGAAGTTGGTTTAAATTTCTAAGTTGCCACGACACTCGAATTAGCCTAAGTTATAGGCGTCGCCCGCGTGAATGCTTCATAAAGCATGAACGGTCCCATCGTTTTACCCCAACGCTTGAATTGGCCTAAGTTATAGGCGTCGCCCGCATGAATGCTTCATAAAGCATGCACGGTCCCGTTGTCCAAGGCTTGGCATAGCCTTTGCACGTCCTATGAGTTAAGTCGTCTTGCACGGCTTTTGGCTTAAGTCTAGGCACCCGAGAACTTGGTTGTTCAAGTCGAACGCGTGCACGGCACGTGCCTTCGATTGCGAAGCTCGGCGTAGCCTTTGCTCGTCGAGTCGTTACCCGAATAAGTTAGGCAAGAGTTGTACTGGGCTATTAAAGCCATTTCTAGCACTGTCCTACTCTATCTGCGGTTGTCAAGTCGCGTAGTTCCTCGAGATCAAGGCTCGTCGTATAACTTATATGACTTGAGCGACAACGTCGCCTAGAGAACAAGGTCTATCTAAGGAACGAGCTACGGTCGGCATGATGTAAAGTTAGCCATGGTCTATAGCATTTAAGGAACACATTTGGGTTCAAGTTAAGTTGGAAGGCTATGCAGTAGTCGTTCCCTGATATATGAGGCGGTCCTACGGTTGGGAGTCTCACGTTTCTATGCACATTAAGAAGTATGAGGCGGTCCCTCGGTTGGGAGTCTTACGTTCCTATGCACGTTAAGAAGTATGAGGCGGTCCCTCAGTTGGGAGTCTCACGGTCCCGATTCACGTTATGTAAAGTGTGGTTCAGAGCACGAGTTGCTAAGTATAGTTCCAAACGTACCAACAAATTAGGCCGTGCATTTACGTGAGTCTAGATGTCTCATAGGTGCGTGGTCATGAACAACTTGTCGACAAGGGCGATGTTTCTTCGAGCGGCAACTCGGGGCCACGGGACTGGCTCGGCCTAGGAGGAAACACGATATAGCCGAACTGGGTATGAAGCAACCGATAGTTCGGGGACTTGCATCGGGGATCGCAACCTGCGGTGCAAGGGTCACGATTGCCAGGCTATGTCTACGATGGATTGTCGTGCCAGTGACCTTTCATATAGATAATTGGCGTGCTAAGCGGCGAATCCGCATGAACGGTGTCGGTCGTAACAAAGAAAGTGTAAGCACGGTATGACTTGAGTTATGAAACGTGTGCTCGGTTGCACCCAAAGTATTACGAGGCCTAGGGTTTGGCTAAGTAAAGGCCCGTGCTTCGGCACGAGATGTGGCGTCGAGTGTTAAGTCGTTGGCATAGAGTTGCATAAGTCAAACTGGAGTCGTTGCGAGTTAAGTCGAGAAGGGCCGTAGGATAAGTTGGGTGAAGTTACGTTGAGTTGTTGGGCACGACCTCAAAACTTATGAGGCACGGCTGTGCTGTCATAACACAAGTATGGGTGAGTCAGTAAGTGGCGAGGCACTGCCTCAAGGAGGTAGCACGGTCACACGGAAATGGAGTATATCGAGTAGTTGCGTCCCTGATTATGGCCGTAAGACAAACACGACTTGATAGGTTAACGTTGTTGGCACGAGAAGGGGTCTAGAGGCAGAGTATGAGTTAACGTTGTAGTTACAAGCACGGGATGGTCCTCAGACACAAGTATGCCAAGGCGTCTATCATAAAATCGATCCTAAGGAAAGACTAGAAAGACAATCGTAAAGGGGCTTGTATTGCACAAAGTAAAATTAAACGTGTCGGTTTTGTATGGGTGGGCGAGGAGCTCATCCCACCAGTACAGTTGAGTACTGACACCCATATAGTTTACATGTGCAGGCACAGGTAGAAGCTCGTGGCGCGGAGCTAGCTTGGATGCGTCGAGGCACGGATTTCCTTTGTGATTCGAAGTGTGCGATCGCATGGAGTCAAGACTTATACGGGACATAATGTATGGACATCGCCTTCCGAAGTTTTCGCTGGCTCGAGACTTGTATTGAGAGATGAGAGAGAGCAGAGTGACTTGTAAAATGAGAGAAAAGTGAGCACGAGAGAGTTGTAATCAAGGCCTTGCGCCCATTGTAATATCATTGTTCAATATCAATAAAGATTTCTTTTGAATAACTCGTGTTTTGCCTTTAAATTTTTGCTGCATGTTTAATGTTTCTGCTTGGGACTTCTGTGCGACGACCCGTCGCTGCCGATGTAATTGGCCGTTATGAAAATGCCTTGCACGAGCGCAATCTAGGCTCGTGAGGCATCACGCCTTAGCGAGGACGATCGCTCTTATACGGGAGCGGGGCGTGACTTAATGGTATCAGAGCGCGGCTTTACGTCCTTGGACTTCAAGTCGAATCTCTCAGTTTTGAAAGCTCGTTCATGGGAAAAGAAGTGTACACCCTCTCTCAAATGTCCCTCGGCATGTCCATAAAATAAGTCTAAATATTTTCAAAAGCTCGTACAAGCGTTCAATCGAACGCATCGGTAGGCCTCTGTGCCGAACGATGTCAAACTTGACTTGATAGAAAACACATGATAAGTTAACAAGTCGCGTGCGTGCCTAACTAGTCCTACATTGACCCTAGCAATTGAGCGTACAAACTCGGAATATTGTCCACACGGGATAGCTATGCACACGACCTTTTGGCTAAGTTGTACCGCGCGTCGCGCACCTCGACTTTATGGTGTAAACGAGTCGTGAGCAATATTAAGTATCGCTCGGTCGGGAACGGAGATACACTTAGAGTATATATCGATAGGAACGCTATCGAACTAATGCTTAGGCGTACACGAAGGACTAGATTTGGATTTTGAGGAATAGGACGAACTACTTAGTACGTCGACATGACGTGAGCGATTACGCTAGGGATTCGTCGAACGAATATAAAAGATGTCTCAGCGAATGATGCGAACGTGATTGAGGACTAGATCGGATGGCTCGAATCCTGAGTGGTGTATGGTTTGTCTTGGAAATCATTCGAGCAAGAATTAAGGATTAGAGATAACGGCAAGTATGTCGGACAGGCGATGCGATCGCGCGGAGCCTTAGAACACGTCATACATAGTTGGTCGTGAATTCGTATGTCTCGAATGAGATGTCGTTGAACAACTTGTGAATGGGCAACGCGAGTTAGAAAACGATTCGGAACGATGAATAAAAGTGAATGTCTTGATTGAGGAAGCCTAGAGGATCGCACTTGTGATTTTGGATTTGATCGAAAGGAATTGGGGTATATCCAGTTCGAACAATAGCATCAGTCGCACGACTCGAAATTGGTTGCAAAGGAATATCGTTAGGTTACGCATATCGTCGATGGTATTGAGGCGTATCAAAGATCGATATGCGATAACTCGGGGGTACTCTGACTCGACGAATGACGATTGTGCAAATGTCATTGTTCCGATAGATGCTATACTCGAGATATTGAAATATGTCGAGGAAAAGATAAACTTGGCTAAAGGATTTTCTGGTTGAACGAATGACAAACGGACTATCGAACTGATATCTTGGCTTGGATAAAAATGAAAATATTTGGATTTGCTTCGTTGACAACCACAATGTTGACGTCTTTGTCTTATGCGAGCGCAACTCCAGCCTCGCATATGCGTCGCACCGATCAGGGCAATCACTCCGCGTGAGCGCTGGTATGGTGATTCATACAGCGGGAGTGATTGAACTAGCATGGCGTGGCAATTTGTGTACTTTGACTTATGGTTTGACATGAAGGTGGACTCAAAAATAACTTAGCGTGCGTGACGGTCGAATTTGAGGATTGTGTAGGTCCAATCCGCGTATCAAGAATAAATTAATCTAGACGCAAGCGAGAGTTACGCCCCGATGAGAATGATTATCCTGCGGGAGCGTTGCATGGTGATTCATGAGCCACCATGGATAATCGGACTCGCGTGAGATTGGGGCGCAATATATTGTCGAGCTAGACGACCTCGTGATCGAATACATGAATTGGTTAGAATTGGTGATTTAAACGGATTTGAATATGTGCAACGCGTGCCTTGATGCGAATTAGGTGATCGTGCTCGATGTTTAGAAATCTGAGTGACGCGAGCTTAGGTAGAAAATCCCATACTATCGACTTTGGTTTGACCCTAGGATTTGGGGTCAGTGTTGGCATTATTGTTGGGGAACTATGATTCCAATCCTGACATTGACTTAGACTTGAGAAATGGCCTAGCGGTTAGGCGATACGCCCCTGTTTCAAGAGTTAGCAATCGAAAGATGGATCTTGAGGATTGGCATGGATGGGTAGGGTAAATCAAGAGTATAGGAATACCCCTCACGAGATTTGACTGACATGCATATATTTCAGGGATGCTTGAGTATGTGCACGATGCGACTCGAGTGAAAACGACGAATTCCCTATCATACGGCTTGGCTGAATGCATGTATTTTGGGGACGCCTGGAATCCGTGCACGATCCGACCAAGTGATACGTTGAGTTCTAGTGAGACCTGGAGAATGGAAAGTGTCAAGGATTTGAGATCGTGTTAAAGAAAAAGATTGAAAGTAGTACGAGTGTGGCTTGGAATCGAAGTAACGCGTAGGCGGAGTGTGCATGATAAGTTATGGCGTACCTCGCACGACGGTTATAGCTCCGTGTCTAGGCACAATTAAGTCTTGGCCATAAAAATGGTAGGATGGCTTGCCTTCAGGAAAGTCTCGAGGACGAGACTTGTTCTGAGTGGTGTATGTTGTAGTGCCCCGTTCCACAAAGTCAATTGGAGGAATCGAAATGCCGACGGCGTTCGGACTTAGCCTTGTAACGGCTGCTCGAAGGCTCGTTCGGTCGAGGCGACTCATCGCTCAGGTGGGATAGTTTTGGTGAACTTGCCTCATCTTAGCCCTCACAAAATAACCTGTATGTTTTTAACTTGCACAAGTAGCCTAATATAAAAGCTACGAACGTAGCTAAGGGAATAATCCCGACGGGTCGATAAATGCTAGAACTTGGAAAAGGTCCCACGGCCGTCTTAGAATTGTGTTCAGCGTGCTTTCAAAGTGACACTCGAATCCTTCGTCCCGTGGCTTGGGAGAAGGAAGTTAGTTTAAATTGCTAAGTTACCACGACACTCGAATTAGCCTAAGTCATAGGCATCGCCCGCGTGAATGCTTGATAAAGCATGAACGGTCCTATCGTTTTGCTCCAACGCTTGAATTGGCCTAAGTCATAGGCGTCGCCCGCATGAATGCTTAATAAACCATGGACGGTCCCGTCGTCCAAGGCTTGGCATAGCCTTTGCACGTCCCGTGAGTTAAGTCGTCTTGCACGACTTTTGGCTTAAGTCTAGGCACCCGAGAACTTGGTTGTTCAAGTCGAACGCGTGCACGGCACGTTCCCTCGATTGCGAAGCTCGACGTAGCCTTTGCTCGTCGAGTCGTTGCCCGAATAAGTTAGGCAAGAGTTGTGCTGGTCTATTAAAGCCATTTCTAGCACTGTCCTACTCTATCTGCGGATGTCAAGTCGCGTAGTCTCTCGAGATCAAGGCTCGTCATATAACTTATATGAGTTGAGCAACAGTGTCGCCTAGAGAACAAGGTCTGTCTAAGGTACGAGCCACGGTCGGCACGATGTAAAGTTAGCCACGGTCTATAGCATTTAAGGAACACATTTGGGTTCAAGTTAAGTTGGAAGGCTATGCAGTAGTTGTTCCCTGATATATGAGGCGGTCCCTCGGTTGGGAGTCTCACGTTCCTATGCACGTTAAGAAGTATGAGGCGGTCCCTCGGTTGGGATCTCACGTTCCAATGCATGTTAAGAAGTATGAGGCGGTCCCTCGGTTGGAAGTCTCACGGTCCCGATGCACGTTATGTAAAGTGTGGTTCAGAGCACGAGTTGCTAAGTATAGTTCCAATCGTACCAACAAATTAGGCCATGCATTTTCGTGAGTCTAGATGTCTCGTAGGTGCGTGGTCATGGATAACTTGTCGAGAAGGGCGATGTTTCTTCGAGCGGCAACCCGAGGCCACGGGACCGACTCGGCCTAGGAGGAAACACGATATAGCCGAGCTTGGTATGAAGTAACCGGAAGTTCGGGGACTTGCATCGGGGATCGCAACCTGCGGTGCAAGGGTCCCGATTGCCAGGCTATGTCCACGATGGCTTGTTGTGCCAGTGACCTTTCATATAGATAATTGGCGTGCTAAGCGGCGAATCCGCATACACGATGTCGGTCGTAACAAAGGAAGTGTAAGCATGGTATGACTTGAGTTATAAAACGTGTGCTCAGTTGCACCCAAAGTATTACGAGGCCTAGGGTTTGGCTAAGTAAAGGCTCGTGCTTCGGTACGAGATGTGGCGTCGAGTGTTAAGTCGTTGGCATAGAGTTACATAAGTCAAACTGGAGTCATTGCGAGTTAAGTTGAGAAGGGCCGTAGGACAAGTTGGGTGAAGTTACGTTAAGTTATTGGGCACGACCTCGAAACTTATGAGGCACGGCTGCGCTGTTATAACACAAGTATGGGTGAGTCAGTAAGTGGCGAGGCACTACCTCAAGGAGGTAGCACGGTCACACGGAAATGGGGTATATCGAGTAGTTGTGTCCCTGATTATGGCCGTAAGACAAACACGACTTGATAGGTTAACGTTGTTGGCACGAGAAGGGGTCTAGAGGCAGAGTATGAGTTAACGTTGTAGTTACAAGCACGGGATGGTCCTCAGACACAAGTATGCCAAGGCGTCTATCATAAAATCGATCCTAAGACAAGACTAGAAAGACAATCGTAAAGGGGCTTGTATTGCACAAAGTAAAATCAAACGTGTCGATTTTGTATGGGTGGGCGAGGAGCTCATCCCACCAGTATAGTTGAGTACTGACACCCATATAGTTTACATGTGCAGGCATAGGTAGAAGCTCGTGGCGTGGAGCTAGCTTGGATGCGTCGAGGCACGGATTTCCTTGGTGATTCGAAGTGTGCGACCGCATGGAGTCAAGACTTATACGGGACATAATGTATGGACATCGCCTTCCGAAGTTTCCGCTGGCTCGAGACTTGTATTGAGAGATGAGAGAGAGCAGAGTGACTTGTAAAATGAGAGAAAAGTGAGCACGAGAGAGTTGTAATCAAGGCCTTGCGCCTATTGTAATATCATTGTTTAATATCAATAAGATTTCTTTTGAATAACTCGTGTTTTGCCTTTAAATTTCCGCTACATGTTCAATGTTTCTGCTTGGGACTTCTGTGCGACGACCCGTCGCCGCCGATGTAATTGGCCGTTATGAAAATGCCTTGCACGAGCGCAATCTAGGCTCGTGAGGTATCACGCCTTAGCGAGGACGATCGCTCTTATACGGGAGCGGGGCGTGACTTAATGGTATCAGAGCACGGCTTTACGTCCTTGGACTTCAAGTCGAATCTCTCAGTTTTGAAAGCTCGTTCATAGGAAAAGAAGTGTGCGCTCTCTCTCAAATGTCTCTCGGCATGTCCATACAATAAGTCTAAATATTTTCAAAAGCTCGTACAAGCGTTCAATCGAACGCATCGGTAGGCCTTTGTGCCGAACGATGTCAAACTTGACTTGACAGAAAACACATGCTAAGTTAACAAGTCACGTGTGTGCCTAACTAGTCCTACGTTGACCCTAGCAATTGAGTGTGCAAACTCAGAATATTGTCCACACGGGATAGCTATGCACATGGCCTTTTGGCTAAGTTGTGCCGTGCGTCGCGCACCTCGACTTTATGGTACAAACGAGTCGCGAGCAATATTAAGTATCGCTTGGTCGAGAACGAAGGTAACCTTAGAGTATATATTGATAGGAACGCTATCGAACTAACGCTTAGGTATACACGAAGGACTGGATTTGGATTTTGAGGAATAGGGCGAACGACTTAGCATGTCGACACGACGTGAGCGATTACGCTAGGGATTCGTCGAACGAATCTAAAAGATTTCTCAGCGAATGATGCAAACGACTTAGCATGTCGACACGACCTGAGTGGTGTATGGTTTCTCTTGGAAATCATTCGAGCAAGAATTGAGGATTAGAGGTAACGGCGAGTATGTCGGCGAGGCGATGCGATCGCACGGAACCTTAGAACGCGTCACGCTTAGTTGGTCGTGACTTCATATGTCTCGAATGAGATGTCGTCGGACAACTTGTGAATGGGCAACGCGAGTTAGAAAATGATTCGAAACGATGAATAAAAGTGAATGTCTTGATTGAGGAAGCCTAGAGGATCGCACTTGTGATTTTGGATTTGATCGAAAGGAATTGGGGTATATCCAGTTCGGACAATAGCATCAGTCGCACGACTCGAAATTGGTTGTAAAGGAAGATCGTCAGGTTACGCATATCGTCGATGGTATTGAGGCGTTTCAAAGATCGATATGCGATAACTCGGGGGTACTCTGACTCGGCGAATGACGATCGTGAAAATGTTATTGTTCCGATGGATTCTATACTCGGGATATTGAAATGTGTCGAAGAAAAGATAAACTTGGCTCGAGGATTTTCTGGTTGAATGAATGACAAATGGATTATCGAACTGAGATCTTTGCTTGGATGAAAATGAAAATGTTTGGATTTGCTTTGTTGACAACCACAATGTTGACATCTTTGTCTTATGCGAGCGCAACTCCACCCTCGCACATGCGTCATGCCGATTAGGGCGATCACTCCGCGTGAGCACTGGTAGGGTGATTCATACAGCAGGGTGATTGAACTAGCATGGCATGGCAATTTGTGTGCTTCGACTTGTGGTTTGACGCGAAGGTGGACTCGAGAATAACTTAGCGTGCGTGACGGTCGAATTTGAGGATTACATAGGTCCAATCCGCGTATCGAGAATGAATTAGTCTAGACGCAAGCAAGAGTTACGCCCCGATGAGAATGATTATCCCGTGGGAGCGTTGTATGGTGATTCATGAACCACCGTGGATAATCGGACTCGCGTAAGATTGGGGCGCAACGTATTATCGAGCTAGACGGCCTCGTGATCGAATACATGAGTTGGTTAGAATTGGTGATTTGAACGAATTTGAATATATGCAACGCGTGCCTTGATGCGAATTAGGTGATCGTGCTCGATGTTTAGAAATCTGAGTGATGCGAGCTTGGATAGAAAACCCCGTACTATCGACTTTGGTTTGACCCTAGGATTTGGGGTCAGTGTTGGCATTATTATTGGGGAACTATGATTACAATTCTGACATTGACTTAGACTTGAGAAATGGCCTAGCGGTTAGGCGATACGCCCCTGTTTCAAGAGTTAGCAATCGAAAGATTGATCATAAGGATTGGCATGGATGGATAGGGTGAATCAAGAGTATAGGAATACCCCTCATGAGATTCGACTGATATGCATATATTTCAGGGACGCTTGAGTATGTGCACGATACGACTCGAGTGAGTACGACGAATTCCCTATCATGCGGCTTGGCTGAATGCATGTATTTTGGGGACGCCTGGAATGTGTGCACGATCCGGCCAAGTGATACGTTGAGTTCTAGCGAGACCTGAGGAATGGAAAGTGTCGAGGATTTAAGATCGTGTTAAAGAAAAAGATTGAAAGTAGTACGAGCGTGGCTTGGAATCGAAGTAACACGTAGGTGGAGTGTGCATGATAAGTTATGGCGTACCTCGCACGACGGTTATAGCTCCGTGTCTAGGCACAATTAAGTCTTGGCCATAAAAATGGTAGGATGGCTTGCCTTCAGGAAAGTCTCGAGGACGAGACTTGTTCTGAGTGGTGTATGTTGTAGTGCCCCATTCCACAAAGTCAATCGGAGGAATCGAAACGCCGACGTCGTTCGGACTTAGCCTTGCAACGGCTGCTCGAAGGCTCGTTTGGTCGAGACGACTCATCGCTCAGGTGGGGTAGTTTCGGTGAACTTGCCTCATCTTAGCCCTTACATAATAACTCGCATGTTTTCAACTTGCACAAGTAGGCTAATATAAAAGCTACGAACGTACATAGCTAAGGGAATAATCCCGATGGGTCAATAAATTCTAGAACTTGGAAAAGGTCCCACGGCCGTCTTAGAAGTGTGTTCAGCGTGCTTTCAAAGTGACACTCGAATCCTTCGTCCCGTAGCTTGGGAGAAGGAAGTTGGTTTAAATTGCTAAGTTGCCACGACACTCGAATTAGCCTAAGTCATAGGCGTCGCCCGCGTGAATGCTTCATAAAGCATGAACGGTCCCATCGTTTTGCCCCAACGCTTGAATTGGCCTAAGTCATAGGCGTCGTCCGCACGAATGCTTAATAAACCATGTACGGTCCCGTCGTCCAAGGCTTGGCATAACCTTCGCACGTCCCATGAGTTAAGTCGTCTTGCACGGCTTTTGGCTTAAGTCTAGGCACCCGAGAACTTGGTTGTTCAAGTCGAACGTGTGCACGGCACGTTCCCTCGATTGCGAAGCTCAGTGTAGCCTTTGCTCGTCGAGTCGTTGCCCAAATAAGTTAGACAAGAGTTGTGCTGGACTATCAAAGCCATTTCTAGCACTGTCCCACTCTATATGCGGTTGTCAAGTCGCATAATTCCTCGAGATCAAGGCTCATCGTATAACTTATATGACTTGAGCGACAGCGTCGCCTAGAGAACAAGGTCTGTCTAAGGCGCGAGCCACGGTCGGCACGATATAAAGTTAGCCACGGTCTATAGCATTTAAGGAACACGTTTGGGTTCAAGTTAAGTTGGAAGACTATGCAGTAGTCGTTCCCTAATATATGAGGCGGTCCCTCGGTTGGGAGTCTCACGTTCCTATGTACGTTAAGAAGTATGAGGCGGTCCCTCGGTTGGGAGTCTCACGTTCCTATGCACATTAAGAAGTATGAGGCGGTCCCTCGGTTGGGAGTGTCATGGTCCCAATGCACGTTATGTAAAGTGTGGTTCAGAGCACGAGTTACTAAGTATAGTTCCAATCGTACCAACAAATTAGGCCATGCATTTACGTGAGTCTAGATGTCTTGTAGGTGCATGGTCATGAGATAGTCTTGAGATAGTAACTTGGCCTAAATGGCGACGACCCGACTTGACACTTGATAGTCTTGAGATAGTAACTTGAACTTGACTTGAACATGATAATATGAACGCGTCTTGGTAACTCTTGATAAGTGGCCCGTCGAGGCGCACTCCAGACAAGTACTCTTGACTTCATAAGTAACCTGACATGACATGCGTAATCTTGAAAGGCTGTTGCGACAGCTACCCTGACTTGCTACGTAACTTGTCTTGACACCGTGGTTAACTTTCTTAATTGTGTCTGTACAAGCTACCTGTCTCGTCTTGCATCATGTCTAGGACATGGATTCCTGGTTACCACGGTCAGGAATTCATAATGAATCTGACTAGGTTAAGGACTAGATTGATCAAGTAGTTCATATAGAGATATTTTTTCCAGTTACAGACGATCCCGTTATCCCGGCCACACCTGAGGGACTTGTAGCCTGCCAACGAGCAGGACACATTTCCAGCCTACTGTCATGTGGGGTACATCTTGATAACACAAGTACTGAAAGTACACCATTAATCTTGATAACCCTTGTAACTCTAATAAATCACCTCGCATGGATAATCTGGATAGCTGCAGGGCTTCTGACTGCAGGAATATCTCAACTACATCTTGCTAGTAAGTAGGCATGTAATAACCCTAGTTAGCTAATGATAGCGAGCCGTATGATTTGATTGGCCGTGCCTGAATGCTTGTCTCGTGATTAACATGGAAATTATCCCACCTCTTGTTCCTCCTACTGTAAGCTATGTTTTATGTTAACTCAGTCTTTTATGTTATTTAATAATGTTATTTTATCAGTTCTTCTTTTATTATATGCTGGTTTTAGTTCCTAATTGAAGCCTTCCTTGTGGCACTTGCTTTTTCTAGGGTCTGACCCAGCTAGTTTTGTATGGCCAGATTTCAGAGTGATTCCAGATGATCTTTCTGCTTATCAGCCAGATAGTGAACACC
Source organism: Iris pallida (assembly GCA_029216955.1). Taxonomy (NCBI): domain Eukaryota; kingdom Viridiplantae; phylum Streptophyta; class Magnoliopsida; order Asparagales; family Iridaceae; genus Iris; species Iris pallida. The sequence goes on from JANAVB010007399.1 coordinate 32,017,588, forward strand.
AGACGTAATTCTAGCCACGAGTGGATTTCTTATTTTGCTTTCCCACTCTATCGTAAATTATTTTTTTGAGACGTTTAGCCGTCGAGAAAGTGTTAGCTCGTGTTGAAACTTAAATTTTTGTCTGCCTAAGGGCTGTTACATGAGTGGCAACTCCTATGGTTGATCATGTATGACTTAAAATCTTGCTAGTCTTCGTATTTTGTATGACTAGCTTCATGATCATCTAAATATGTAATGATTGGGATGCCTTACCTTGTATGTCTAATGATCTAACATCTTGTAACATTTATTTGCTTACTTGAGATTGAGACAATAAGCTTGTTCTTGACCATAGAGACTGATGAATTATAGTTTAACCCTCATGCATCTAGACAGCCGTGACCGTATTGCAAGCTAGGTTGTACTTCGATGTACGTAGCTGGCTGTGTCTGTCCTCCGCTCTCCACTATTCTGGTTCTCTGGCGTGACATTGATGGATGGAGTCCATTCCTGTCTTTTTTGGTTTCGTCTTGTTCCCGTTTATCTTATTTCAGTTTTTAGATTTCTGCTACTCCTGTATATACTATTACTCCTGCTACATGCTTGGCTTTACTACTTTCCCCACATGCTCGGTTTTATTACATACTACATATCCAGTATACTCAAATGTTCAGGCTATTTTCTTATATGTTTCTGATTTTCTTTCATATAAACTGTGGTACAAATTATACTACTCATGTCTCATTTACTGCTTCAGTATTATTATGCTTTTATTTGCTGGTTTTAGTTCATAGTTTAGCTTCATTTGTGCTACTTACTATTAGTGGTCTAACCCCACTGGTTTTGTTTGACCAGATCTAGTTGAGGAGCTCGAGGATCTTCCGGACTTTCCATTCGATGGTGACCACCCGGAGCACCAGGGTGGTTGAGTGGGTGTTCTTTCTCTTACCCACTCTTGTCTGTATATTCTTTTGAGGCGTTTAGCCATCGAGTACATGTTTAGCTCGTATTTGAGGTTTGACATTTAGCCTACGGGCTTAGACATAGTCTGTATATTTCCTATACTGCAGCTAGAGCTGATCATGTATTACTTAGTCTTGTTAGTCCTTCATTTTGTATTACTAGCTTCATGATCATCTATATATTATAGTTTGGGTCGCTTTACTGTCTTATATGCCAGATGATCATACTCTTGTACTTTATTTTTTTTACTTATGATTGAGATATCTAGAATTATTTGACATATGATTGACTGTTGGCTTGTAGTAGTAACCCACATCTATACAGCTTATACGTTATTTCAGATTACTGGAGTACTTTGGTATACGTAGCTGACCTGATCCGTCCTTACTTGCCAGTATTCTGGTTTTGGGACATGACATGATTTCTAAGGTGAGTAACTGTTCACTGTGGCGTATTAGCTTAGCTCCTAAGGATTTTCAAGGTGAGTGAACACGAAAAAGATTGTTCTATGAAGTTTTAAACTTATCCTTCTATATGTCAATCCAAGTTAGCTACTATATTGGGATGTACACATTTGTGGTTTTCCAATGCAGGACTAAAGTTTTCACACACACACACATACGCATATATATATATATATATATATATATATATATATATATATATATATATATATATATATATTTATATATATATATATATATATGCTAATACTCTTATATAAGCCATTCCACGTGTCTTCCATGTGAACTAATAAAAATATAGCAACTTGAAAAAAAATTTAAATAGACATAAATAAAAGATCGCATAAAATATTTGATAAATAATAACTTACCACATATTTGTCTAGTAACTTACTAAATATATTTGCCTCAGAATTTAAATAGATAGAAATAAAAGATCCCGTAATGTTAATGTTAATGCTAATATTAATATTAATGTTAATAGGCTAAATTATAACTTGATACCCTCAACTATCATTATTTTTCATGATATCAAGTTGGTACCTATAAAAGTTGAGGGTATCAAGTTGAAAAACTGTGATAGTTGAGAGTATCAAGTTATAATTTAGCCATGTTAATATTAAAGTAAATTAATATTAATATTAATATTAATATTAATATTAATATTAATATTAATGTTAGTGTTGATGTTAATATTAATTTTAATTTTAATGTTAATATTATTGTTAATATTAACTTTAATTTTAATTTTAATTTTAATTTTAATTTATTGTGGAGGGAAAAATGGTATTATTTCTATTTAAATTCTTAGGCAAACATATTCGATAAGTTTTTAAGTAAAGATTTGGTAAGTTATTATTTATCAAATTCTTTATGAGATCTTCTATTTCCATCTATTTAAATTTTCTCTTCAAGTCACTATATTTTTATTGGTCGAATAAATGAAAAAAGAAAATTTTCTTTTATGAGATCTTTTATTTTTATCTATTTAAATTTTTAGGCAAAGATATGGTAAGTTATTATTTATCAAATCTATTATGAGATATTTTATTTCTATCTATTTTTAATTTACTCTTCCAAATCACTATATTTTTATTGGTCCACATGGAAGCCACGTATGATGGCTCATATCCCATTTTCCCACATGGACCGCCATACCCTATGTGTATGTCAATCCAAGTATAACTATTATATTGGGATATACACATTTGTGGTTTCTAATGCAGGATTAAAGTTTCCATACACACAGTGTGTGTGTGTGTGTGTGTGTGTGTGTGTGTGTGTAACACATGGAACTTACTAGGGAGAGTACTGAGTAGGACTTACATCTACAAGAAATTTCACAAGAATATTTTTTTTTTCTCGCAACACCTTTTAGCATAGCCAATATAACTTCTGTTTTAGCATAACCAATATAACTTCTGAAAAAAGAAGCCCCCCTCTTATTTTGGTATCAGAGCCCATAAAACAGATTCAACGAACCTCCATAAATTTGAATATCTAGAGGCAGAGCTAAAAGCTACAAAGAAAATAGTTATAAACATAGAACAATTACTAAAAGATATAGATAGAAAATTAGACTATATCAAGAATAAAAACTAAGAAAAATTAGAAAGAATATCAAGACTAGAAAATCTACCTAGTCAGAAAGAGGTTATAGATTTAAAATATACTTTAGATAAATCACAAAAAACTAATAATATAGAAGAAGAGCTTAGCACTATAACTAAAAAGATAAATAATTTAACATTAAAACCTACAGGAAAAGAGTTAGGGAAAATTTATGAAATGCCCAAAAAATAAAAAAGTTTTACGAAAAATCCACCGTATAATAACATTTAATCGCGTGCCCAGAATTAGAAAAAAATATATTAAGAGGGTTCTGAATGACCTTTTTGCCCTTCCTTCTAATTTATTAAAAACACCCACAAAACTATTCTTAAAAAACGTTTGATACTTTCTCTTCTTCCATACGATGCTCACTTTCGAATCTAGGTTTTCTCCTTAAAAATCTTCAAATTTTACTTCAAAAACTCGTCGAAAATTTCGAAAAGGTCGACAAACGATAAAACTATTAAAAAGGAGGTCCAAACATCATTTTTTTGCGATTCTAAAATTTCAGAAGAACGACTAATGGAGGAACGGTTAATCTCTAGCTCCTTTGAAATACGCTCCTTTTGCGACAAACCGGACTTCGTTTCGACCTCCCAGTCAAAAGTTATGGCCCTTCAAAGTTTCAACTGGCTATAAAATACAGAAAAATGATCATTCTTCGTGGTAATATCACATAGAATGGCCATTCTTCGTGCTAAAACAATGAAGAATGGTCATTCTCCGTACTAAAACCATGGAGAATGGCCATTCTCCTTGTTAAATTGACAAAGAATAGTCATTCTCTGTGTTAGAATGACGGAGAATGGCCATTCTTCGTTAATTTAACAAGGAGAATGGTCATTCTTCGTGCTAAAACCACGAAAAATGGCCATTCTCCTTGTTAAATTGACCAAGAATAGCCATTCTCCATGTTAAAATAATGGAGAATGGCCATTCTCCGTATTAAAATGACGGAGAATGGCCATTCTCCGTCAATTTAACAAGAAGAATGGCCATTCTCCATCATTTTATCACGGAGCCATTTTTCGTCATTTGAACACGGAGAATGGCCATTCTCCATCATTTTGACATGAATAAGGCCATTCTTCGTGGTTTTAGCACGGAGAATGGTCATTCTCCATCATTTTAACATGAAGAATGACCATTCTCCGTCATTTTGACACGATAAATGACCATTCTCCGTATTAAAATGACAGAGAATGACCATTCTCAGTCATTTTATCATGAAGCCATTCTCCGTCATTTTAACACGAAGAATGGACATTCTCCGTCATTTTGACACGGAGAATGGCTATTATCCGTCATTTTAACACGAAGAATGACCATTCTCCGTCATTTTGACACAGAGAATGGCCATTCTCCATCATTTTGACATGGATAAGGCCATTCTCTGTGGTTTTAGCACGGAGAATGGCCATTTTATGTCATTTTAACACGAAAAATGGCCATTCTCCATCATTTTGACATGGATAAGGCCATTCTCCGTGGTTTTAGTACGGAGAATGGTCATTTTTTGTGATTTTAACACAGAAAATGATGGAGAATAGTCGACAGAAACCTAAAACCTATTTTTTTTGTGAAATTTTTTTGTTAGAAACAATAATTCAAGAGTTTTCTTTCTTCTTTCAAAACGATGCTAACTCTTATGGAAAAGAAGAAGATCTTCTCTCCATAATTGACCTAATCTCCGAAAAACTTTAAATCTCTCCACGATGATGATGATGATGAGTGATGATTGGAGTTCGACTGAAAAAAAGTACAGTAAACTACGAACGATCTTTGTGATCTCTGCTGAAGATGAGAGCAATGGAATTCAGATCTCTCGTGAAGAAGAAGAAGACGAAAATCGTAATCCAAATCTGAGTTTGTGAGAAGGGTAGTTATGGTATTATAAAGATAGAAATTTTGTAAATACAGAGCATCTAAAGGGAATCTTGGAATAGTTAACGTGAAAATATATAATTCTGGGCATTTCCTAAAACCCATCCTGCGGGTGGATTTTTCATACAAACCAACCCCGAAATTGGGTTTCTCAGCAATTTCCAGAAAGAATTAATATCTAGAAAGGTTACTTCATTCAGATTTCCTGCCCAAAAACCACAATAAATAGTTCAGGATCTACTAGTAAAAATAGACCAATATTAGATATCATATTGAGAAAAAACAAAACTATGTACGACATTCAGTTAGAAGAACTAATAGATCCAGAACAAGATTATGATAAATTTCAACGAGAAGGATTAAATATTTTAAATCCTAGAACTCTGTATCAAACAAAAAGATTTGAAGCTAAAACAATTTTTTTTAAAGATATAAGAGAACAAGCCATAAGTTGTTTAGGAAATCAAAGTATTATCCTACCCTTAATTAGCAAAGAAGGAAGCAACGAACTAAAAAATTCTGCTTATAAGCTTGTGCAATTAGGATTAATATATAGTCATAGGCATAAAGGGTATAATGAGAAAGGATTTAGGATGCAAAACTTTGGTAACAATATATGATAAAAGATGGAATGACATATCAAAAGGAATGTTAGCAAGTATAGAAGTAGACATGAACAGTAATTCAGGAATATTTTATTGTAGTCTAGATTTTTTGATAACCATAAAAGATTTTATAAAAATATATATGTAGGAATACAGACCAAAGGATATTAAGAGGTACATAGTGGAGAAAACCTTATGGTTCACCTGGCCTTTTTAGAAAGATGTACTACAAACTCAAAAGTAAAGTATAGGGTACATACCGATGAAGTTGTTCAAATAATGAGTAGTAAAGGCATTAAGATGATTCACTACAAAAATTTGTCAGATTAGCGACGTTCCAAAACGTCGCTAAACTCAGCCAAAACGTCGCTAAACTAAATTAGCGACATTTTCAGCGATGTTTAATAAATGACGGAAAAAAGTGTGTCGCTAATCGAAAAAAACGTCGCAAAACGTCGCTATGGCGACGTTTATAACGTCGCTAATTAGCGACGTTATTTGCGACATTTTCAAGTGGTCGCCGATTAGCGACACATTAGTGACGTTCTTGCGACGATATGGTGGCATCAGAATGTTTGCAATATCAACAATTTAGCGACGTTTTTAGAGACCTTTATATTCGTCGCTAACTGTTAGCGACGAATATAAATGTCGCTAAAACGTCGCTAAATTAAAATTTTTTTTTTAAAAAAAGAATCCAGAATGCAAATATACAATCCCAAATATAGAATCTAATCCCTGGGTTCGCCAACCCCTTCGGTGGAACACTCAACACCGGCCCGCACAATATAATCCAGAATAGACCAAAAATAATTGGTCGTCTCCTCAAGCCTCTCGTAACATCACAATATGCATCACACATCACACAAACAAATATACATCACAATATGTATCACACAACAAGCTATACCAATATACTTCATACACAAGAAAATAAATATCCATCACAATATCCAAAAGGAGATGTATCCATCAAAACAAATATCCATCATAATATCCAGATGAGATATATCCATCAAAACAAATCCAGTCAATATATGTATCTACTGTCGTCTATGTTGGGGCAGATAGAACTCCCTCAGCCAGCGCACATAAGTAGGATTCGCGGCAGCCAGATCAATATACAGAGGAGATGGATGACTGGAACTCCCAGTGGAACTGCCCTGTGGTGCCACCTCCTCCTTCACAGCTCCCTCGGCTTTAGGAATTACATCTGGAGCAGCTCCCTCGGTAGAACTACCCTCTGGAGCTGGAGCCACCTCCTCTTTCATAACCATCTGTGCCTCCCTCAAGCGAGATCCTCGGGGCTTAGGTGCCATCCGTGAGAACGGGTGCCATCTCGTTTGAGTACATTTTCGAAAGCAGATAAAATACAGAAAATTTGATTTTTTACCAAGTGTGAGAGCGGATGGCTCAGAACACAACCCAAAATTCATTCTAGCATACATTAGTGTGAATCATCTATGTTCTGTACATATGGTGTATTATTTGTTCTTATCGTATCTAGTATCTGAAAAATGTAACAAAATCAAGATGAACTCACATAATGTAATACTAAGACATCATCTACTACTATATAAGATATAGTGATAGGTTGTCATATCTTCATTGCTGAGGGATGAGGGTCGGAGGACAGTCAACTTTATCTACGGCTACATAGTTTATTCCTCGCCAGTCGATTAGCTGCAGGGACTATGTCCTGATCACCATGTCGTACCATAATTTCTACCTCGCCAGTCGAATGGTTGCAGGGACTATATGTTCCTATCACCATGTTACCAATTAACCAACCAACAAAACTACTTTTTACAAATATCGGCACTATCGGTACGTTCGAATCGAAGTATCACATTTTTCGGTGTCGAAAAACAAATAATTATTACTAAATTATCAGATTTTTCGGCACTATCGGTGCCCCTGACCAAGCCCCCCCTCCCCCCCTACACCACCCCTAACCCTAACCCGAACCCTAACCCTCCCCTCCCCCCTGCTCCCCTCCTCCACCCCCCGCTCCCCTTCCACCCCCACCCACACATACCCACCCCTAACCCGAACCCTAACCCTCCCCACCCCCCTGCTCCCCTCTCCTAGTCGCCCCCACCCCCATGCTCCCCTCCCCCAGCCGCCCCCACCCCTACTGCTCCCCTCCCCCAGCCGCCCCCACCCTCCCGCTCCCCTCCCCCCCACCCACACATACCCACCCCTAAACCGAACCCTAACCCTAGCTCCCCTCCCCCAGCCGCCCTCGTCCCCCCTGCCCCACCCCCCAGCCACCACCCCACTCACCCCCAACCACCCGCATCCCCCCTGTCCCTCCCCCCGAGCCACCCGCACCCCCCTAACGACCAACAACCAAAACAGCCAGAGAGAGAGAGAGAGAGAGGGAGGGGGAGAGTCACGTACCGGAGAGGGAGGAGAGTCGCCGAGAGAGTAAGAGTCGCCGGAGAGAGTGGGAGCGTCGGAGAGAGTGAGAGCGCCGGAGGGGGGAAGGAGAGAGAGAGTGAGAGAGTAAAATGGGGGAGAAATGAATCATTGGGGGAATATAATTAGAATTTTGCGACGCTAATACTACCGTCGCTAAATTAGTCGCTATTAGCGACGTCAGAGCGACGTTTCACGACGACTAGCTCATGTAATTAATATACATCGTTGTCATGTCGCTTATTTTGTCGCTAGTAGCGACTATTAGCGACGTTTTAATAAAACGTCGCTAATGAACACAATTTAGCGACGTTAATCGAACGTCGTTAAATTTACGTTGCCAATTGAGCAGATTTTAGTAGTGATTAAACCTTTATACTATGAACCAGAAAGATTAGCAGGATTAGAATGGAGCCTAGATAAATTTATAGAACCTATTAAGTCTTTAACGGTAACACCCAGTTTTCTAAATAAGGATAATTTTGAAATTTTGTGTTTTAATTTATTTAATTATGATATTTAAATAATAATATAATTTTTGGTGATTTTTTAATTATTTTAAAACTATTTAAAAATTATGACTTGTGATTTTGATGTGCAGCTAGTGAAACCGTAGAGACTGTCTGCCCTAGAGCCTAACCATGTGATTTGGAATATCTAATTATCATTTTTAGCCTAGGGGTAATTTGGTCATTTTGATTTATTAGAATTATTGATTTATTTATTGGATTGACGGTTGTTGATTTTGACTTTGACTAAGTTGAGACTTTGTAGACTAACCTAGATGTTGACCCTAGTTAAGGTGACTAAATTAGCATGGTGAGACCCTAATCTAACTTAAGTCGACTTGGTTTTGACTTGAGTGATTTAGCTCTTGAGAAAATTAGGAAGGATTTTAATGTTGGACTTAAGGCAAAGGTAGAGAGCCCATTCCTCATGTGACTTGGCCCATGGCCCATGACTTGTAACCCTAACCCTAATTTTCATTCAATATGACCAACCACTTAGGGCTCCCCCTCCCTATAAATAATCTCCTCATTGTTGTTCTTGCCTCTTTGTAATATTTCAACAAATTGAAGAAAGAGGTAAAGAGCCATCTTCCCCAATCCATAACTTTCTCATTTCAAGTCCATTTTGGCTCAAATCTTTTGCATTAGGTTCTAATTAGCCTCTTTCTGTTGTTCATGGAGAGTAATCTCAGCCTTGGATCAATTTGGAGCATTTTGCCATCAAGAAGAACTCCCTCCATTTGAAGCTTTTCTTGCAAATTGCACCTATAGGTAAAACCCCATAAATTGTATTTTAATTCTGATTTATTTGCATATTAGGCTAGATCTAGGATCCCCAAGCTGTCCCTAAAGTTTGGGTAAATTTCATGTCCATTTGGTGTCCGTATCGGACCCGTGTCATAGTGTACGTGTAGGTGTTTGATAGAATACCTCTTAGGATTTGATTTTTGATTTTAGTAAATTTAATTACATGGAATTATAGATCTATGTGTGTATAATATATTTTGTAAAGACAAAAATTATTTTGGTGTTGTTTTTGTGTCGAATTTGGTGTCGGGCACGCTGTACGGGGCATCGGCTAGGTGTCCTGCATATCGGGCCCTAGTACTCACAATATAGGCTACGTCGGGATACGAAATTTTGTGGGAATGATGGGGCAATCACTGACACTATGCTTCCAAAATTTGGGAGCATATGGTTCACCACACGAGGAGAAATCGTACGCGCGACCAATTTGAATTCCGTCAAAGCCCACACGACCACGAAACCGTTACGCAGCTTTCGATGCCTTCGGTTCGCGACCACGTCGTTCGGTTTGGCAGGACGCACGTCGTGTGGATGGTTTTTCAAGTTTTCAAAACAGTTTTTATCAGTTTTTTTCCTGATTTTCAAATCAGTTTTAAACAAAATATAATCAACTAAAAAATAAACTAAAAGTAGGGTCTCAATCTCGGTTAGGTTGTCTAAAACTTTGTTCAAGTGGTTTCCCAAAATTCGCGATATCCTGATTGTAAATCGACCGCCAACTTGGCGTTTCAGGGCAATTTCTAACTTCCAGAAATCGAGATTTTTCTCGGTTTTGGGACTCGTTTTTCGTCGTACACGAAGCAAAATAAATTAATCTAGTTGAAGGGATTGGTAGACGTATAGGTTGTGGTCATACCTGAGCAAACGGTTTGACGTTTCGTCGACCGAGGAGGGAGAAAACTTCGCGCGAAGTTGGGTGTTCCATGCACGACTGCTGCTGTCGTTTCTGTTCTCCGACGCGCGCGCGTGTCGGCCGTCCGTTGGCCGCCCGCGATGGCGCTGGCGCGCGCGCGGCGCCTGAGGGTGCGCCCAGGAAAGAGGAGTTCGTGGGGTGAACGGCGTTGATTGCTAGGGTTTTTGACTTGGAACTCTCGATCTCGCTCCCTTTGTATACTTATATCCATACGATATATAAGCGACTGATGTTAAAGGGCTTGGGGATTTGTTGGGGGTTTCGGTTGCTAGGCCTAATGGGTTCGGCTGGTATTAAAGCCAGGGGTGCCCGCTCGGCTGGCCCATGCTTGGAGCTACTGCTCGGCTTGGGCTGGTCTAGTTACTTCATTGATTAATCAATAGTTTTGTATAACTGGCTCAACATGGTACCAAGTGAAGTGAGGCTTACACGGTGGAGCTAATAGCTGATGGCAACCAACTATAACTTGGTCTAAGCTGACGTGTGATTGCATGCATGTATGTTGTTGTTGCTACTTGCAACTAATATATATTGAGATGAATTGAATTTCAATTCAATTCAGTTCTAACATTCATTTGTCTCAATTCAATTCAATTCACTACTACTCTATATAATCATAATAATAACAGAGGCCACCACCATTTGCACTTGTTGCTTTAGGCAGTGGTACAAGTCATATTAGGAAGGCAGAGTGTTTGGTGTGTGCATATTTATTTATACGTACAAATATACATACACATATTTTTATAATATATATTTATATACAAATACAAATATACACATGTATATTATATATACATATACCTACATACTCACGTATATCTATATACACATTACATATATGTCCTCGAATATATATATATATATATATATATATATATATATATATATATATATATATATATATATATATATATATATATATTTTATATTCAAATATATATACCTTATTTACTTACGAATATTTTCCTATATATTCAGATCCATATTTGCACCTGTATCACATATAGACTTAACACTCTATCATTCCATATTTTTAATATATAATCTATTTTCAGTCTAGGGCCTATCGTATAGATATGACTGCATATAATAATATTTATTTGATAAAATAATATAACCCATAATAATAAAATAATATTGTATAATAATATCCTCGATAATATTGATAATAAATAATAATAAAAATATTTAAAAAAAATTCGGGAAGGGGAGCTACAAATCTACCCACCTTAAAATAATTTCGTCCTCGAAATTCCAACTCATAAACATGCCTAAAAATAATAATAAATAGAGTAAATCCACTATTACCACAATCTCTTCAAATTTAATTTCTCCAAAAATATTTATGGCCTTCTCTAGTCATTTGGTAATTACGAAATCCCGAGGACTTCTACCCACCTTAGGTCACACTACTCCTTCAAGGCTATATCACTATAACTTTATAATCTACCAATTAATTGCTACCAATATATATATCTACTGTATGTGGCATCTATAATCCTCTCTTATTTATCCAGCAACCAAAAATTTAACAAGCAACAAATTTGTACAAGTAGCTGAGAATATCGGTAGTTTTCAATAACCATGACCAGTCGTCACTCTACAATAGGAAGGACAGGAAGATAAGGAAAAATAATCGATAGCGAATATGGAGTTTCCAGAGTGGCAGAGAGTATCCAATGATACAACCCGAAGGGAAGTTTGTAAACCATTGACTTATTTGCTAGATTGGCTACTCTAGTCCAGTCACTTGCCAAATCGAGAGCCCTTCATTTCTTGGAGAGCTTGCAATCCATGCAATACAGAAATTTTGTTCCTGAAGTTCTAAACAAGATTCCAAAATAGAACAAAATTTGGAAAATCAAGATTGTGATCTTTCCCGTGGCTATTTAAACACAAACAAGGGAAATAAATGCAATACAAGATCGTATCGCGACTCCTAGGTAGACGGGATAAGGGTTACGAATGACTTCACATTCTACGAGATGGAGGCTACATAATCGGTATAGGGACCTATCTCAAATAGTCCAATTTTATAGTCAACTATGGTGGTATGCATGGATGGTTTAACTGGATCTTAATGGGTTCTCCGATTGGACACCAATCGTTAGTTGGATGAACCCTGAATTTCAATCCATACGGACTGAACAAGGTCCCAACGATAACCCATTTTTACTAGGTTAGGGTATCCTAGAATATGTTTCTATTCAAGGGTTGAGCGAGTTGCCAGTCTGGTTGGTTAGCTTGGTCCCTAAAGCCCAAAAATGCGTCTTCCGTGGCTTTTTGTGTTTATATAGCACGAAAAGACACAATTGAGTGACACACTAGTGACATGTGCGTAGTGGCTTCGAGTAGATCGCCACCATATGTCGGGTCGAATGAATTGAGTCAATGTTGAGTCTCTAATTGTAATTGGAAAGTTTATCAGTATTATGGTAAGGGTTATAGTTAGTCCTTTCTACCTGAAAGTCGTACCATAAAAATAGAGTACAAGGGGACGGGTTTGAGTGGGACATGATATACCTAGATGAAGGTGGACTCGTCTAGATCTTGCATATAAAATTTGTTGAAAGGTAACAGCTGGTCTAGTGCTCCGAATATTAATGACACGGCCGGGGCACAAAATAATCTAAATAAAAAGTAGGAGTCCATAGGTCACTAATCATCTTCCTAATGGAAATTATTCTAATCAATCGGTAATCCTCATATATTCCCAAAATTGAGAAGGCGTACAGTCTACCCACCTTAGAAGTTAAGTCATGGTCTTAGGAATAATGAGGTCAGAAGAATTTCAAATTTCGGATATTGCACCCCGACTCTTGGTAATAAAGAATAAGGCACGACATTACGGAATACGGTAGAGCTAAGTCAAGTCAATGATCGTTCCTCAATAAATGGAAAACGAGTGTGTACAATGTCACATGGTCGATAAAATCGAATGACCTACTCGTCCATAGTATACGAGAGTTTTCGATGGGGTAACCAACTCCAAGGCACAACATAAGATAAGATTTCTAACAATTGAGTCAAGGAATTCTATTTGTGTCAAACCTGCTGGACTATGGTCACAAGGGTTGTAGTGATCATGTATTGTTGTTGACAACAGGTAGGTCATAGTATGACAGGATATTTAAGCTATGGTATTGGCTAAGCTAGTGGCTGTGGTGTTCCAACACTAGTTAGGTCTTAATAATAAAATTTACATAACTAGGACAATACTGGTTGGAAACCACTCTCGGGATGAGTGTCTACCATAGTCACGGTAAATGATTATCCTTTCCTTTGTCCACTCATCTCATGTGTAACGGTGGGCTTTGGTCGAGGAAGGGTTGGTTCCAGGCTTAAGGGTTGCTAGTTAAGGCAAGCTTCCAGCAAATAATTAGAGACTCACAACTTTTGGTTTCTGGAGAATAGGTAGTCTCTTAGGCTGGCATTTCGATTTAGGGTAAAACCCTAATCCTTCTCAAATTCGAATGGCTAGAAGGTCCCAATAGTAGTTTGAGAGTCGATGGGAGAACGAGTAACTCAATCACATGACTGGCCGATGGTAGCTACACTTGTGCCTACCATTATCATAGCCATGGGAATACTCTATATCTCTCTACCATCACGAGCTTTCGTCCTTTCAATTCGGTGAGAGACAAAAACAATAAGGAATTCAAGGGAGATGTTACTGAATAAAATTTTGTGATTCAAGGGCGAACATATAATTCAAGAGGAATGGTCAAAGCAGTCGTGGATGAGATCCTAGGGGCATCTACATCTCAATCCACGTAGGGTAATTAGAAGAAAGCGAACCAAATGTATCATGGTTGATCAGACCGTAATACAGTGATTCTGATTAGACGATATGTTAGCGGGCGTCCCCAATAAACATATGTCTTGAATCAAGCTCGATAAAAGAGTAAGCTTGCAAAACTAGGCTGTAATAGCAGTATTGGTCAAGATAGTTGAAATACAAGTACGCGAGATTTTTGGAAGAAGGAAAATAAGAAGTTCGAGTTTTGAGAGGGTCAAATCCTTACCTGGTGTTCTTGCTTATACAGTCAACCTATTATCTTCTATCCATAAGGCCTTGGTCGACTAATGGGTTATGGGATTCTAATTCCTATAGTCTGGATAAACCTGTTATTGTCAGTCAATTACCTTGTTAATAGATCACAAGGGCCACGGGTTGGGAGGCATGTTACTCGACTTACAGAACTTACACTAGTATTGGTTTTGGGATCTTAGGGTCATACAGGACAGCCTCTATTCTATATAATATCCTAAACTGGTAATCATGTTTGAAGTCATTTCACCGAAGATTATGCCTCGCCTGTATACTCAGGCTGTGGTAAACCCTTAGTTTCGTAACTTAATATGATACAAAATCGAACCTTTCTTAACTCTATCCAATATTGGCTCAAGGGTATCTACGATCAAGAGAGGACCACTAGCCATAGTTTTGGCAATATCCCATCACCTATATTTCTTAAACTAATTTCACCTCTAGCGGTTGTGTCTCGCCAGTGTGCTGCTGGCCGCAGGGTATCCATAGTCTCCAAAATTTAATTAAATGGTGACAGTGCGCTGCTGTCCTGCCATTATGAGTTAACTAACATTCTCGTACTATATCTGTAAATAAATCCCTGAGCTTCTAGAGATCCAAATAAGTTGACTATGAAATAAGGCATAAATATTTGTCCTATCAACCCTTAAAATAAAAGATTGAGCGGGGAGGAAATAACTGAAGACAAAAGATACACAAACATTCTAATATCTATTCCATGTGTATTCAAACCTTTGAGGAAAAACTTGAATCGAAACTAACTCGAGGTTCGCATATGGATAACCCAATCAGAAATAATAATTCCTGGGGTAAATAGGAACTAAATAGGCAATTTGGACTAAATGTGAGGATGATATCTAAAGAGGCAACGAGAAGGAATTGAATAATTCATCTAGGTGAGATCATCAATTCCAGGAAGTTCTGCCTCTCCAAGTGAATAATCTATCCACATTGGACCATATCTTCCAATCAAGAGGTAATAGTGTACCTATGGAGATTTGACAAACTATCAAAATTAATAACTCTCATCCTAAATTGTATGGCCTAGACTACCTATCGGCAAATTTGTATAAGGGACTCCTAGTCCTAGTCATTCTCTTAAATTAAATTAATTTCTAATTCGTGAATGAGCATTTCTAGTCGCAGGCTCGCAATAGTACAACTAACTTAAGTACTATCACGAGTTCGCGTGATTTGCGAAGACCGACCTGCATGGGCCACCACAAAAACTTGTCACGACCCGCACCCATTTTTTTTTAAACGGATACGAGACGTGTCCAAGCCAGCCTACGCCGCAGTGTCGACGATAGAACGCTGTCACGGCCATGAAGATCAAATCACAAATAATGCTCATTCACATAATTAATTTAACTTACAATGATTACAAGTTTTACATTTGTAGAAGAATATAAACTTGTACAATTAAATGAATGACTACAACTCAACTATCTAGCTAGTCTCTAGACTTTTGTCTGCAAGTACTCCGGTCACTCCCATGCTAAGTGAATCCATGGCTAACCTGAAAATGTTGGTTTCCAGTCAGGAATGGAATGAGCACAATTCACCGAATGCAATTTCAAATAAAGAAAATGACTATAAGACAAAGGTTAGGCATCAATCATGAGTTTTGAAAATAACGGTAAAACCGTGAGAAAATCAATAGTAATAAATAGACCAATATACTTTTCCAACGTTAGAAGTACCTTTGACATGTGATCGGTCTGGGGTACTATACCGCACGGTCTACGAGATCTACTGCATGAAAATAAACAATGTCTACGAGATCTACAATGTCTACGAGATCTACTGCATAAAATAAACAATGTCTACGAGATCTACAATGTCTACGAAATCTACTGCATAAAATAAACAATGTCTACGAGATCTACAATGTCTACGAGATCTACTACATAAAATAAACAATGTCTACGAGATCTACTGCATAAAATAAACAATGTCTACGAGATCTACAATGTATACGAGATCTACTGCATAAAATAAACAATGTCTACGAGATCTACAATGTCTACGGTCGGATCACACATCCTTGGTACTTCTCATTCCCGACTCAATAATTTATAATAGAGTATAAAAATCACATAACCAATGACTAATCATTGAAATATAGTAAAAATCAATATCGAAATGCAGACAATAAACTGTACTCGCCTGTGGTCCTGTGCTGGTGAAACCGATAATCTGAGCCACTCAGTATGCTACAATAGTCAAAACCCATACAACATCCCCGAAAACTGAAATAAATATTACCAATGATCTCAGAATAGTCAAATTAGCTAGGATTGTCTGTCCTTAAGTCCAATTTTGGACACAGGAACAAAACGGTAATTTCGGGCAAAAATGATGTCCGTCGTTGGACCCGCTTTGCACCGAAAAGCGTGCCAGAGTCAACGGTCTCTAAAGTCGTCAAACTATATGTCTACGGATTTAGTTTTTCGATACGAACCCAACCGTATGTCCAGAGTTGGATTTCGGCGGGCCGTGCACAAAATCGCCCGTTAAGTCGGACCGTGGGGCCCGCAAAATGACGTCGAATTCAACTATCTCAGAATTGGACCAAACTTGGCATGCAGGACCAGAAAAATGATACGGTCCTGTTGGCGCAAGTTTCGTCTCGATCTGACGAGCGTGCACAAAGTTATGACTAAATTTGCATAGTGTACGATACGGTGAATTTCGACGGATACGCATCAAATTCGTCGCGCACACGCGACCAATTTGAATTCCGTCAAAGCCCACACGACCAAGAAACCGTTACGCAGCTTTCGATGCCTTCGGTTCGCAACCACGTCGTTCGGTTTGGCGGGACGCACGTCGTGTGGATGGTTTTTCAAGTTTTCAAAACAATTTTTATCAGTTTTTTTTCCAGATTTTCAAATCGGTTTTAAACAGAATATAATCAACTAGAAAATAAACTAAAAGTAGGGTCTCAATCTCGGTTAGGTTGTCTAAAACTTTGTTCAAGTGGTTTTCCAAAATTTGCGATATCCTGATTGCAAATCGACCGCCAACTTGGCGTTTCAGGGCAATTTCTAACTTCCAAAAATCGAGATTTTTCTCGGTTTTGGGACTTGGTTTTCGACGTACACGAAGCAAAATAAATTAATCTAGTTGAAGGGACTGGTAGACGTATAGGTTGTGGTCGTACCTGAGCAAACGGTTTGACGTTTCGTCGACCGAGGAGGAAGAAAACTTCGTACGAAGTTGGGTGTTCCATGCACGACTGCTGCTGTCGTTTCTGTTCTCCGATGTGCGAGCGTGTCGGCCGTCCGTTGGCCGCCGGCGGTGGCGCTGGCGCGCGCGCGGCGCCTGAGGGTGCGCCCAGGGAAGAGGAGTTCGTGGGGTGAGCGGCGTTGATTGCTAGGGTTTTTGACTTGGAACTCTCGATCTCGCTCCCTTTGTATACTTATATCCATACGATATATAAGCGACTGATGTTAAAGGGCTCGGGGATTTGTTGGGGGTTTCGGTTGCTAGGCCTAATGGGTTCGGCTGGTATTAAAGCCAGGGGTGCCCGCTCGGCTGGCCCATGCTTGGAGCTACTGCTCGGCTTGGGCTGGTCTAGTTACTTCATTGATTAATCAATAGTTTTGTATAACTGGCTTAACATGGTACCAAGTGAAGTGAGGCTTACACGGTGGAGCTAATAGCTGATGGCAACCAACTATAACTTGGTCTAAGCTGACGTGTGATTGCATGCATGTATGTTGTTGTTGCTACTTGCAACTAATATATATTGAGATGAATTGAATTTCAATTCAATTCAGTTCTAACATTCATTTGTTTTAATTCAATTCAATTCACTACTACTCTATATAATCATAATAATAACAGAGGCCACCACCATTTGCACTTGTTGCTTTAGGCAGTGGTACAAGTCATATTAGGAGGGCAGAGTGTTTGGTGTGTACATATTTATTTATACGTACAAATATACATGCACATATTTTTATAATATATATTTATATACAAATACAAATATACACATGTATATTATATATATATTTATATACATATACCTACATACTCACGTATATCTATATACACATTACATATATGTCCTCGAATATATATCTATATATATTTTTTTTATATTCAAATATATATACCTTATTTACTTACGAATATTTTCCTATATATTCAGATCCATATTTGCACCTGTATCACATATAGACTTAACACTCTATCATTCCATATTTTTAATATATAATCTATTTTCAGTCTAGGGCCTATCGTATAGATATGACTGCATATAATAATATTTATTTGACAAAATAATATAACCCATAATAATAAAATAATATTGTATAATAATATCCTCGATAATATTGATAATAAATAATAATAAAAATATTTAAAAAAATTTCGGGAAGGGGAGCTACACTCTACCTTGCACTTTGATAATCTGAGAACTGAGAACACACACATGTTTAGCTCACACAAACCTGTCAAGTACACACTGTCATATTAAACTGAGCTAAACACACATACAACCTATCTAAACTGTGAACTAGGAATTCATTTGATATACACACACATCGCACAAATTCATTCCCTGTTATACACATTGATGCCTACACATTACATGTTACACATTGACACATTATTTGTGACACCCTAAGCCTAAGATACACCCTACTAATTTCCTAATTCACATTGAATCATTCACACTGTTTCCTATTGACAGTACACTCAAACACTCACACATTTCACAGATTTCACCATACACACATGGCACTCTCTATATGTACATGTATGTTAATAGCCTATATATATATATTTTGTCTATATGCATAATGTGGCCTATAAGTGGATGTGTGTTATTTATATTAAATTAGATAAATATTTAATGTATACAATATGTGTGAATATGTGATATGGCCTATAGCCTATATACATGGCACATAGCCTATGGGATGTATCCCTATGTGATACAGCCTATGTATATGGCTTGAATGCCCAGTGAATGTGTGTTGTTGGCTTGTATAGCCTAGTTTTGATGTGTGAATGCTAGCCTAGGCTTGGTTAGGCCTAGTGAGACTTGTTAGACTTGTTTGAGCTAGGACTTGACCTAGTTGACCTAGTTTGACTAGTGTAGTTGACTAGAGTTGACCAAGTGTTGACTTTAGTCTAGTTTGACCTAGACAGAATGCAGATGCATTGTAGATTACTATTATCATCCCCTGTATACATCTTGACTTGTGTTGCTCTAAATAGGAGTCAGATACCTCATATCGGACAGTAAATTTACTTCAGTTATTCAGATACCAGGCGAATACATTCTCTGATCATTTCATAACTTGCTTAGAATTATATTCCTGCTCTAGTTTACCATATTTGATGCTGTCATAATATTATCACAGATTGGTACTATATGGATCCCTACATTGAGATGTTATCCCCCTCGGGAGCATCGGATACATCATGTCGTGTGTTTCATGTACATAATGTATTCCTCGCTGTAACCCCCAGTTTTCCAAATGAGGGTAATTTTGAAATTTTGTAATTATAATTATTATTTATTGATATTTATTTCACATTATGATTTTGGTGATTTTTAATAATTTTTAAACTATTTAAAAACTGCCTTAAGTCATGACTTGTGATTTTGACGTGCTGCTAGTGAAACCCTAGAGACTGCATGACCAAGAGCCTGACCATGTCATTAGGATGATTTAATTATTATTTTTAGCCTAGGAATATTTTGGTCATTTGGTCTCTTTAAATTGTTTCATGATTTATTGCACCGGTGATTGTTGATTTCGACTTTTGACTAGCTGTGACTTAAGAGACTGTCCTAGATTTTGACCTTGACCTGGTGACCTATTAACATGGTATGGACCCTAGTTTAACTTAAGTCAACTCAAGTTAGGACACTTAGGATCAAGTTTGGAGTAGGAGGATTGGTGAATTGGTCCATAGGCTTGAGACCTAGAAATTGGTTCCATGACTAGTGCAACTTGGCCCATAGCCATTAGACTAAGCCCTAACCCTAATTTTCCACTTTTTAACTAGCCACTAGGGCTCCCCCTTCCCTATAAATAGTCTCTTCCTTGTTCTTGCCTCTTTTATTATTTTTTTTCAAGCTTTGAAGAAAGAGGTAAGGAGCCATCTTCCCCAGTCCATAACTTCCTCATTTCAATTCCTTTTTAACTCTAGTTTCTTGCATTATAGCCTAATTTCCTCCTATTTTCTGATTGTGGAATTTAATCCCAACCTTGGGACAATTTGAGAGCTTTTGGATAGCAAGAAGGAATCCCCCATTTGAAGCTTTTCCAAGCTTTTTGCACATATAGGTAAAACCCTTTAAATTGCATTAATATTTCATTTTTTTGCATTTAGGGATAGATCTAGGAGTCCCCTAGCTGTCTCCGAAATTTGGATGGATTTCGTGTCCGTTTGGTGTCCGTATCGAACACGTGTCATAAGTGTTGTATAGTTGTTCGACGAAATGCCTCTAAGGATTTTATTTTCGATTTTTGTAAAACTAATTATATGAATTTGTTGAT
The DNA here is from genome assembly GCA_029216955.1 of Iris pallida. Taxonomy (NCBI): domain Eukaryota; kingdom Viridiplantae; phylum Streptophyta; class Magnoliopsida; order Asparagales; family Iridaceae; genus Iris; species Iris pallida. The sequence continues at coordinate 32,038,325 of JANAVB010007399.1, forward strand.
CTATATGTGTTTACTAACTAAAGACTGATGTGGTTTTTGTGTCGATTTCGTGTCAAAATCGGGTGCGGACACGCTGCACGACACGCGTGTGCGCTGTAATGCTACCTGTGTCCTGTTTCTCCCTGGACACAACATTTCGACACGCGAAACTTGGCATGGAGGTTGGGGTAGTGACTGACAAGTCAATCCCAAAGTTTTATGACACCTCGTTTCGTGTCGGACACGAAAACGAGGCCCTACGGGTTTTATACTGGTCTGAACACACGAATTTGGGGGTTCTGACACGGGTTTCGTGTCCCTCATAGACACGAACACGCAGCCCTACATGGGGTGAACACGTGGGCATGATCACGAGTCGTGTCGTGTCCTGTGTCGCGTGCACGAGGCCGTGTCCTCGCTGTACGAGGCTGCCTGCTGCACATTACTGAACACAGTGTATACGAATGTTTTGACACGTCGTGTCCACTCATTTGGACACGACATGACCTGTACAGTACCCTTACACATACACGACACTACCCTAACCTATTTTGTATGTATATCGTTCCATTTTTGAAAACAAACTGAGAATTCCTTTTTTACTGATACTGTGTTCAGTCCTGAGAAGTTTCAGAGTTTAATTGTTAATTAAATTATAAAATAATATAAATTGATACTCATTTTATAATGCCTACATGTATGTATATGCCTGAGTAATAGAGTTACAGTCCTATGGGCTTGGTTCAGTCTTGGATTTGAAATTTGGAAGTTAACTGATATGAGTTGGTTTGTATTAAGCACATTGAATAACTGAAACCTGTCACATTGTTCCCTGTTAAACAAACTGAGAAACATGGTGTTCTCCTCTACACACATTCAATATTTTCTGATTTTTGAGAGCTTAACCCATGTAACACACAACATTGAATTTAATTCCTCATACACACATTGTACACACTCTTGTATTGACACTACACTCATTTACCTTCAACTGTATACACACTTGCATTGCCTATGCACATATGTACACAAGTATGCACACCCACACACATTCCCTATCTTTCTAAATTCCTGAGAATAGTTTATACACATATACAGTTCTGTAATCTTGACAATTATGTTGATCCCTACACTTGCATACATGTGTTTAGCCTACAACAGACCCCACTTGCCCCTTGTTTCAGTCCAATATCTGGACAGGAATTGGGTGAGAGCCTATATGATAATATACTTTGTATATGTGATGTTGTTCTGTCCTTGTTTTTGTGTATAGCAGTCTCCTTTACATGTTAATTTATATTGTATATAGTGTTCAGTCTCTTTTGCAATAGTTCAATCACCTATATGTTCAGCCCCCATCTTTTGATGTGTCCAGTTACCTCTATTGTTCAGTCCACTGTCATGAGTTTCAGTCCATACATATGGGTATATGCATGTGGCTTGAGGCTGATACTTGTGTGAGGGTTAGAAGGAATTGGCCATGGTTGGCTTGCTTGCATTGCAGCAGCTACATTAGCACTAGCAGTGGCATTGCAGCAGAGCATGCAGGCAGCAGACCAGGGTGTTGCTTGCACTGCAGGCTCGGGCAGCAGCTGCAGTGGCCATGCTAGGCAGGGCACTTGCAATAGAGTGCAGTGAGTAGGGGTGGGTAGTGAGTCTGAGGACTACTATGTAGTGTATATATATATGAAATTGGTTAGACAGTATAAGGATGAGGGGGTTCAGGTTTGCAAGGAAGAGAGAGAATCTGTTGAGGTAGTGAGAAGTATTGGGGAGTGGTGCCTGGCTTGACATCACATATGGTATGTGTGTGATTGTGTCATAGGCCATAGCAATGGCATGGTTTGGCCTTGAACATCAAGACAATCGGCTAGGAAGCAATTGCAGCTGTAGCCCTGCTATACTAGGCAGCAAGGGATGTTGTGTTCTAGTGAGTATATCTGGGAGAGATTGTGTTTATGACAGTGGTGCCTTGAGTGTAGGTATTAGAGGAACATCTAGATGGGAGGTATCAGTAAGAAGAAGGGAACAAGTTCATTCTTGGCAGGTATTTAGGGGTTTAAGGTAAGGAGAATTTGAATATGTGCATGATGGTTAGGAGGGATTAGTAGATAGAGTGTGACTTCATGTGTGGGTATCACTTAGTGTCTAAATGTCTATACATCTATCTATCCATTTGTTTGCCTATCTATCTATCTATTTATATATCTAATTTTGTATATATTTACCTAAATATCTACCTATGTGTATATATATCAGGTTGTAGCTATTGGGTATACATCCATTATGAGATTAGATATTGGTAGCGATAAGGGATGGACTAGTACCCTTGGTATACTAAGGGAACATGATAAATACATAGGTTGAGGAAGCTAGGTTTTGAACTTAGACTTTGAGGACCCATTAGACTAGTAGGCCATTGACCAAGAATTGACCAAAGGATTCAAGTTTGACTGAATTGACTAGAGTTGACCCAGAGTTGACCTAGTTTAACCTCGACCTAGTTTGACCTAGACAATTGACCAGGTTTGACTTAGAGTGGACTTTGACCTAGATTTGACTTAGAATCATGTAGATTGCATCATAAACTTCATTTGTCTTATTTTAAACACATTATAACCTGTATTACTCTATTTAGAACATTGTGACTCCGGTGCAGACATCTGATATTTTACTACTCTTTTTAGAGTAGCAAGCGAGTACATTCTCTGATAGTTCTCTCATTTAATTGTCAATTACTGTACTTCAGTTCTAGTTAGTTGTATGTGATTCTCTGTTTCAATACGTATAAATATTTCTGGATTCATGTATACGACACACATTTATTGTCTGGCCTCTATTACTGGAATTATTCTGGAATCATTTACTGGTATCATTATATTCTGGCTGGACTCATCTTGAATCATCATGTCGGATTTCTGGATTCACTTGCTGGAAAGGGAAATACTAGAGTAAGACATGTATGTAGACATACCCCAATTCTGGAATCACCCCTATGCTGGAATCAAACTGGAATGGTAGCCATCTCACACCCGGCCATGTGTGTGATGTGCCGGATTACCTATAGCCGTTTATATGTCGATCTCGGTATTTTAAAAATATACTGCTAGAGTATAGGCTGGACTCACCCTGGAATCATTGATCACTATGACTGGGATCGTCCCTTACCAGATTCATCTTGTATTAGATTCGTCTTGTACTGGACTTACATTGGAGTTACACTCGTATACATTTACTGTCTGGACTTATATCATATTACCCTGGTACAGCTAGTTCTATTTTTACAGTCTTTATTGCCATGATTCTTCTCTTGTTTAGTTACTTACTTTCCTTGCACTTTATCTGTCTTTCTTACCATCACCTGAATATAAACTGCCATATTCATCAATACAACTGTCTAGAACTGCTTTATAGTTCTCTGTCATTTACTTGGGTTTTCTAGATGAGATTGTGCTCGTTCCTGTCCTGACTGGACCTGTTGAAATTTTACAGATGATTGCCCTGAGGACATGTGCCCTACATATTACTGACCAGGAGATGGCTTGGCTACCTATGGCCCCGACACTCAGGAATGATCGGGAGATTAGCTAGATGTCTTGGTTTAGTCTTCATGTTTTAGAACTTGAGTTGTAAATAAATTGAGATATGATATTTTGAGATTGTTGGAGATTATGTTATTTTAGTAGTTAGTTTTATTTCTGTTATTTAGTCTTAGTTATGATCTTCTGTGCTATCTTATCGTGCTTAGACTGTGATTGAGTTACACCATATCTTATACTTGTCCTCCGTTCGGAGTTGATCATGACGAGTACATTATATACTGCATGAGTTGATGGTTAATTAGAGACTTAGAACAGCATTCTACCGCCGATACTGTTGCGTAGGCTGGGCGCTGTTACGTACTCGTACCCTCACAGTGGGTGCGGGTCGTGACACATTTTTAGTGGTGGCCCATGCAGGTCGAGAGTCGCATTAGTACGATATCGTGGTAGTACGGCGACTTAGTTGTACTGCTGCGAGCCTGCGATAGGATTGAGATATAGGCTTTAACGGAGAGGCACTCAATCATAGTTAGGAAAAAATTCTACTTCAAATTCATGCCATCTATACATCTTGCTGATTTGTCTTCCTTGAAAATTTACTGTCCTCCCTTGATTTATCGCTTCTATCTCAGTATTGATTCCTTGTTTGATCTGTCTCCAGGATGGTTGAGACAAGATCACATCGCCAGGGCCAGGGGGACGCCAATGAGAGGTCTGTCACCTCTCATACTCAGCAGTCAGCCCCTGTTACTGTCACGCCCCGCTCCCGTAGGAGCGATCGTCCTCGCTAAGGCGTGATGTCGCACGGGCCTAGGTTGCGCCCGTGCAAGGCCAAGTCCAGAAACGGCCGATTTGAGTCTAGGCCACAGAGTCGCACAGAGTGTCCCCATTTGCAGCGGAAGTAAAAATGAACACAAGTAGAAGCGAATCCAAATCTCTTTATTGAATTTCAAGAAGTTTACAAGCGGCGCTAGGCCGATATTACAAATCGCTCAAGCTCTCTCTCTCTGAAACATAAAAGGCGTGCCAAGTGGCTTACAACATGGAATGATACATGGCGATGTTCCGATACATTATGTCCTGTATAGGGTGCTTCAGCTTCTTGCAGCGTTCCAAGGCCCCATAGTTGGCTCCGCGCCTTGACACGTTCGATGGAAGCTCCGCACCCGTCGGCGTCTCCTGCTATCCTGCAAGCATACTGTGGGGTTATCAGTACATTGTTATGCACTGGTGGGGAGGCTAGCTCGCCCACAATGCCATCATTACCAAACACGTTCCATTTACTTTTGTGCATCTCTATCATTCATTGTCTTTCTAATCTTGTCTTAGGATCAGTTTCATAGCATATTGCATAGCCTATCTCGTGTTACCGAACTCAAGTGTCGCATGAAAATACATGTACGACTTATCCATACTTACCGTCCGGCCTTCCCTGTTCAAGGTAAACCAAGTTAAACAACAATTCATGTATAATAACATAACACGATTCATGTACGCATTCAATATCGAGTGTGTGTCCATGTCTCGGGTTATAGTACGTCGTGGGCATGTTCTAGTGTTACGTTTCAAGCATGTTCAAGAGGCACATTTCAAGCATGTTCAGGCATGTTACATTTCGAGCACGTTCATGTTCAGGATGTTACTTTGCAAGCATGTTCAGGAGACACTTGTTCATTTAACTTAGACTACTTTGATTTCAATGCAAGAACTTGCACGTGGATTTCCACCAGCATAGTCCACTTAATCTACATGCACGGGTCGCTGGCTTTACAAGCCATTTAGGACATTCCCCTGTGGCAATTCTCAACTTAGCGTGGGGTGATGGCTGGTATACCCCGTTAAGTCTCTTGAATATACCCTCCTACTTACGTCTCTTGGTGCCCAAGCCCGCACCCAAGCAGCCCGTAAGCGCCGTTGATTCCGCCTAGGCCGGCCACGGTTTACCCCCCCAACGCCCGTGCCGCAGAATCCTTCCACACGACGACCACGGTATTCCCCCCCATCGCCCGTGCCGTTTGTCCACGACCATTTCGTATTAACTTGTCTTTTACTTAGCGGCTATCTCCGATCCGTAGGCTAACCCTTAGCCATAATGCGTTAACGACCAGGTTGGCGTCCGTACAGCGCGGGTAGCGAGCCCCGTTGCACGTGCCCGTCATACCTGTCGCTAGCGTCTTCTATGTCTTATCTTTCATGTATTCTTTCTTTCATTTTATTTTTTCACTTGTTCGTATGTTCATAGAGTCACTCATGTGTTTGCTTATTCATTCTTTGATTCATTCATTCATGCATTATGCAACTCTCAGTGTGGAAGTCGTCTTGGCGACCCATCGGTCCCATAGCCTTCCAATGTTGCTAAACTCTACTCGGAGCGACTATGTTGACAGCCTTTCCGTTTTATTGTTGCAAACCATTAATTGTTTTATTGTTTGAACGTATAAGGGACATGAACGTGGGCTTGTGCCTTAGCACGAGCGTAGAGCGCGGTGCGAGCGTTTCTATAATTGTCGAGTTCTTTTTCATGTTCTAAACAAGCATGTAAGATGGGATTATTCCCTTAGCTAGGTGCGTTGAGTCATTTATTAGCATGCAAGATGTTATCGCCTAGCGATTCTCGTGAACGTGTCCGCATTGTTATGTGTCTAGGCTAAGCACAGACGGGTTCATCGGAGCCACCCACCTTAGCGATGTTTGCATTGGCCGAGCGATACTCCGAGCGCGCCTTTGGAAGTCTAAGTCTGGATTCATCTTGACGGGCCAAGGCAAGTCTGGCATCGATTTGCATCGATACTTCATCGGGTCGAGGCAACTCTTCGGGTCGACGGCTCGTTTTGAGTCGTTGCACACGCCGTTTGGAATCGGCGTTCCGCTAGGGCGGAGCGGGTCACTACATAATACACCACTCAAAACAAGTCTCGTCCTCGAGACTTCTTGAGTGCAGGTCATCCTACCGTTTCTTAACTCGGATCGTGTACACATCTTAGGCAATTTCCTATCGAATGGTTTTATCGTTCGATGGCATCGAACCGTACTCGATTTCTTTCTAAGTTCTGTGTCGCATACGTTTGGTCGATTTTATCGAATTACTTCTCGTTCATTTTAGACTTGTTGTTACTTATTCAATTCAAGCATTCTTCGTATTGGTTTCTATTTTGTCGTGTCATGAGACTGGAATGGCCGTATGGGGCACGTTGTAATTCGTCAAATGCGAGGGTCGTAGGCTAAGGCAAATTCACTTTCGTTCATCTCGGTCATCGAGATGACTCGATTCGCTTCTCAAGCGTTCTCGTCCATGAAATCAGTATGATTTTTTCTTAGCGGGGTCGACCAAGTCTAAGAAATTCTCGTCCAATTCAAGACTACGTATTGCACTATCATCGAGCATAACTTCCTATCAACGGTTCAATTCGTTGTACCAACTTTTTACTAGCACGATTTCACGTTCGCGATACTCGTTCACTCCCCAAGTCGTGCTAGAACTCAACGTATCACTGGGCTGGATCGTGCACGCATTCCAAGCGTCCCCAAAATACATGCATTTAGCCAAGCCGTATGATTGAGAATTTGTCATTCTCACTCGAGTCGCATCGTACACATACTTAGGCGTCCCTGAAATATATGCATGTCAGCCGAGTCTCATGAGCAGGGTTTCCTACATTCGCGATTCATACTATCCATTCATACCAATCCTCAAGATCAACTCTTCGATTGATAACTCTTACAACAGGGGCGTTTCGCCTAACCGCTAGGCCAATCTTTGCGAGGCTAAGTCAATGTCAGGATTGGAATCATAGTTTCCCAACAATAATGCCAATACTGACCCCAATCCTAGGGTCAAACCAAAGTCGATAGTACGGGATTTTCTACCCAAGCTCGCGTCACTCTGATTTCTAAACATCGAGCATGATCGCCTATTTCGCATCAAGACATTCGTTGCGCATCGCAACGAATTCGAATCCATTCAGTTTACCAATTCTAACCAATACGTGTATTCGATCACGAGGTCGTCTAGCTCGACAATACGTTGCGCCCCAATCTCACGCGAGTCCGATTATCCACGGTGGTTCATGAATCACCATGCAACGCTCCCGCGGAATAATCATTCTCATCGGGGCGAACTCTTGTTTGAGTTTAGACTAACTTATTCTCGATACGCGGATTGGACCTACTCAATCCTCAAATTCAACCGACAAGCACACCAAATCGTTCTCAAGTCACCTTCGCGTCAAACCACAAGTCGAAACAATCAAATTGTCACGCCGTGTAAGTTCGATCATCCCTGCTGTATGAATCACCATACCAGCGCTCACGCGGAGTGATCGCCCAAATCGGCATGACGTATGTGCGAGGCTGGAGTTGCACTCGCATAAGACAAGAATGTCGACGTTGGGGTTTTCGTCGAAGAAATCCAAACACTTCATTTTCATCCAAGCTGCGATCTCTATTCGACAGTCCGACTGTCCTTCATTCAACCAGAAAATCCTCGAGCCACGTCTATATTTTCCTCGACGCATTTTAATATCCCGAGTATAGCATCCAACGGAACAATGACATTTGCACTTTCTATATCCCGTACTATCGACTTTGGTTTGACCCTAGGATTGGGGTCAGTGTTGGCATTATTGTTGGAGAACTATGATTCCAATCCTGACATTGACTTAGCCTCACAAAGATTGGCCTAGCGGTTAGGCGAAACGCCCCTGTTGTAAGAGTTATCAATCGAAGAGTTGATCTTGAGGATTGGTATGAATGGATAGTATGAATCGCGAATGTAGGAAACCCTGCTCACGAGACTCGGCTGACATGCATATATTTCAGGGACGCCTGAGTATGTGCACGATGCGACTCGAGTGAGAATGACAAATTCTCAATCATGCGGCTTGGCTAAATGTATGTATTTTGGGGACGCTTGGAATGCGTGCACGATCCAGTCCAGTGATACGTTGAGTTCTAGCACGACTTGGGGAGTGAACGAGTATCGCGAACGTAAAATCGTGCTAGTAAAAAGTTGGTACAACGAATTGAACCGTTGATAGGAAGTTATGCTCGATGATAGTGCAATACGTAGTCTTGAATTGGACGAGAATTTCTTAGACTTGGTCGACCCCGCTAAGAAGAAATCATACTGATTTCATGGACGAGAACGCTTGAGAAGCGAATCGAGTCATCTCGATGAGCGAGATGAACGAAAGTGAATTTGCCTTAGCCTACGACCCTCGCATTTGACAAATTACAACGTGCCCCATACGGCCATTCCAGTCTCATGACACGACAAAATAGAAACCAATACGAAGAATGCTTGAATTGAATAAGTAACAACAAGTCTAAAATGAACGAGAAGTAATTCGATAAAATCGACCAAACGTATGCGACACAGAACTTAGAAAGAAATCGAGTACGGTTCGATGCCATCGAACGATAAAACCATTCGATAGGAAATTGCCTAAGATGTGTACACGATCCGAGTTAAGAAACGGTAGGATGACCTGCACTGAAGAAGTCTCGAGGACGAGACTTGTTTTGAGTGGTGTATTATGTAGTGACCCGCTCCGCCCTAGCGGAACGCCGATTCCAAACGGCGTGTGCAACGACTCAAAACGAGCCGTCGACCCGAAGAGTTGCCTCGACCCGATGAAGTATCGATGCAAATCGATGCCAGACTTGCCTTGGCCCGTCAAAATGAATCCAGACTTAGACTTCCAAAGGCGCGCTCGGAGTATCGCTCGGCCAATACAAACATCGCTAAGGTGGGTGGCTCCGATGAACCCGTCTGTGCTTAGCCTAGACACATAACAATGCGGACACGTTCACGAGAATCGCTAGGCGATAACATCTTGCATGCTAATAAATGACTCAACGCACCTAGCTAAGGGAATAATCCCATCTTACATGCTTGTTTAGAACATGGAAAAGAACTCGACAATTATAGAAACGCTCGCATCGCGCTCTACGCTCGTGCTAAGGCACAAGCCTACGTTCATGTCCCTTATACGTTCAAACAATAAAACAATGAATGGTTTGCAATAATAAAACGGGAAGGCTATCAACATAGTCGCTCCGAGTAGAGTTTAGCAACATTGGAAGGCTATGGGACCGATGGGTCGCCAAGACGACTCCCACACTGAGAGTTGCATAATGCATGAATGAATGAATCAAAGAATGAATAAGCAAACACATGAGTGACTCTATGAACATACGAACAAGTGAAAGAATAAAATGAAAGAAAGAATACATGAAAGATAAGACATGGAAGACGCTAGCGACAGGTATGACGGGCACGTGCAACGGGGCTCGCTACCCGCGCTGTACGGACGCCAACCTGGTCGTTAACGCATTATGGCTAAGGGTTAGCCTACGGCTCGGAGATAGCCGCTAAGTAAAAGACAAGTTAATACGAAATGGTCGTGGACAAACGACACGGGCGATGGGGGGGAATACCGTGGCCGTCGTGTGGAAGGATTCTGCGGCACGGGCGTTGGGGGGGTAAACCGTGGCCGGCCTAGGCGGAATCAACGGCGCTTACGGGCTGCTTGGGTGCGAGCTTGGGCACCAAGAGACGTAAGTAGGAGGGTATATTCAAGAGACTTAACGGGGTGTACCAGCCATCACCCCACGCTAAGTTGAGAATTGCTACAGGAGAATGTCCTAAATGGCTTGTAAAGCCAGCGACCCGTGCATGTAGATTAAGTGGACTATGCTGGTGGCAATCCACGTGCAAGTTCTTGCATTGAAATCAAAGTAGTCTAAGTTAAATGAACAAGTGTCTCCTGAACATGCTTGCAAAGTAACATCCTGAACATGAACGTGCTCGAAATGTAACATGCCTGAACATGCTTGAAATGTGCCTCTTGAACATGCTCGAAACGTAACACTAGAACATGCCCACGACGTGCTAGAACCCGAGACATGGACACACACTCGATATTGAATGCGTACATAAATCGTGTTATGTTATTATACATGAATTGTTGTTTAACTTGGTTTACCTTGAACAGGGAAGGCCGGACGGTAAGTATGGGTAAGTCGTACATGTATTTTCATGCGACACTTGAGTTCGGTAACACGAGATAGGCTATGCAATACGCTATGAAACTGATCCTAAGGCAAGATTAGAAAGACAATGAATGATAGAGATGCACAAAAGTAAATGGAACGTGTTTGGTAATGATGGCATTGTGGGCGAGCTAGCCTCCCCACCAGTGCATAACAATGTACTGATAACCCCACAGTATGCTTGCAGGATAGCAGGAGACGCCGGCGGGTGCGGAGCTTCCATCGAACGTGTCAAGGTGCGGAGCCAACTCTGGGGCCTTGGAACGCTGCAAGAAGCTGAAGCACCCTATACAGGACATAATGTATCGGAACATCGCCATGTATCATTCCATGTTGTAAGCCACTTGGCACGCCTTTTATGTTTCAGAGAGAGAGCTTGAGCGATTTGTAATATCGGCCTAGCGCCGCTTGTAAACTTCTTGAAATTCAATAAAGAGATTTGGATTCGCTTCTACTTGTGTTCATTTTTACTTCCGCTGTAAATGGGGACACTCTGTGCGACTCTGTGGCCTAGACTCAAATCGACCGTTTCTGGACTTGGCCTTGCACGGGCGTAACCTAGGCCCGTGCGGCATCACGCCTTAGCGAGGACGATCGCTCCTGCGGGAGCGGGGCGTGACAGTTATCGCAGCCCCAGTCATGCCAGCTGGGGTAGGCATTTCATCTGCGTTCGGAGGAGCCCCTCCACCAGCAGCAGGGGGTATGCCTCCATCAGTTCGGAGGCAGGACCCAGTCATCCCAGAGGTGCCTTTCCAGCAGCCGCCGCCTACAGGATATGTGGACGCGACACAGATGTTCGCCTACTTTCAGCAGTTTATGGAGGTGCAGCAGGACCGGCAGGCCAGGAGCATGGAGTTGGCCCTTACGACAGTCGCAGCTCGACCAGCAGTCCAGCAGCCGAAGACACCTGGGATAGAGTAGTTACCGAAGATGAGCCCCAGAGACTTCCTGGGGACGGAGGGGATTTTATATGCTGACGAGTGGATCGAGCATATAGAGGAGATCTTCCGCCTGGCCCGGATACCGGCAAATCTCCAGATAGGGGCAGCAGCTAGCCGGATGCGAGATCTTGCTTGCGCCTGGTATCAGTCAGACCCTAGGGTGGGGGTAGCTGGACAGACCTGGGAGGAGTTCAAGGGCTTCTTTAAGAAGAAGTTCTTTCCAGATGTAACGCTCCGAGCCTTGGAGTCGTAGTTTGAGAGCTTAGTTCAAGGGAGCTTGTCAGTAGAGGAGTACACTGGGGAGTTCGGCCACCTCGGCAGATTCGTAGAGGGCTTGAGCGAGACGGCGAAGTTCCAGAGGTTCCGAAAGGGTCTGGTCAAGGAAGTCAAGTCCTCGACCAAGGGCAACAGGGATGCCACTTTTGAAGAGATTTTGACGGGAGCTTTTTTGGCTGAGGATGATCTTGAGCTGAAGCTCAAGAGGGGACGGGACGCTCACGGTACCAGCAGCAGCGGAGGCCAGGCCAAGAGGCCTCATGTGCAGATTCAGCAGCGCAGGCACCAGTGGTAGTTCAGCAGGTGTAGTATCAGTATCGGGGTCAGGACCCAAAGGCGATCAGTTGTTCCTATTGCAAGAAGTCGGGATACATCTGGGAGCAGTGTAGGAAGAGGTTGAAGGTTTGTTATTTCTGTGGGTCAGCTGCCCACCAGAAGATAGATTTTCCTATTGCACCTCCTTTTGTGGGGGCTAGGCAACCTGTAGCTCAGCACCAGAGGGGTAGAGCTTTTGCGATGGCAGCCGAGGAGACTGACATTGTAGGTGATGGATTAGCAGGTTCGACCTTCTTATTCTTCCTCCCCACTTTCATGCGTGATTTCCCTTAGTACCTGCCAGGATATTGCGTGTGATTGCTAGATAGTATAGCTACCCTATTCGAGACTGTGGAATCACGACCAGTAGGATTGTGTTGTTTCGACTTTGATTGATTGGGGGTTTGGCCTAGTAAGGGTGCGATCATTTTAATTTCGAGAACAAAATTTTTCTAAGGGGGGTAGGATTGTAACACCCAGTTTTTCAGATGAGAGTAATTTTAAAATTTTGTAATTATAATTATTATTTATTGATATTTATTTCATATTATGATTTTGGTGATTTTTAATAATTTTTAAACTATTTAAAAACTGCCTTAAGTCATGACTTGTGGTTTTGACGTGCTGCTAGTGAAACCCTAGAGACTGCATGACCTAGATCCTGACCATGTCATTAGGATGATTTAATTATCATTTTTAGCCTAGGGGTATTTTGGTCATTTGGCCTCTTTAAATTATTTCATGATTTATTGCACTGGTGATTGTTGATTTTGACTTTTGACTAGCTGTGACTTAAGAGACTGTCCTAGATTTTGACCTTGACCTGGTGACCTAGTTAACATGGTATAGACCCTAGTTTAACTTAAGTCAACTCAAGTTAGGACACTTAGGATCAAGTTTGGAGTAGGAGGATTGGTGAATTGGTCCATAGGCTTGAGACCTAGAAATTGGTTCCATTACTAGTACAACTTGGCCCATAGCCATTAGACTAAACCCTAACCCTAATTTTCCACTTTTTAACCAACCACTAGGGCTCCCCCTTCCCCTATAAATAGTCTCTTCCTTGTTCTTGCCTCTTTTATTATTTGTTTCAAGCTTTGAAGAAAGAGGTAAGGAGCCATCTTCCCCAATCCATAACTTTCTCATTTCAATTCCTTTTTAACTCTAGTTTCTTGCATTAGAGCCTAATTTCCTCATATTTTCTGATTATGGAATTTAATTCCAGCCTTGGGACAATTTGGGAGCTTTTGGATAGCAAGGAGGAATCCCCCATTTGAAACTTTTCCAAGCTTTTTGCACATATAGGTAAAACCCTTTATATTGCATTAATATTTTCTTTTCTTTACATTTAGGGCTAGATCTAGGAGTCCCCTAGCTTTCCCCAAAATTTGGGTGGATTTCGTGTCCGTTTGGTGTCCGTATCGGACACGTGTCATAAGTATTGTATAGGTGTTCGACGAAATGCCTCTAAGGATTTTATTTCCGATTTTTGTAAAACTAATTATATAAATTTTTTGATCTATATGTGTATACTATTGTAAAGACTGATGTGGTTTTCGTGTCGATTTCGTATCGATTTCGTGTCGAAATCGGGTACGGACACGTTGTACGACACGCGTGTGCGCTGTCCTGCTACCCGTGGCCTGTTTCTCCCTGGACACAGCATTTTGACACGCAAAACTTAGCATGGAGGTTGGGGCATTAACTGACAAGTCACTCCCCAAGTTTTATGACACCTTATTTCGTGTCGGACACAAAAACGAGGTCGTACGGGTTTTGCACTAGTCTGAACTCGCAAATTTGGAGGTTCTGACACGGGCTTCGTATCCCTCATGGACACATCGTGGTGACGTGTCAGGGATACGAATACGCAGCCCTACATAGGGCGAACACGTGGGCACGATCACGAGTCGTGTCGTGCCCTGTGTCGCGTGCACGAGGCCGTGTCCTCGCTGTACGAGGCTGCCTGCTGCACATTACTGAACACAGTGTACACGAATGTTTTGACATGTCGTGTCCACTCATTTGGATACGACACGACCTGTAAAGTACCCTTACACATACACGATACTACCCTAACCTATTTTGTTTGTATATCGTTCCATTTTTGAAAACAAACTGAGAATTCCATTTTTACTGATACTGTGTTCAGTCCTGAGAAGTTTCAGAGTTTAATTGTTAATTAAATTGTTAAATAATATAAATTGATACCCATTTTATAATGCCTACATGTATGTATATGTCTGAGTAATAGAGTTACAGTCCTATGGGCTTGGTTCAGTCTTGGATTTAAAATTTGAAAGTTAACTGATATGAGTTGGTTTGTATTAAGCACATTGAATAACTAAAATCTGTTACATTGTTCCCTGTTAAACAAACTGAGAAACATGGTGTTCTCCTCTACACACATTCAATATTTCCTGTTTTCTGAGAGCTTAACCCATGTAACACACAACATTGAATTTAATTTCTCATACACACATTGCACACACTCTTGTATTGATACTACACTCATTTACCTTCAACTGTATACACACTTGCATTGCCTATGCACATATGTACACAAGTATGCACACCCACACACATTTCCTATCTTTCTAAATTCCTGAGAACAGTTCATACACATATACAGTTCTATAATCTTGACAACCATGTTGATCCACTACTCTTGCATACCTGTGTTTAGCCTACAACAGACCCCACTTGCCCCTTGTTTCAGTCCAATATCTGAACAGGAATTGGGTGAGAGCCTATGTGATAATATACTTTGTATATGTGATGTTGTTCTGTCCTTGTTTATGTGTATAGCAGTCTCCTTTACATGTTATATTATATATAGTGTTCAGTCTCTTTTGCAATAGTTCAATCACTTATATGTTCAGCCTCCATCTTTTGATGTGTCCAGTTACCTCTATTGTTCAGTCCACTGTCATGAGTTTCAGTCCATACATATGGGTATATGCATGTGGCTTGAAGCTGATACTTGTGTGAGGGTTAAAGGAATTGGCCATGGTTGGCTTGCTTGCATTGCAGCAGCTGCATTAGCATTAGCAGTGGCATTGCAGCAGAGCATGCAGGCAGCAGACCAGGGTGTTGCTTGCACTGCAGGCTCGGGCAGCAGCTGCAGTGGCCATGCTAGGCAGGGCACTTGCAATAGAGTCAAGTGAGTAGGGGTGGGTAGTGAGTCTGAGGACTACTATGTAGTGTATATATATGTGAAATTGGTTAGACAGTATAAGGATGAGGGGGTTCAGGTTTGCAAGGAAGAGAGGGGATCTGTTGAGGGAGTGAGAAGTATTGGGGAGTTGTGCATGGCTTGACAGCACATATGGTATGTGTGTGATTGTGTCATAGGCCATAGCAATGGCATGGTTTGGCCTTGAACATCAATACAATCGGCCAGGAAGCAATTGCAGCTGTAGCCCTGCTGCACTAGGCAGCAAGGGATGTTGTGTTCTAGTGAGTATATCTGGGAGAGATTGTGTTTATGGCAGTGGTGCCTTGAGTGTAGGTATTAGAGGAACATCTAGATGGGAGGTATCAGTAAGAAGAAGGGAACAATTTCATTCTTGGCAGGTATTTAGGCGTTTAAGGTAAGAAGAATTTGAATATATGCATGATGGTTAGGAGGGATTAGTAGATAGAGTGTGACTTCATGTGTGGGTATCACTTAGTGTCTAAATATCTATATATCTATCTATCCATTTGTTTGCCTATCTATCTATCTATTTATATATCTAATTTTGTATATATTTACCTAAATATCTACCTATGTGTATATATATCAGGTTGTAGCTATTGGGTATACATACATTATGAGATTAGATATTGGTAGCGATAAGGGATGGACTAGTACCCTTGGTATACTAAGGGAACATGATAAATACATAGGTTGAGGAAGCTAGGTTTTGAACTTAGACTTTGAGGACCCATTAGACTAGTTGGCCATTGACCAAGAATTGACCAAAGGATTCAAGTTTGACTGAATTGACTAGAGTTGACCCAGAGTTGACCTAGTTTGACCTCGACCTAGTTTGACCTAGACAATTGACCAGGTTTGACTTAGAGTGGACTTTGACCTAGATTTGACTTAGAATCATGTAGATTGCATCATAAATTTCATTTGTCTTATTTTAAACACATTATAACCTGTATTACTCTGTTTAGGACATTGTGACTCCGGTGCAGACATCTGATATTTTACTACACTTTTTAGAGTAGCAAACGAGTACATTCTCTGATAGTTCTCTCATTTAATTGTCAATTACTGTACTTCAGTTCTAGTTAGTTGTATGTGATTCTCTGTTTCAACGCGTATGGATATTTCTGGATTCATGTATACGACACACATTTATTGTCTGGCCTCTATTACTGGAATCATTCTGGAATCATTTACTGGTATCATCATATTCTGGCTGGACTCATCTTGAATCATCGTGTCGAATTTCTGGATTCACTTGCTGGGAGAGGAAATACTAGAGAAAGACATGTAGACATACCCCAATTCTGGAATCACTCCTATGCTGGAATCAAACTGGAATGATAGCCACACCCGGCCAGGTGTGTGTAACACCCAGTTTTCCAGATAAGGGTAATTTTGAAATTTTAAAATTATAATTATTATTTATTGATATTTATTTCATATTATGATTTTTGGTGATTTTTAATAATTTTTAAACTATTTAAAAACTGCCTTATGTCATGACTTGTGATTTTGATGTGCTGCCAGTAAAATCCTAGTGACTGCATGACCTAGAGCCTAACCATGTCATTAGGATATTTAATTATCATTTTTAGCCTAGGGATAATTTATTTATTTTGACTTATTTGAATTATTTGATGATTTATTTAATTGGTGAATTCTAGTTGACCTTGACTTGTTGAGACCTAGTGGACTAGCCTAGAAGCTAACCCTAGCCATGGTGACCCTAGTCTAACTTAGGTTAACCTACTTTTAGTCATTAGAAACTAATTTTGGATTAGGAGAATTAGTTTAAGTGAATTTAAGTCATGGCTTGTGGGTTCATGAAATGACATATGGCTTAATGATTTGATTGATCATGAATTAAGCCCATGGGCCATTTAGTAAATCCTAACCCTAATTATTGAGCTTATGACCAGCCACATAGGGATCCCTACCCTATATAAATACTTATTCATTAGGGCTTGCCTCTTTTATTTCATTCCAACACTTGGAGAAATAGAGGTATTTTGTCCCTTCCAAAAATCCTCATAAATCCATTTTTATTCTTTTTTAATTCTATTTCTTGCATTAGGACCTAGTACTCTCCTATTTTCTGATTGTGGGGTTTAATCCCAGCTTTGGATCAATTTGGAGCTTTTGCCATCAAGAGGAAGAATCCCCCATTTGAAGCTTTTCCAAGCTTTTTGCACCTATAGGTAAAACTTTCCAAATTGATTTAAATTTCTGTTTTCTTTGCATTTAAGGCTAGATCTAGGAGTCCCCTAGCTGTCCCCGAAATTTGGGTGGATTTCGTGTCCGTTTGGTGTCCATATCGGACACGTATCGGTCTATGTATTCATGTGTTTGTTGAAATGTCTCAATGGATTGAATGTTAATGTTTTTCAAAACAAATTACATATATGGATTGCTTATGAGATGTAGATTACGGATCTAGGTGACTGAGTCGATTTTGATGTGATTTTGTGTCGATTTTAGGGCTTGGAAACGCTGTACGATACTGTCGTGCAGTGCCCTGCTGCTCGACGTGTCGTGTGTGCTGGACACGACACGTTTTGACATGATATTTTAGGAGAGGGTGCGGGCTATCACTGACACCTTGCACACGAAATTTGAGGCAAATTGATCGAGTGGATCGAGAGAAAACTCGATCGTACCGATCCTTGCCTGTGCTGCACGCGTGTGAAAATGCGCACTGATATGCGCTTTGCGCGTGGACAAGGCGACACTAGGGCTCGTGTCAGGTCCTAGTTGTGTAGCCTGACCCTAGGCGAACCTACACACGTGTGCACGAGACCTATGGACCCTTGTGTCGTGTCCTACACCTGTTTGAACATGTGCACGACACTGTCACTGCACACACTTACCCGAATTGGTATTTTCACTCTTGGACACGTTGTGTCATGTCGTGGTGGGTACCTAGGGACCCCTACGACACGTATACATGTGGGGCTAGGGTTTCCAACCATTAGATTAGGGTATTAGCTTGATTTTTGGGTTTGATTTGGGTTTTTCCCCAAACCCAGTTAACTGCACAGTAACTTCTAGTATCCTGTATTTTCCAGTTTATAAAATCCAATTTCAAATCGATTTTGATTGATATATATATATGTATTTATGTGTATATATACTATATATGTATGTATATATGTATATGAGTGTGTGGGCATGTATATGTGTATATAAATGTATATATGTAGGTATGTATAGGTGGTATATATATATGTAGTATATGTGTGTGTGTGTTTGTGCCTCCTTTCTCAGTTTTTCTTAGAACAGAACCCCCCTGCTGTCTGCACACACACACACTATTCACATACACCACTGCCTACCCCTTCCCATGAACCCCTCACACACACATGTTCACACCCCTTCACCCCTTGTTCCCTCTCATTTCACTCTCTCTCTCTCTCTCTCAAAATATATATATATATATATATATATATATATATATATATATATATATATATATATATATATATATATATATATATATATATATTGTATCATATATATATATGTAAGTTGAATATATATAGGTATTGTATACATAGTTGGGTTATATGTGGGTATTATGTATATTGGCTATATATGGTTATATAGATGTGTATGGGCATATATATATATATATATATATATATATATATATATATATATATATATATATATATATATATATATATATATATATATATATATTATGGTATTATATATATATATAGTTGACTATATATTAGATATGTATATATAATACCATAATCTATATACATATCTAATATATAGTCAACTATATATATATATATATATATATATATATATATATATATATATATATATATATATATATATATATATATGATATAGACTTGATGTCTTAGCCTATGGCCTATGTGTACATATATATATTGAATATATGTCTTAGTGCCCTAGGATTACTAGCCTATGGTTAGTAGCAAGTTAGAATTGACCATTAGGTCTAGTAGACCTAGTTTGACTAGATAGTTGACCATTGTTGACCATGGTTGACCAAAGTCAACTATAGGTCAACCATGACCTAATTGACCTAGAAAGGGGCTTAGATGGACTTAATGGGGACTAGTTTGACTAAGTTGACTAAACCATAGACTACTGACTAATTGGTCTAGGTTTGACCATATAGGTTATATGGATAGTCCTTAGTAGATTAAGATATGTATGGGGTTAAGTGGGATACTTAGGAGTTGTTTCATGATTTGAGTTAGAGTATGGGCTTAGCTTAACTATAGATTCAAGATTGGTATTTATATATATTATGTGTGATATACTAGTATGAATAATTGGTTATACCTTAGCCTTGTAGTATGGTATCTTAGGTATTCTAAGTTATGTTAGCTTATGAATTGTTTGAGTTAGCCCTGTAAAGTTGACTTAGATTGTTAATAGTTGACCCTTAACCTAATGACCTTGTTGACTAGTCTATGTTGACCAAAACCTTAGTTAGTCTAACTTTAACCTAGATTAGACTAACCTTGACTAGTTTGACCTTGTTTGACCTTGTTTGACTTCCTGCAACCCAGTATGACTTAAGTTGATCTAGTTTGACTGTAGAGTTGACCAAGTTTGACTTTGACCTAGATTGGCTTAGAAATCATGTAGATTGCATCATAAACATCATTTATCTTTTTTAAACACATTATAACCTGCACTGCTGTCACTCCCCGATCCTGGAATACGTATTTTAATACGTAAACCGGTAAATTGTATTTTTCTTGTATTTTTACTATATTTATTATGCTGTATTTCTTCATGCATTTTCCAAAAATATTCGACAAAATATTATTTCGTAATTTATTTTCTGCATTTTGGGCCTACAATTTTGGCTCATTTGGATAACCTATTCTTGGTTCACCTTGGTTCATCATGAACCCATGGGTTCAAGATTCTATATAATAACTCAACTCATTCTCTCTCCTCTCATTTATTTCTTCTCATTTACTTTCCTCCACCAACCAAGGCAAGTACCAACTTACTCAAGAGATGGATCCATAAATGTTGTTGATATTTTCTTACAAAATTATTTGTCAAAATATGTTCTTCTCCTTATTCTATACTAGTTTAGAACTTGAAGTTTTTCATTTTGAAGCTTTAATCTTTGTTGATCTAGGTTTTAACCATTTTCGGATTTTCTTGGTTTTGATCTAGCAAACTTCATTATTTTCAAGTTTTGATGGTTCCATGTTGTAGAGAATTTTGTTCTACCCCATTTTGACCTAAGGAAGTTCCGATTTGGGCTCCGGATGAAGGTTTTGTGTAGTTTGGAAGCCATGGTTGCTTGGCTCCTCTTCTCGGACAAGTGGAGAAGAAGAGCAGTACTTGACCGCATGAATCCTCATGCGGCAAGCCTCTGGCCGCATGGCCTTTCCAGTCGCATGAGACTCGTTCGAGCTCAGCCGCATGGAAAGTCCTTCCTAGCCGCATAAGACTTACTTGAGTACTTGACCGCATGAATCTTCATGCGGCAAGTAATTGAGCCGCATAGCCTTGTTCAGACTCAGCCGCATGAGCCCCTGTCGCATGAACTTCATGCGGCTAGCCTTCGAGCCGCATGAGTTTCTTTTGCACCCAGCCGCATATGTGCTACTGTTTTTGGGCCGCATAAGGCCCATCCATCATCCAGCCGCATATGTATCGCCCATGCTCAGCCGCATAGGACTTCGTCTGATCGTAGCCGCATACGCTGACACCCTTTCGTCCGCATGAACCTGCCTTTCCAGCCGCAAGCGCCTTGGGCTCCTTGCCGCATGAACCTGTAGTGACCCAGCCGCATGGACTCACTCCCTTTGAACCGCATGGACTTTTGTGCCCTATATTGTTACCTTGTTATTATTATTATTATTTATATATATATATATTATATGCCCATTTTATATCCTTACGCCTTTTGTCCCGAGCATGATATGAGCACTAATGTGACCCCGGAGAACAAAGTGTTCCTACCTGATACATGTACCTGAATGTCCCAGTTCTTGTTCATGCTCGACAAAAGACTCGTAACTCCACGTGGCGTATTTACAATGATGCATTACACTAAGGAGGGTAGAACATGTTGACATACTGATCGACATGAATCCTCCTTGGGGTACTCGTACTAAGGTACGATTTTAGAAGGATAATCATGCAGGCCACAGCATGTGAGTCCAGATTTCACCTAGGGTTAAACTAGGCAACTAAATATACTAGATGCATGGGGAGGGCTAAATCCCGAGATCGTGTTACACCAGCCGCCTTGAGATGCTGTCTTGACGCGCCGGCTGGTCTCCACGGATACTGTGTCATCTGCAACGAGTGGATGACTGTATCCGATTAATTCCTGCTACATATTATATGTTTTAGCAAGGTGGCCTTACGAGGGACCTGTGCTCAATCATACCTGTCTACGCGAACCCCTGGGTTGGCTAGCCTTGCTGGAAGGATACGATCTGAGGATTTCTACATAACATGATGCGAGGATAACCTCGTCCCACTAGAAACTCGTAGACTTGACTGGCCGTAAAAATGACTTGCTTGTATCCTATTATCTTCCGTAAATAACTGAGGGAAGCGGACTATCATGGTACGTGATCCAACCCATGTTCTTGTTTGATTGTTGGGTTGGTTATCGTACTATGATAGGCTGTGGACCGAAGTTATGAACGGAAGACTTATTCTGAGTATGGAGTCCTACTTCTGTGAATGACTGAGGAACATGGTCTATCATGGTACATGATCCAACCCATGTTCTTGTTTGATTGTTGGGTTGGTTATTGTACTGCGATAGGCTATCGACCGAAGTCACGATCAGGAGATTTTATTGTTTATGCCTTTTAACTTATGTGAAAGCTATAGAGTACGACACGTCCCGACTCCATGCGGCACCTTTTGTCCTTGTTTGGTTGTAAGGGTGCCATATGGGTTCGAGGATGTTGCGCTACCCTATAATAGTAGCATAAGTATTACTCTTATCAATCATTCTATTTAACTGGGTTTTTAATCTTAACTCTTGTGCCCCTTTGGCGGTACTTGCTATTCGGGGCTGACCCCGCTGGTTTTGTTTGGCCAGATCCCGTAGCAGAGCCTGAGGACACGATCTTCCTCCCTGACATCCATGGTGCATACTAGGAGCATGGCAGTTCGGGGACTCGAGTGGGTTTCTTCTCCACCACTCCTGCTTATACTTTTGCGGCGTTTAGCCACCGGCACCTGTTAGCCGGATTACTTGATATTTTGTGTCAGTACATAATTGTAATTAAACAGACTGCAGCTGTGTATAATTTTGTACTCCTAACTCTCCGAGATAGCTAAATTATGAAGCTAGTCTCTCATGATCATTTTGATACAGCGTCGGGGACGCCTTACTGCTTTTTCTTTAATGTTCATCTATTTGCTGATGTGATTTGATTGATTGAGACATAGAACTCTGTGGGACCATAGGAGACTTGATTGTAGCATGTACCCCCAGTCTCTCGACAGCCACGATCGCCGTATGACGTTATGTACCTCATATGGTGTAGCTGGCCTAGTCTGTCTCCGTATTTCGGTACTGGGGCGTGACAACTGCTCTATTTAGGACATTGTAACTCCGGTGCAGACATCTGACATTACACTACTCTTTTAAGGGTATCAGACGAGTACATTCTCTGATAGTTCTCTCATTTAATTGTCAATTACTGTACTTCAGTTATAGTTAGTTTTATGTGATTCTCTGTTACAATACGTATGGATATTTCTGGATTCATGTATGCGACACACATACCTTACTTATCTGGCCTCTATTACTGGAATTATTCCGAAATCTATTTCTGGAATCATCATATTTTGGCTGGACTTATCTCGATTCTCGTGTCGAATTCTGGATTCATTTGTATTGCGGGACGGGGAATATTGAGTAAGACATGTAGACATACCCCAAATCTGGAATCTCCAACTGGAATCTACTGGAAGCATAGCCATCTTTCGCCTGATCAGTGAGAGATGTGCCTGATTACCTACAGCCGTTTACATGTCGATCTCGGTATTTTAAAACATACTGTTAGAATAGCTGGACTCACCTGGATTCTTGATCACTACCTAGAATCATCTTGTTTTGGTTTCATCTTGTATTAGATTCATTTCGTACTGGATTTATAGTAGTTTTATACTTGTTTTACATTTACTGTCTGGACTTATTATGTTACTTTAGTTCAACTAAATTTATTTTACAGTCTTTATTGCCATCATTCTTCTCTTGTTTTAGTTACTTTACTTTCCTTGTATCTTACTGCTTCTCTATACTATCACCTAAATATAAACTGCCATATTCATCAATAAAACTGTCTATAACTGCTTTATAGTTCCTTGTCATTTACTTGGGTTTTCTTGATGAGTTGTACTCGTTCCTGTCCTGACTGAACCTGTTGAAAATTTTACAGATGATTGCCCTGAGGACACATGCCCTACATATTACTGACCAGGAGATTGCCCTTAGTTACCTATGGCCCCGACACTCAGGAGTGATCGGGAGTTTAGCTAGTTTGTCTTGTTTTAGCTTTCATGTTTTAGAACTGGAGTTGTATATAAGTTGAGATTTGTAGTTGAGATTATCTAGATTATATTATTTAGTTGTTGGTTTTATTTCTGTTATTTAGTCTTAGTTATAATCTTCTGTGTTATCATATCGTGCTTAGACTATGATTGAGATTACATTATATCTATACTTGTCCACCGTTCGGAGTTGATTTATTGACAAGTACATTATATAATTGCATGATTGGTTGGTTAGATAGTGACCTAGAACAGCGTTCTAACGTCGACACTGCGGCGTAGGCTGGGCGTTGTTTCGTACTCGTGCTCATACCCTCACAGTGGGTGCGGGTCGTGACACGTTTTTAGTGGTCGCCCATGTAGGTCGAGAGTCGTATTAGTGTGATATTGCGGTAGTACGGCGACTTAGTTGTACTGCTGCAAGCCTGCGATAGGATTGAGAGATAGGCTTTAACGGAGAGGTACTCAATCACAGTTAGGAAAAATTCTGCTTCAATTCATGCCATCTACATATCTTACTGATTGTCTTCTTTGAAATAAACTGTCCTTCTTTGATTTTATCGATTCCTGCTCAGTATTGACTTTCTTTTTGATCTGTCTTCAGGATGGTGGAGACACGATCACATCGCTCTGGTACAGTAGCCGCTGGAGAGGGGTCTGTCACTTCTCGTCCACTGCAACAGCCTGCTGAGACTATAGCACCTTCTGTTCCTGATCAGACAGGAGCGACTGCAGCCTATGGGGGTATGCCTCTACCTGTCCAGAGGCCAACCCCAGTCATTCCGGAGGTATTTCAGCAGCAGCAGCAGCAGCACCCGCAGCCACCTGCAGGAATGGTTAATGCTGCCCACCTATTTTCTTTTGTGGAGAGGATTTTGGCATCTCACCAGCAGCAGCAGCAGCGGCAGACTACCAATTTTCGTCAGGGGATTGACGAGACCCACCAGCTGGTTCGTACTACAGTAGAGATGGTGACTGCTCAGGGGGAGCAGCAGCAGCCTTACCAGAAGGAGAAGGATATCCAGGACTTTCAGAAGATGCATCCCAGAGAGTTCCTGGGCACAGAGGGCATCCATTATGCAGACGACTGGATAGAGCATATCGAGGAGATATTCAGGCTGGCAGAGATACCAGATCGACTCCATATCGAGGCGGCGGGCAGTCAGATGCAGGACTTAGCCCGTGCGTGGTACCAGACAGATCCCAGGGTGGGAGTTGTGGGCAAGACTTGGGCCCAGTTCAAGGAACTGTTCAAGAAGCAGTTTTTCCTGATGTGGCCTTGGGAGGCATAGAGGCACAGTTTGAGGGTCTGGTTCAGGGAAACCAGACAGTAGCTGAGTACGCCGTGGAGTTCTGTCGGTTGGCCCAGTTCATAGATGACTTGACTGAGAAGACGAAGGCGATGAAGTTTCGTCGAGGCTTGATTAGGGAGGTTCGATCGCTGACTAAGAGCGACCAGAACGCTACCTTTACGGAGATATTTTTTGGGGCTATGGCAGCGGAGGACGACCTGGGGTTGAAGTTGAAGAGGGGTCGTGACTTCCAGAGTGGTAGCAGCAGCAGAGGCCAGGCCAAGAGGCCTCACGTACAGATTCAGCAGACCCGGGCACCGGTGATGGCTCAGCAGGTGCAGCATCAGTATCGGCCAAAGAATACAACATATTATAAAAATATTAAAAGAAAAATGTACAAAAATACAAATACAAAAACAATTAAAACATTCAGATTATGGATTCTGCAAAGAGATATATATATAGCCCAAACATATGGTGCTAATGATAGACAAAACAAGGATTATAAGAATAAGAATAAAAATAAAAATAAAAATAATAAATGGTATTATTCAAAGAAAAAGTATTATCTTAGAAAATCTAACAGAAAAAAAACCTTATCTAGACCCAAATAAACACGTTGGAAAGTTTAAACCAAACAGACTATATAAGAATAAGCTTGAATGCTTTACTTGTGGGAGCCAAGAGCACTTAAGTAGAACTTGTCCCAAAAGAATAAATAAACATGATAGAAACAACACATTAGTAGAATGCACCAATGAAGATCTAATTAATATAGATGAAACTGTTTCTGATACTGAATCTATTTACTCTATTATTTTTTTAGAAGATCAATCACTACTAGAGAAAAATAATAATGACATAAAAGATGAAGAATTCGTAAATAGTTTTGGACATGATACAGAAGGGTGGCTGGAAGAACTAGAAGAATTTGACTTAGTAGAAATTAGCACCAGCATCTTAGAAGATTGCCTACATGAATGAAAGATAAACATAGGAACATATAGTATAGCATGTTATCAATGTAAATGGTACCCTAGCAAAGACAGAAGGGCTAAATGTTAGAAATGTTTCCTAAAAGGATGTATTAAATGCATAGAAAAAACTCAAATTATAGATAAAGTATCCAAAAAATTCAAGAATGTAGCATATAAGAATATAAAATACTAAGAAAAATAGTGGAAAACTTAGAAGACGAGTTAAGATTAATAAATAACAAAATAGAAATAATAGAACAAAAAACATCTAATAAAGAAAAACCTGAGAAAACTATACAAACTCAAAACTGTGTTCAAATATGCAATTCAGAAAATCTAAAGATATTGAAAGTTAGATGTCTCTTAAGAATAAAAGACTATCAAGTTAAATGCCTAGGATTAGTAGATACCGGATGTAGTAGTTGCATTATTAATGAAGATATAATTCCACAAAAATATATTGTTAAAGCAACTAAACCAGTTAGCTCTCAACAAATGGACGGTGGACTACATGTATATAACAGCATATTAATTCTAGGAAGTAAAATTAGCTTTGAAACTAATTGTGGACAGAGCATTGAATACACTCTTCCCGGAGAAAGTACTTGAGTAAGATCTCTTAAACTTAAAGTAGATTTAATATTAGGATTAAGTTTCCTTCTCAAATATAATGGAAGTATATTAATAAGTAAAGATTATTTATAATTACAAAAACATACTCTTTTTACTCCAGTCTTCTTAAATGATGAACCTACTATTACAAAATTAGTTGAAGAACCAGAAACAAAAGAATGCAAATGCAAAAGAGAACGAGAATGTCAATTAGAAGAACAAGAAATAATAACATCTGAAGAAGAGAGAGAATATAAAAACTACGAAATAAGTTCAGAATTTATGCATCTAGAAAAATTTTATTATAAACTGGTCAGTGAACAAGATATTGAAAAAATGTTATAAAAGGTCTTTTACAACGTTTAACAAAAGGTTGTTATATCCAGGGTTGTAAAAGGGAGGGGGGTATCTTCTACAATGTTCGTCTAAACATTGTAAAAATGTTATAGAAGTTCTTCTCACAACAATTTGTAAACATTGTTGAAATTTATAAAATATGACAAAAACCTTTCTACAATATTTTTCAAGTATTGTAAAAAATATTTTTTAAAACGTATTACAAGAGTTGTAAATATAATTTCAACAACGTTCTACAAGTATAGTAAAAACAATAACAACCACGTTCAATAAACATTGTACATAAATTTTATACAACAGTGGACAAACGTTGTAAAAAAAATTATACAACTTTTAAAAAATGTTGTATATTTATTCAATCATGTTTGACAGACGTTGTAAATAATATTTGTATGTTGTAATTATAATATCAACAATGATTTATAAGTATTGTAAATAAAATTTACAATGTTTAGACAAGTCATTAAAATGTTATCTCACAACAGTTTTGAAACGTTGTTGATGTTTCCATTTTTGTTAAAAAATATTTATAAATAAAAATGTACAAATACAAATACAAACACAAACACAAACACAAACACAAACACATTCATTCTTCTAATTCCCGCTCTCATTGTTGTTACTGTTGTTGCTACCGTTGCTGAAATGAGGATCTTGTATGTGGTGCACTTTTCCTCAATTGAAGCTTGGACCTATAGTTAAGAGTGAAGCCTGAAAAAGAAGAACTGGGGGCATCAATCTTTGAAAAATACAAGAATCATATAAAAGCATGCATACATATAAAACATTGTACGAAAATAGAGAATCACTTTGTATTAGCATACCCCCATAAATGGCTCATGTTACGAGATCAAGAAACATGTCCAAATATGTGCATCTAAATTAAGAATCAAAATAAATGAACATAAACATGAATGGACAAAAACGGTTAAGTTCAAGGGTACGTCAGCTTCATATGAGGATATGGGTGAGAGGAAAACTCATGAATCGTGATAGCTTAAACTACAACAAAAATATCTTTTTATAGGAGTTTGTGATTATAGCCACAATAGTGGTAAAGAAAAATTTAATTCTCTAAGTCTAGTACCATCAATATAAAGAAAGCATGACTCAAAGAAAAGAAAAAACTAACCTTATCTAACATATGTTGCTTGGGCTAGGCCAATTCATGCAAAGCTTTGTCCCATTATTTACAGGTTTCTTGCAGACTTCCCTCTTAACTTTCGAATGGACGCTATTATATCTTCAGTTGTGTTCTACATCAGAAAGCACACGAACATCATCAATTTAGAAATACATTTATGTGTCAATATATGAGAATATCAACAATGTCCTTGGACAACCATGGCATATATATATATATATATATATATATATATATATATATATATATATATATATATATATATATATATGTGTGTGTGTGTGTGTGTGTGTGTGTGTGTGATCCTACTCATTCCAAAATTAAAAGGTAATCAATGCCAAACAAATTCACAAATACATAAAAACAGCTTAGTACAAAAAGTATGATAAAAAGTGAAGATTATAGAATAGGGTACATTGGGGTGTAATATTGCCACAAATTTTTCTACTAACGCAGTCCAAAGGAGTCCAGGAAGCATAGACATTACTCAAAAAATGATATCATGTCTGTATTTGACAAAGACTTAAAGACGCACTATAGAATATACTTATATGAAGTTACCAAAGGTTATTTTGGTTTTAAAGGGTTTGTTGTTGTCATCGGTTATTGGCTCTACAAAAGGACAGATGAAGATATTTTCAAAAAAAGGATGTTTCAATGAAGTATATAGGTGTCTTTTCAATTCGACAAAATAGACAAGAGTTAATAGAATATATCATGTTATAAAATGCAAGAATTTGTGTGAATGAAGAGAAAGCAAAATTCATATTTCAAACATATTATGAATGTCGAGGTTCCTTCTGCAACACTTTCATTTCTCTAAAGGCCTACAATTAGATTCGAGGACCAAAACCAACAGAAAAGAGAGTGAATATTTCTGAACCAGATAGTGCTAGTGATATTTGAGGTGTGTAATCCTTGCAACCTAGGCAAGTTGAATTGAATAAACTTTATAAAGCTCTAAATAATTAGAAAGAAAATTTCAAAACACAAAGAAATGCATGTATAGTATGAAAACTCTAAAGGTCACCTAGTGAAATGATGTTTGTATTTGAAATTCCAAAACAAGTAATGTAGTTCCAGCCTTTCAAATAATATACTAGGCTTCAAATATAACATATATATATTAAATATTTGAAGACATGACTATGAAGATAAATAAACTTACTAATCACCGATGAAGGAGAAAATATTGTCATCGGTAAGCCTGAAGACCGCAAGCCTCCGGATGGAACCATTACTCCTGGCGACGAGCATTCGGACAAAGCGATCGAGTTGCCTCTCAATTAATTAACATGTGTTAATATTTTATCCCCTTAAAATGTGTGCCAGAGATATTTGAATTTGGTTTGCTTCGAAATCAGGCGAAGCGACGCCACTATACTAAAACTCCAAGAAAACTTCAAATTCAGATATGAAGTGCGAATGCAACCCTATACAACAAAGAAAGAAAGCAATAGAAACATACAATTCAAAAGTCAGCATTAGCAGACTTATGGAAATAAGCTTCCTTGTGACTAGATGCTACAGAGGTACAATCCCTTTATTTTGGTCTGTTCTAGGGATTCACCAAGTCCACTAGCACTTTCATCACAATAAGAGAATTGCAAGCATGGAAACTGCATATCTCAATGAAGCTACAATATCATCAGAACTTTTCTGATGCAGATAAGTCATCAGAACCCTTCGTAATCCTTGTAGTGTCTGGACACTTTTGCTCACAGAATCGAAAGCTGCTTTGCATTTCTCACCGTACAAAATAGTGCAATTTTCCTATTTATCTTGCATGAAGGCCCAGGTAAAGACACCATCATTTGCTGCACTGTATCCTTCTGCCACGAGTCTATTTCTTGCTCGCCTATGCTTGATACGAGCTTAAGCAAAGGCTTCTTGAATCCCAACAGTTGTTGGCATCTCCTATGAGCATTCTCTGATTCTGATTCAATAGCTGCCAAACCTTTCTTCATATCCTCATCATTCTCCATGTAATCAAATGAGAAACTTCGTTTCACCATGAAATTGAACTCAAAACGACCGTACTTGCTATATCCACACTCATTGCAAAGGAATGAATCCAAATTTTCATAATTAATATTTCTGTACTGCCTGCACTGGTATGCATTTTCATGGCAATTGCTACAAATACCATGCTTGTCAGTTACAGACCTGCTACAACGGGGACACTGCAACGATTCAAGGGACGAAGCTTGCAGATTTTCATAGAAGGAATCGAGCTCTATCATGAAATTGCAAGCAGTAATCGGAATTGGAAATTCCACCTTCAGTTCTGTTTGGTTAAAAGCAAGATGACAGCTCTTAGCACGCTTCCACAGCGACCAATTATTTTTCAGTTCTGATAAATCAGCAACAGGCCTATTGTTGTAGTACAAGTTCAACACTTTCACAGATTTTGACTTGCGAGCATCATGAACATTCATAGTCACTGTTTGAATAGTATAGCTTCCTGTGCACTTCACAATTATGCGGTTATCGGTAAACTTTGTCTCAGATTTCAAGCTTTCAAGTTTCATCCTGTTGTATGGAACCTCTGGACAGCTACAAGCAACACATGGCTTACTTTCAAGATAGCACCCATCAAATTCTATCAAACCACTTAGAGTATTATATATGCGTGAATTTGGATGGTTTGCCAGAAGCTCATTTTGGGAATGAAGAGTTCCAAAAATTCATGACTACATGTTAACAGTAAAAAAAATTAGAATAACCAGAGTTCCTACTTGTTTTGAGATACTATGATTATAGAAGCAACTCATGAATAGCAAGTGATCGGACTAAACTCAGTTTGTTCTCCAATTTGATATACCTTAAAATAAAATACTTATTTAAACTATAAAAGGTCTTACATCTTATCCGGTCACGGAGATTGATCGACTCCCTATACAAGATCTTACTAAGACTTACTAGTTCATCACTATTCTATTATGGAGAAAAACAAGAAAAGTTCCAAATATGATACTTTGCCAAATGATGAGAAAAACCTAGTACATGTCATAATTTAAGCTATTGGAACAGCTGCACTTTACCTGTTGTACTTTATCGAGGAACTGCTGAACTATTGGAACTGCTGCACTTTATCGAGGAAGTTGTGGTTGTTCCAGTTCCAGATTCAGACACTACTATCCAGGAAGAGACACCAAAGAAGTCCTATACTCCTATTGTGAGGGATATGAAAGAGAAGCTAGTGTACTTCCGAATTATTCTTGTTGACTGTTTGCTTGAGTATAAAGAAGGTGAAAATCAAACGAATGCGGAGAAGATAGTGAATGAAATACCTGAGTTGGTGTCTGCTAGTTCTTTGGATGAGAGTCAAGAGTCACTAAATGCTTCTCATACTTTTGTTGGTGAAATGCAAGGTACAAGTCAAGAGAATGAGATAAGCTTGGGAACCACACTGCCTGTTGAGATTTCTTCATCAAATTGTATGGTGATCTATACTTTGGAAATCTTGAGTCCTTCCTAGACAAGATCTTTCTGATACAAATCAGGCACCTATAACTTCTCTTCTCAGTTCTGTAAAAACATTCCTCCCAAAGATGATAATTTCAGTTATCAACCCACATTACAAAAGAGGTAAAACGACAGTTGATGTCAAGAAATCTGGAAAGCTTGATGAGAAATACCTTTATGAGCACGCACCTGTTACTTCAAGGATTGGATTGACACCCACGCCTTTGATGGAGTTCTCTGGAGCTATAGGTACTAAGAAAAATAGCCTAGGTGCTGAAGTTGGGTTTAATAGTACTTCTGCAGCATTCACCAAATACAGTGCATGGATTAGTTTAAACAAGCATGATTTCTCTGAGAGATTGCCTGCAAGGGGTCTTTTAAAAGTTTCTTTTCTTCACTATGGCAATGAGCATGTGCCTCAAATTATGAAATTGCCAACACTATGCATAGAAGTAGAATTAGATTGCAGACCACCGCATCTACGTGCTAGCACAGGGAATAGTAATGCAGCACCTAATGTTCCAGCTTTGGAATGTCAAGGAATTAATGGAAAAATGAGTTCAAACTGAGAGGAGAGAAAAATTGTGACAATATTGTTTCCCTTGTGTTGTGAATTGCCAATTCATTTGGTCGAGTGAGAAGTATTCAATTTAAGTTCTATTTAGATACTGATGCTGCACTTGCAATTGCAGGAGGAATGGGGAAACAGTTGGAGCTATCCGAATGTGATGTGGTTTTTATAGCCAATTTCATTGGCTTTTTGATAATGAAGCTTGTGCATGGATGGAAACCTTCAACAATTTATAGTTCAGGTGGAACCATTATTACCTGAAAATCTGGAAATGGTCAAGTTTTATTTTATTCAGGGAATTCAGACCCTTCTGAAACAGGATATGAGCAAAATGTTATTTATCAGTTAAACAATGATGACAACATCCATAGTGAGCCTTGGGATGAGAATTTAATCGACAACTATTATTCTGAACTTAGTACTAAGGAGTGTTTCGATGCCTTGGTTGCTTTGATTGATGTGGCTAGTAAAGGAAGCACAAATTCAGCATATACATATGAAAATCTGATAAGAACAGAGGTATTTGTTATAACACCATGTTCAGGCTGCCATTTGGAAGTTCTATTAGTGTTGTTTGTGATATTTCAAAAGATCTGGAGAAGGACAGGGTATGGTACGGGATCCGGGTATACCTATTTCTTTGGTTCATACATTTGCTAGCCTGGGATTCAAATTTTGAACACTGGATGTCCTCTTTATACCAAAGTCCTTGACCACTTGGATAGCCAACCATTAGTCCTACTACAGATAATCGGAAAGAGCTTCTTGCAAGTGTACAGTTCCTCTGTGAGAACTAATACCAAACACTTAATGGACAAATTCAAAAACCAAAGACTTACAAGTCAGAGAAGACGAGTGCTCAAACTCACAGCGATCCACCGAAGACGAGGGCTCCGTCGTTGTGGAAGAAGAAATCAAGGACATGGCCCCGTGCGTGCCTGAACTCCCCTTTCATCACGTTCTTGCTTGCGTCGTAGAGCTGGACAGACGGAGATATATGAAACAAAGAACAAAAATTTAAGCGACGACCAATAAAATAGGGTTTTCACATGATAGAGTTGTTGCGTAGTGACCTTGTCCCAGGAGGAAACGAGGAGATGCCATCGAGGGAGGGTTCAAGAGCTCCCTCCCGCACCCGGAAGAAAGAAATAGAAAGAAAGAAAGAAGAGGGAATAAAAACTTAAGGAGGGAGAATGAAAACAATAAAGAGGGAAATTGAAAAGTTAAGTGAAAAATGTTTTACAAGGAGGGAAGTTAAAAAAATTTGGGGGCTGGTAGTGCATGGACTTTTTATTTGTGTATTTGTACTCCTTTGAAGGACAAAACCATAGGCATATGGGTTAAATCTAAGGGTGAGTCTGATTTGATTAAAATACAATTGATTTTAAAAAAATTGAATAAATTAAAAATTGCAATTTTAAGAACCAAAAGTAGGACTATTTTTTATAAATAGAATAAAATCGAATCAAATTAAAAAGTTCCATTTTCGATCGAGTCGGTTTCATACCAGATAGGAAATAGAAAATCAAAAGTTAATAAGAGAAAATTGAAAAAAATGCCATGGTACATACCAGATAAGAAATCGACGACCCTGGTCCAGGAGCTCCCCAAGTTGACCCTAGCCTAGGAGCACACTGGTGTCATATTCTTGCCTCCAATATTGTAGAGAGCCGTCCAACCGAGCTGAACACTTGGCTCTCGTCCGGTGTACAGGAATTTGATGTCATTCCGGTAGACTTTGTAAACTTGTATCATGTTTACATAACAAACAAAAATTCAACTTAAGCTATGCTTTGACAACTGAAATATGACACATAGATTGAAATAAATTTGTGGATTATTGTGCACCTGGACGTACAAAAACATGGTGATGAACCTCTCGGACACATCCATCCTCCTATGCTTAATCTGGTTGAGCTTATTCCTCCTGTACTCGCTCGACTGCTCCCTATACTTTTTGGCCATATGATGATATGTCCGGGGGAGAGAGAGGACTGAGCGACAAAACATTGAGGAGAGGAGAGGTTGGTCTCTAGAGATAAATGCAACATTAAGTATAAAAGAGATAGGGTTTATGGTTAGTTGGTATATATATATATATATATATATATATATATATATATAATATATATATATATATATATATGTTTACCCTATATACATATATATTATATATATATATAGGGTAAACATATATATATATATATATATATATATATATATATATATATATATATATATATATATATATATATATATATATATATATATATATATATATATATATATATATATATAGGGTAAACATGTAAATGCAAGATAATTTTGGGCCGAGTCGGAAACAAAATCCTAAACTAGTGACCCGAACCGAAAAACTGAATTATACTTTTCTTATAACCAAAATTTGACCCGTTATTTCTGAAACCGACCTAGATTGTTATTATGTGTTGGTTCAGGTCGGTTTTCGGTTAAAACCCATTAACTACTCACCCTATTTAGATTCATGTGAACTAAGCTGTGGAGCGATAGCTGTAGGCCTAGTAGGTCTCTCTAGAACGACATGTGAGCACTACATCTTTGATGTTTGTTCATGTAGGATCACAAGTTCAAATCATATAAACATACCCTTCTGTGTGTTTGTATTGTTTTTATTTTATATATATATATATATATATATATATATATATATATATATATATATATAAGTGTGTTGCACATTTTTTAAACATCTTTTAATTAACTTTCATTTTTATTTGGAAAGAGCCAAAGAAACCAAAAGAGCATACGATATTTCCCATAAAATAAAATCTATACATAATTACCTAAGTGTCCTCATTAAATTTAACTTATATATATAAGTGTGTTGCACATTTTTTAATCAACTTTTAGTTAACTTTCTCTTTTACTTGGAAAGAGCCAAAGAAACCAAAAGAGCATACGATATTTTCCATAAAATAAAATCTATACATAATTACCTAAGTGTCCTTATTAAATTTAATGATTAATTTTCATAATTAAAGTTAGGCAATGACATATATGGAAGAAAAATATCCACAACTTTTCTTATTTGGGGGGAATGAAAAAATTAGGGAGAAATTCAACACCCCCCATCACAACACTAACACACAGTAAGAAACGTATAACTTATGATGGATAAGACGTATTTCTTTTTGGGCCAAACACATGGATATGCAATTTAAAATATTTAAAATATTGATACATTCACGACATTTATTTATAGTGGCAAATTATAGATAAATTTACAACAATGCATAAACATTGTGAAATACACATGTTTTATAAAATTTTATAAAAAGTTGTTGAATAAAATCCTTTTACAATATTTCTTAAACATTGTAAAGTGACAAATACATACACAATGTTTATATCAAATGGTAAAATAAAATTACTTTTACAACATCGAACAAACATTGTGAAAGATAGAAACCTTACAACAGTTGATAAACATTGTTGAACATGATATTTTTACAATATTTTAAAAACATTGTCAAATTTAATAACTTCGACAACAATAAATAAACGTTGTCAAAGTTAACAAATTTTACATTGTTAATAAAACGTTGTTGAAGATACTAATACACAACTTTTATGAATGACCATTGTAGAATCATTAACATTTAAATATTAAATGTTGTTTGCACATGTATTTTACAACATTTTTACAATAAAGGTTGTAGAAGACCCCCCCCCCCTTTTTACAATGTTTTCAGGATGTGTTGTAGATGAAACGTTGTAAAAATAGTTTTTTCTTGTAGTGATCATCCTCTGTAAAATTTTCAACAGGTCCAGTCAGGACGGGAGCGAGCACAATACATCTCACGCAGATCATAACAGGTTAGAAAATATAGACATACAAGAGAGTATGATACATGAAACTGAAAGAAAGTACATGATGTAAACAGAGAGAGAACTGTAATAGAAATATCTACTATAAGTAGAGAGCTACCAGTGACTAGTGATTTAGAGTACAAAGTCGACATGTGAACGGCTTGATTTGCACATGGCTATACTAAAGAGGCGTACATGGCTATTCTACTTTGGAATTGTTCATATGACTATTTATACTCCCCCATACCCCAATCAATACACAAGGATCCAGACAAGTTATGTTACGTACATGGTTTTTACATGAAGCCCATAAATGGGTGCACATGAAGTATACATGAGAGCTCATACATGAGTGTACGTAAAGTTCACATGGAGGCCCATAAATGGGTGCACATAAAATTCAGATGAAGGCTCATAAATGAGTGCACATGAAGTATAGGTTATACATGAGAATCATGAGAAACACGACCGAACAAGATAGCATATGAGAATACACGAGTGAGCACGAACGAGCATGTAGCACATGATAAACATGAATAACATGAGAGCGAGGAATACACGATGTACATGAAACACACGACATGATGTATCCGATGCTCCCGAGGGGGATAACATCGCATAAAAGGATCCATATAGTACCAATCCGTGATAATATCGTGACAGCATCAAATAAGGTAAACTAGAGCAGGAATATAATTCTAAGCAAGTTATGAAATGATCAGAGAATGTACTCGTCTGGTATCTAAATGTCTGAAGTAAATGTACTGTCCGAGATGAGGTACCTGACTCCTAGTTAGAGCAACACAAGTCAAGATGTATACAGAAAATGATAAATGTAATCTACAATTCATCTGCATGCTGTCTAGGTCAAACTAGGCTAAAGTCAACACTTGGTCAACTCTAGTCAACCATACTAGTCAAGGCTAGGTCAACCAGGTCAAGTCCTAGCCCAACAAGTCTAACCAGTCTCACTAGGCCTAACCAAGCCTAGGCTAGCACTCACGTACCATCACAATGCTATACAAGCTATCAAACCTACAATTTACACATATATTTCATATACAAGCATCAACTTATTTATATATTTATATACCACATTATTCATGCCTATATTGTATTACCTATATTACATATTATTCCTGCCTACCTTGCATACATACATTCATTCATACATTCATTTATCACCTTTATACATATATATATATATGTATCACTACATGAAAATATAGAGAGATTCATACATATACCAATACATAAATTACATGTTATATATATATATATATATATATATATATATATATATATATATATATATATATATATACCATATATCAAAATATATATAGAGAGATATAGAGGGTGATGTGGGTGAGGCTAAACATGCGTGTTCACATCCACAGTTCAAAAACTGAAATACCAATCAAGCTCTAACCAAACTGTGAACAACCACAACCCCCTTCATACTCAGGTTTGTGTGTGACAGTGAACTCAATGTGTGAGAGTGTGTGTACATGGCATAGGCTAGGGTGTATGTATGTTTAAATACATGTGTGTGTGAACATTGTGTGTGTGTGTGTGAGGGTGAGGGTGTTCAGATATGTGTGGGCATATGAAAGGACAGTAGGTAGTTTCCAGATTAGAATGTGGGTGGATGGGTTTCCAGTTTAACAGTTTCAGTCAAGTTAGGAAGCTAAAGCTCAGTTAAGAACTTGACAGTTAACATGCATGCTACTATAGTTCAGTTAACTAACGTTTCATATATAAATATCCAAACTAACAAGCATTCATCCAGTTCATATATAAGGAAAAGGAAAAGGAACTAGAGCCTAATCCCAGGTCAGTCCAGATTCGAAAATACCAAAAATACAACCAAGCTAATATGCATCAATAATCAGTCTCAAGTCATAAGTGAAAGCAAGGAATTCAGTTTTCAAGTAAGTTTCAGTCACACGTGAAGGCACTGGAAATCAATCTCAATTTGTAAATATGCATTCAGTTCATATAAAGGAAAAAATAAGAAAACTTTTCAGATATCAAACTAACAGTCAAAACTCAGTTTTCAGGTTATTAAAGAGGAGTGGGGATCGAGTTCAGTTGACATATATGCATTCGTCAAAATGTATCTATCAGTTATCAATCACAGGCATGATATAGGAAAGGAAATGAAAGCAAATCAGTTCAAATAAATTAGTCCATATAAGAACCCAAATTCTCAGGATACTAAGAACAAGTGACAGTGGGTACATTCCCAAGCCAATGAAATCCCAGTTTTTACATTCAATCTAACATTCAAACCATAATCAAATCTAAATCTCAGTTTTTAGTTAAGGGAATCTCAGGTTTATGGAGTTCTCAGGAAAAGGGATGACAGTGAACTTGGTTCACTCTACCCTTGCAGTCCCAATTTCCATTTGAAATCCTATAACCCAATCACTAACATGTAACATCCTAGCAGAAGTTTAATACATATGTGCAGATGATTAAATCATGAAAATCAATTATCAAAATAGTTTGAAACTGGAATAAGTTCAAAGTATTAAAAAAAACTGAAAACATGAATCAGCCACACATTCACAAATCCGAATTGAAACCTAAACCTAACACATATCAGTATCCCACATTGTAGTAATGTAATTACATATGTAGATGAATTAGAATGGCAATTATAATAGGAAAAATTAGTTGTAACAGGGA
This sequence comes from Iris pallida, assembly GCA_029216955.1. Lineage (NCBI taxonomy): Eukaryota > Viridiplantae > Streptophyta > Magnoliopsida > Asparagales > Iridaceae > Iris > Iris pallida. Next base: position 32,077,135 of record JANAVB010007399.1, read on the forward strand.
AATAATTTCAGGATTTTAAAACAGCAACCTAAGTATCAGTCCACATGGGAATTTTTCATTTCGAAAACCAAAATCCTAAGGAAACACACAATCAGGCATATGGACGTGTCCCCCATGTGTACACGTGTCTAGGGGGTTTCATTCGTGTCCAGGAAACTGGACATGAAGTGTCCAATCAATGAAAATAAAAATCAGTGAAGAGTGCACAATCATGGTCTCGTGCAGCCGTGTCGAGCCTTCGTGCTCTTGACACAAGGTGACACGTATCTCGTGCTTGTGCACTGAGGTTCGCCAGGACTAGAAGAATGTGCTCAAGTGTCTGAAACATGTCCACGACATGCATACATTAGATACGGACACCGTATCAGTGGTCAATTCTGTGCGTGCGCACACAGTGTCAAATCCGTGTGTCTTAGATTTCTCCCAAACCGCTCGACGAAATCCTCCCAAATTTTGTGTGTGTCATGTCAGTGATTTCCCGCACGACAAATTTTTGTGGTGTCACGTGCCGTGTCGTGTCCTGGGTCAAGCCCGTACAGCAGGGGACTGTACGGGCGCAGTGTTGTGTCCCGTGCGTGCGTGTCTGTCCAATTTTGGACACGAAAAGTGTCAGAAACATGCTCAGTAAGACACGAAATAAATAAACACATATAAAATAATATTTCCATTCAAATAGTTTTCAAAAACAACATAAAAATTTCCTTTGTGGCATTTCAACAAACACACGAATACAATCATTGATACGTGTCCGATACGGATACGTAAAGGACACGAAACCTAGCAAAACCTATTCCTACAGAGAGAGGACACCTAGGGCTTCCTATCCATGCAAAGAAATCAAAATTTGGTGGAGGGAATAGGGATTTACCTATATGTGTTCCTTCTCAAAGAAAAGCTTCAAAATAAGGTTTCTCCTAGCTATCCCCAAGCTCCAAATTGTCTCCAAACTGTAGTTGGCCTCCATGAACAGTAGAGAAACCCAAATTAGATCACCATGGAAGAAGTTTGGATGAAAAAGGATTAATATTGAATAAAATAGGAAGAAGTTTCAATGGAGGCTGACCTTGTTCTTACAAAATGAAGAGATGAACAAAAGGAGGAAAGTGGTTGAGAGGGATTTTATAGGGACATGCCCTAAGTGACCAGCCATAAGATATTAGGGTTAGGGTTTTTGGGATTTGATCTAGGGCTATCATTCCTCCTAGTCAAATCAAGGGCCTACAACCTAGGTTTCACACATGACTTAAATGCAACCTAGTTAACTCTAACTATCATGACTAAATCAAAACAAATCAATACAAACCATCACTAACCATGGCTAGCTAAGTCTAGGTATGACTAATCTAGTTTAGGTCAATCTAGGTTAGGCTAAACACAACACAAGACAATCAATTAAAAGATATTAAAATCACACCATCCCATTAATTATATTAAATTCCAAATAAATATATAATAAATTCAATTAATTCAAAAAGACCAAAATACCCTCAAGCTAAAAATAATGAAGTACCCTAATCACATGGCTAGGCTCTAGGGTAGACAGTCTCTACGGTTTCATTAGCAAAACACCAAAATCACAAGTCATGATATTTAAATAGTTTTAAAAATGATTAAAATTCACTAAAAATCATATTATAATTTTAAATATCATAATTAAATAAATTAAAACACAAAATTTCAAAATTACCCTCAATTAGAAAACTGGGTGTTACAGAATTTATTAATCATGGACTAATAATTAGTAAAAAGAAAATCCAATTATTCAAACCCCAGATAGAATTTCTATGAGTTATTATTGGAGAAGGAAGAATCAAGCTCCAACCATACATAGCCCAAAAGGCTCTTGAATTTTTTGATAAATTAGAAAATTTAAAAGAAATACAACAGTTTTTAGGACTAATAAACTATGCTTGATCCTTTATTAAAAACCTAGGAAAGATAGCTGGTCTATTATATGGGAAGACTTCGCAGACAGGACAACAAAACTTCAACCAATATATATATATATATATATATATATATATATATATATATATATATATATATAAAGAAGGTAATTGTGGCGAACGCTCCCACCGGGAATCGATCTCCTGACCACTCCGGCCATATGCATCTTTCTTAACCACTAGGCTAGAGGTCATTTGCATATATATATATATATATATATATATATATATATATATATATATATATATATATATATATATATATATATATATATATATATATATATATAAAGTTAGGTCGTGGCTATATCCTTATCCAGCCGTCCGGGGGAGGATTCAAACCCATGACCTACCGTGGGTTTCCCTCGTACTACCAATGTAAGAAAAATAATTACTTTTCTGTCTTGAAACCCTATTAAGAAAATACATAAAATTAAGGTTACCAGCCTCCAGAAAAATCGCGCACGAAGCACTGCCCTAAGAGTTAATCTGAGTCTATGTGCCGACTTTTTCGAATGCTCATAGTGGTAAAATTTTCGTTCTACCGGTTCTAGTCGTTGCACACAACTCGGAGAGATTGACCCGAACTTAGCTCTGTCCAGAGCAAGAATGTGAAGAACAGAAAAAATTTCAGTAGAACTAGGATTTGAGAGAAATTGTACGTAAAAATAAATTTATGTAGAGAAGAAGAGGAAGAGGACTCGATATATATAAAAAAAAATTCAACGGACAGAAATAACGACCAATAAACCAGATGTTACAAATTATCAAATCAATGGCGATAAAACCAGACGTTGCAAATAAATAAATCAATGGCAATAAAAGCAGACGTTACACGTAGGCAAATCATTAGAAAAAAACGTAGTTCAAAGAACCTGGACAAAATTAAATGTGTCCAACGTTCAAAATTATTAATGAGCAGCAAATTTTTTTGTAGGGTCTCAATCCAAACTCGAAAAGAAATTGAATCGACATTTGATGTCCGCTGATGTGGGCACGTTCCCAGACCAATTACTATGCCGAACCAAATCGAGCTGAATGGCGACAACTCGCATGTGGTCCAAGAGATTCCCCATACAACTTCACAATAGAACGAATGATAGGAGTTAATATATGCATTATTCTTTCTAATTTTCCAACCGATGTTGGACTAAAAGGTAGAAGGAATTTGAGCTTTTGCTCATTGAGTGGGGGGACACACAGCCAACAACCACTAGACTAGTACTCCACCAACACCTAATCTCTTCTTACAATGTTAGCAACTCTTCAAAAAAAACGTGCACCCGCATAGTTTATGTTTACTTATTTCATGTGAACTAGTTTTAGAATTAGGGTTTTGTCAACCTCCACTCAAATAAGTATACTTCCACCTCCACCAGTTCATTTTACAGAAAATTTACTGTAGCGATAATAATTTAAATAATATTTGTGTAAACGATAGTTGTTTGGGAAATTTGGTCAAACAATACAATCCGACAGACGGACTGGCGGAAAATAAGTATGTTAAAAATTCGACAAACTGTCTGTCGGAAAATAAGCATCAGCTCAAATTTCGACAGTCAGTTTGGCTGAAATAGAGCATTTAGTTTTTTTGGGTGGGTTTGGTTTAAATTGTTTACGGTTTAATGATGGAGTTGGGTGGTGGGTTAATTTGGGTTTGGTTTTTTTTTTGGGGGTTGGGTTTATTTTTGTTGGGGGTTGGGTGGGTTTGGTTGTTTTTTTGGGTTGGTTATCTTTTGTTGGAGTTGGAGTTGGGTTGGGTGGGTTTGGTTGTTTTTTTTTGGTTGAGATGGGTTATCTTTTGTTGGGTTTCTAACGTTACAATTCTCAACATTACAATTGTAACGTTCTAATTCCAACGGCTATATTGAACCACCACCATCTATAAGTATCAAACTACTTCACAGCATCTCTCTCATTCACTTCACCACATCTCTCGCATTTACTTCACAACCTCTCTCATTCAGTAGGAAGTTTGTCAAGTCTATTTCGTTGAAAGCTGATGTCACGCCCCAGAACCAGAATACTGGAGAGCAGGGGCAGACATAGCCAGCTACGTATAATGAAATGGAATCCACGTCACTATACGGTCACGGCTGTCTAGATATATGAGGGTTTAACTACAATCCATCAGTCTCCTATGGTCAAGAACAAGCCTATTGTCTCAATCACAAGTAACTAGTAACAGTCACAAGATATTAGAGCATCAATATACAATAGTAAGGCGCCCCATACATTACATATTGGATGATCATGAAGCTAGTCGTACAAAATGTCAGAACTAGCAAGAGTTTTAGTCAATACATGATCAACCCTAGGATTTGTCAATCATGTTACAGCCCGTAGGCAGACAGTAAATAAAGGTACAATACGAGCTAACACGTGCTCGCCGGCTAAACGCCTCAAAAGAATAATTTTACAAATAGAGTGGAAGGACAAAAGAAACCCACTCGTTGCCCTGGTTACGCCTGGTGGTCACCATCGGGCTGAAAGACAGGTGGATCCTCTGGTGCTGCTCTGATATCTGGCCACACAAAACCAGCTGGGTCAGACCCCAGAAAGAGCAAGTGCCACAAAGGAGGCTTCACTTAGGAACTAAAACTAGCATATCACAATAGAATATTAAAGATAAATAATAAATAAGAACTGAGAATAATAGAGATAACAACAGTAAACTGAGTACGAAGAAACCATTCAAGTAGCCAAGTCGCAACCCTTAAACCAAACAAGGACCGGGGTTGCAGCCCTTCACCTGAATAGAAACCCGTCTCAAATACTATTGGTATAGTAAGGACAATAAACGAAGAGAGGACACAGAACTGCTCCGAGAGCCAGGTTACAACCCTTAAACCAAACAAGGACCGGGGTTGTAACCCTTCGCCTGAACAGCACTGGACCCCCGATCTTTATTGTTGAGGCCGGTATAAATAATCATGGATAAGGTAACAAGACAATAAACGAAGAGAGGACACAGAACTGCTCCGGGAGCCAGGTTACAACCCTTAAACCAAACAAGGAACGGAGTTGTAACCCTTCGCCTGAACAGAACTGGACCTCCGATCTTTATTGTTAAGGCCGGTATAAATAATTAATCATGCTTGTTGAAGTAAGGTAAAACATGACGAGCATGGCCTGGGGTACAATAAGACAATAAACGAAGAGAGGACACAGAACTGCTCCGGGAGCCAGGTTACAACCCTTAAACCAAATAAGGACCTGGGTTGTAACCCTTCGCCTGAACAGAACTGGACCCCCGATCGTTATTGTTAAGACAAGTATCAATAATCATGTCATGTCACAATCTTGTACAGGATCAGGATCAGACTAAGCTGGAATAAACTCCATCCAATCAATCACGGCCAATCAAGAGTATGGCTTGATACTTTTAACTAACTAGGGTTATCACATGCCTAGTTACTAGCAAGATGCAATGAGATTATCCTAACAGCCACAAGCCCTGCAGACCATCCGGTTATCCAGGTCGAATGTCCGTTTAGGAAGAATGCAACACATGACTGTGTGCTGAAAATGTGCCCTACTCGTCGGTAGGCTACAAGTCCACTGAATGCGCCCAGATAACGGGATTGCCTGTAGCTGGAAATCTCTTCATGACTACTGAATAATTCTAGTTAATTAGCCTTAGTCAATTTCAGTAGGTACCCCTGACCGTGGTACTCAGGGGTCCCCATCCTAGACATGATGCAAGACAGTACTAGTTTATTTGTACAAACACAATCGTCCACGGTGTCCAAGTCTTTCATACTTGTCATGTCAGGCTAGCTGTCGTAACAGCATGCCGAGATATATCATGTCAGTTTACTTGTCAAGAGTGCGCCACAGCGGGCCACTATCGTGTTCTATTCTTACAATGAATGAGAGAAACTTGTATAAAATAACTAGTGACATATTCTTGATGCCAAGGAAAAGATCTACAACTTCCACGTTGGGAGTTGGGAGAAATTCGAGCCATAATTCAGTCAATTAGGACATATAACAGTTATAAATAACCAAAATAGGCATTATACGGCCTATTCAGCGACACCATATGCGGCCAACTGCGACATGCGGCTCATGCGGCTCAACTGCGACATTATATGCGGCCAATTGCGACATGCGGCTCATGCGGCTCAACTGCGACATCATATGCGGCCAACTGCGACATGCGGCTCATGCGGCTCAACTGCGACATCATATGCGGCCAACTGCGACATGCGGCTCATGCGGGTCAACTGCGATATCATATGCGGCCAACTGCGACATGCGGCTCATGCGGCTCAACTGTGACATCATATGCGGCCAACTGCGACATGCGGCTCATGCGGCTCAACTGCGACATCATATGCGGCCAACTGCGACATGCGGCTCATGCGCTCAACTACGACATCATATGCGGCCAACTGCGACATGCGGCTCATACGGCTCAACTGCGACATCATATGCGGCCAACTGCGACATGCGGCTCATGCGGTTCAACTGCGATATCATATGCGGCCAACTGCAACATGCGGCTCATGCGGCTCAACTGCGACATCATATGCGGCCAACTGCGACATGCGGCTCATGCGGTTCAACTGCGATATCATATACGGCCAACTGCGACATGTGCCTCATGCTGCAGATGAACATAGAAGTTTGACCAAAATTGTTTTGGCCATAACTTCCTCATCTGAAGTCGAAATCAAGCGAAACAAAAGCCAAAACTGCATGAAATTGAATTCTCTACAACATAGAACCATTAGTTTTTGAAAATAACCAAGTTTTAGAGATCAAAACCAAGAAAACCAAAAAGTTATAAACTTAGATCTACAAGAAATTATCCATCAAAATGAAAAAGGCCAAGTTCTAAAGAGTCTTAAAATCAAGTAAGGAAGAGAATGGAACAATAAAACTTGAGATCCATCATGAAGCAAGTTTGCACTTGCCTAAGCTCTCTCTCTCTCTCTCTCCTGGTGGTTGAAGAAGTTATGATGGAGAAGAAGAAGATTAATGAAGAGAGAGAAAGGGGAATGGGTTAATAAAGGGTAGTGGTGGTGGTAGGTAGGGGGTTGGCTCACAACCGAACCAAGTCGAACCAATTCAAGCCCAACCGAACCAAGATGAATCATGGCTAAGCAAATGAAAATACCCAATAACTAAGCAAGGAGACATGAAATACAAGATAAAATACGTACACGTATTCCAAAATACGTAATACGAACAACAGGTATTACAACTCTACCCACCTTGAAAGAATTTCGTCCTCGGAATTTAATCAAGAGGCTAGAATTGTAAGGACAAGCTATACTAATCGTAAGCTATAACAAGCAGTCTATCATGCAGTCATTTATTCAAGCAAGGAATTGAAAGCATAAGGCATAAGGAAGACATTATACCTTACGAGTCAAACAGGTCGGGATATCGCGATCGGATATCATCCTCACGCTCCCACGTCGACTCACCCAAAGAGTGATGATCCCAAGCAACTCGGACTAACTTGATAGTCTTGTTCTTGAGTGTCTTCTCTCTTCGGTCCAATATAGACACGGGCCTCTCCTCATACGAAAGGTTGGTACCAACAACCAATTCCGAATGATCCAGGATGTGGCTCGGGTTTGGGATATATCATCGCAGTTGGGATACATGGAATACGTCATGCACCTCATGTAGCGACGGTGGAAGAGCGAGACGATTGGATACATCTCCTACTCGGTCCAAAATATCGAACGGTCCTATATACCTAGGACTAAGCTTTCCCCGCACGCCGAAACGAATGACGCCACGGTTAGGCGAAATCCTTAGGAATACATGGTCGCCGACAGAAAACTCAAGAGGACGCCGATGAGAATCGGCCCAATGACGCTGGCGATCTTGGGCAACTCGAAGATGATCTCTAACTCTCCTGGCCACCTCAACGGTCTGAGCAATCATTTTCGGACCGAGCATCTGCCTTTCTCCAACATCATCCCATGCTAGCGGGGATCTGCACTTCCTACCATACAGTGCCTCTAACGGTGCCATCTGGATGCTGGCCTGGAAACTGTTGTTGTACGAGAACTCCACCAGGTGCACGTGATCTTCCTACGAACCACCGAAGTCGAGTGTACATGACCGCAACATATCTTCAAGAGTCTGGATCGTACGTTCCGACTGGCCATCTGTCTGCGGGTGATAAGCTGAACTGAACTGGAGGTGAGTTCCCAAACTTTCTTGAAGACTACGCCAAAAGTGCGACGTAAATCTTGAATCTATGTCTGAAGTGATACTGACTGGTACACCGTGCAATCCCACAAGCAGCTCTAGCCATCTCCTCTGACGCATGTTGAGATCCTTCTGGGTGAAAATATACTTCAGGCTCTTGTGGTCGGTGAAAATTTCCACCCTATCTCCATACAAGTAGTGCCTCCACAACTTAAGTGCAAACACTACTGCTGCCAGCTCCAAGTCATGGGTTGGGTAATTCCTCTCATGATCACGAAGTTGTTGTGACGCATAAGCTATTACCTTTCTATGCTGCATCAGAACACATCCTAAACCTCTGCCCGAAGCATCACAATACACTGAGAATCCTCCGGTTCCATCTGGAAGCGTGAGAATATGAGCCATCATCAAGCCTCGCTTCAACCTCTCAAAAGAATCCTGACATTCTGCTGTCCAAGCAAACTGCACATCCTTGCGGGTCAACTGGGTCAATGGTGCTGAAATTTGAGCAAAGTCTGAAACAAATCGTCGGTAGTAACCGGCCAATCCAAGAAAACTACGGACTTCTGCAACTGTGCTGGGCACTGGCCACGACTCAATGGCCACGATCTTCTGGGGATCCACTTCTACCCCTCCTCTGGTGATGATATGACCCAAGTACGAAATACGATCGAGCCAGAACTCGTATTTACTGAACTTGGCATACAATTGGTGCTCTCGGAGAATCTGGAGGACAATTCTGAGATGATGCTCATGCTCCGCCTCACTCTTACTATAGACCAGGATGTCGTCTAGGAACACAATCACGAACTGATCCAAATAAGGCATGAAGATACGATTCATGAGGTCCATGAATACAGCCGGCGCATTGGTTGCTCCAAATGGCATCACAAGGAACTTCCAATGCCCATACCTCGATCTGAATGCTGTCTTCGGGATGTCCTGCTCTCTGACTCTGATCTGGTGGTATCCTGACCGTAAGTCAATCTTCGAAAATACTGACGTCCCTTTGAGTTGATCAAACAAGTCATCTATCCTCGGGAGAGGGTATCTGTTCTTGATTGTCACCGAGTTCAAGGTACGATAATCAACACACAATCTGGACGTACCATTCTTCTTTTTTACAAGAAGCATCGGGGCTCCCCAAGGCGATCCACTAGCACGAATGAATCCCTTGGTTCTGAGTTCTTCAATCATCTTGTACAATATCTCTAGCTCTGACGGCGCCATCCTGTAGACTCTCTCTGACACTGGGGCTGTCCCGGGAATCAAGTCGATGGTAAACTCGATCTCTCGCTCTGGCGGCATCCCTAGAAGCTCTTCTGGAAAAACATCTGGAAACTCTTCGACTACTCTGGGAAATTGAACTGCTTCTGCTACTGCCATCCGTAACACTGGAGGAGAAGGTTCAACTTCGCCTCGGGAGAAGGAAAACTCCGGCTCGCCGGGAATGCTAAAAATAACCCTGCCAATGTGGCAGTCTATCCTAGCATACTGGTCCCTCAACAAATCCATCCCTAAGACCACATCATAATCGGCCATCGGAAACTCTATCAATCCAGCGGAGAATTCTCTACCGCTAACTACGATCTGACACGAGGAAAATACTCTATCTACTCCCACAAGTCTGTTACCAGTAAGTATATTGAGCCTTACTGATAATGACTCGGGCACCAATCCTACCCGTATCGTGAATCGTACAGACATAAATAAATACGAGGCACCAGAATCAAATAATACTGAAGCTGGAAAGGTGTTGACGAGAATAGTACATGCCACTACCTCACCTGGTGCTATTCCTTCTTCTTCCATGGTCAAAGCCAGCACTTGACCATGCCCTCTAGGTGCGGGTCCCCTCTGCTGAAAATTCCTCTGCCTGCTCTGGATCAGGGCTTGGGCTTGGGCATACTGCTGCGGTCTCTGCTGCTGGAATGTTTGGGCCTGCGTCGGCAATGGCCTCGGGAACGGGTACTGCAGCTGCTGCTGCTGTGGGACTGGTGCTGGTCCTCTAACTGAAGGACTAGAGAAGGCCGACGAACTCCTTCTGTTCGGGCAGTTCCCAATCCTGTGGTCCGGGGCACCACAAACCAAGCATAAACCATGTGCTCTGCGACACTCGGATACCACATGCCCTGGCTTCCTGCAGTATGAACATCCTACTGCGGAAGACTGCTTCTGCTTCTGCTGCTGAGGGTGCGTCGGGATGGAATGCTGAACCGACGTCACTGAGGCCGCCCGCCTCGGAGCTCCAATGGTCAAAGCTCTGGCTGTCGGGGCTGGTGCTGATGACTGATTCATCTGACCGTGAGATTGCTTCCGACCTCCGGTCCTATCCACGATCCTCTGGAAGGTATACTCATGCCTCCGGGCTGCTCTCAATACTGCATCAAAAGTCTGATGTTTAAACTGCTCCACCGCTAATAAAATCTCTAGGTGGAGCCCCTGCTGGAACCGCTGGGCTCTATCGAACTCGGTCGCCACCAAGGTGGGAGAAAACCGACTAAGCCTGGAGAACTCGGCCGTATATCCATCGACCGTCCTGTCCATCTGCTTCAGATTGGTGAACCTCGTCTGTAGATCATACCGAGCTACAACATCAAAATACTTGGTCTAGAATCTCTCCCTGAATACTGCCCATGAAATAGGGGCCACTAATCCATCGGCCTGCGCTGCCCACCAGCTACGGACAAGATCCAATAACTGCAGGCACACCACGGCCACCTTTTCGTTCTCTGGAGTCCTGGCTGCTTCTAGAATTACCTTTGTGTCCTGAAGCCATGCATCTGCAGCGATCGCATCTTCACTGCCGTCGAAGAAGGGAGGGTTCAAGCGCTTGAAGCTGTTGGCCGTGCTATTACCCTGATGACCTCCTCTGGTCAAAGCATCTGCCACCGCCTGGTGCAAGGCATCTCCGCGACGATCCTGGGAGGCTAATAGGGACCTGATAAGACCCACCAAAGTGCCATCATCAGGCTCTGCAGGTTGGACGGGCTGAACTGGTGGTTCTCCTCCGGTAGGCACGACTCTGGAGGCTACTCCTGAATGCTGGGCTTGATCTCCAGGTTGCGGCTGGTCCACAGGAGGTGCTCCGCCTTGCGGATCGGCAGGCCCAGGAACAATGCCGCTGAAGAAGACGACATAGGAAACAATAAGGAAGGACCAGGACAGATCAACAATACAAGTATGTGATCAGGTCAAGATTCTCAGGGATTTGAAGATACGAGCAGAGATCAAGGGCGAATACTGATTGAGACATCTATTCGGTAAACCCTCACATATCTTGATTTACAAGACCTGCATGGGCCACCACTAAAACTATGTCACGCCCCAGAACCAGAATACTGGAGAGCAGGGGCAGACATAGCCAGCTATGTATAATGAAATGGAATCCACGTCACTATACGGTCACGGCTGTCTAGATATATGAGGGTTTAACTACAATCCATCAGTCTCCTATGGTCAAGAACAAGTCTATTGTCTTAATCACAAGTAACTAGTAACAGTCACAAGATATTAGAGCATCAATATACAATAGTAAGGTGTCCCATACATTACATATTGGATGATCATGAAGCTAGTCGTACAAAATGTCAGGACTAGCAAGAGTTTTAGTCAATACATGATCAACCCTAGGATTTGTCAATCATGTTACAGCCCGTAGGCAGACAGTAAATAAAGGTGCAATACGAGCTAACACGTGCTCGCCGGCTAAACGCCTCAAAAGAATAATTTTACAAAAAGAGTGGAAGGACAAAAGAAACCCACTCGTTGCCCTGGTTACGCCTGGTGGTCACCATCGGGCTGGAAGACAGATGGATCCTCTGGTGCTGCTCCGATATCTGGCCACACAAAACCAGCTGGGTCAGACCCCAGAAAGAGCAAGTGCCACAAAGGAGGCTTCACTTGGAAACTAAAACTAGCATATCACAATAGAATATTAAAGATAAATAATAAATAAGAACTGAGAATAATAGAGATAACAACAGTAAACTGAGTACGAAGAAACCATTCAAGTAGCCAGGTCACAACCCTTAAACCAAACAAGGACCGGGGTTGCAGCCCTTCACCTGAATAGAAACCCGTCTCAAATACTATTGATATAGTAAGGACAATAAACGAAGAGAGGACATAGAACTGCTCCGGGAGCCAGGTTACAACCCTTAAACCAAACAAGGACCGGGGTTGTAACCCTTCGCCAGAACAGAACTGGACCCCCGATCTTTATTGTTAAGGCCGGTATAAATAATCATGGATAAGGTAACAAGACAATAAACGAAGAGAGGATACAGAACTGCTCTGGGAGCCAGGTTACAACCCTTAAACCAAACAAGGACCGGGGTTGTAACCCTTCGCCTGAACAGAACTGGACCCCCGATCTTTATTGTTAAGGCCGGTATAAATAATTAATCATGCTTGTTGAAGTAAGGTAAAATATGACGAGCATGGCATGGGGTACAATAAGACAATAAACGAAGAGAGGACTTAGAACTGCTCTGGGAGCCAGGTTACAACCCTTAAACCAAATAAGGACCTGGGTTGTAACCCTTCACCTGAACAGAACTGGATTCCCGATCGTTATTGTTAAGACAAGTATCAATAATCATGTCATGTCACAATCTTGTACATGATCAGGATAAGACTAAGCTGGAATAAACTCCATCCAATCAATCACGGCCAATCAAGAGTACGGCTTGATACTTTTAACTAACTAGGGCTATCACAGGCCTAGTTACTAGCAAGATGCAATGAGATTATCCCAACAGCCACAAGCCCTGCAGACCATCCGGTTATCCAGGTCGAATGTCCGTTTAGGAAGAATGTAACACATGACTGTGTGCTGGAAATGTGCCCTACTCGTCGGTAGGCTACAAGTCCACTGAATGCGCCCAGATAACGGGATTGCCTGTAGCTGGAAATCTCTTCATGACTACTGAATAATTCTAGTTAATTAGCCTTAGTCAATTTCAGTAGGTACCCCTGACCGTGGTACTCAGGGGTCCCCATCCTAGACATGATGCAAGACAGTACTAGTTTATTTGTACAAACACAATCGCCCACGGTGTCTAAGTCTTTCATACTTGTCATGTCAGGCTAGCTGTCGTAACAGCATGCCGAGATATATCATGTCAGTTTACTTGTCAAGAGTGCGCCACAGCGGGCCACTATCGTATTCTATTCTTACAATGAATGAGAGAAACTTGTATAAAATAACTAGTGACATATTCTTGATGCCAAGAAAAAGATCTACAACTTCCACGTTGGGAGTTAGGAGAAATTCGAGCCATAATTCAGGCAATAAGGACATATAACAGTTATAAATAACCAAAATAGGTATTATGCGGCCTATTCAGCGACACCATATGCGGCCAACTGCGATATGCGGCTCATGTGGCTCAACTGCGACATTATATGCGGCCAATTGCGACATGCGGCTCATGCGGCTCAACTGCGATATCATATGCGGCCAACTGCGACATGCGGCTCATGCGCTCAACTGCGACATCATATGCGGCCAACTGCGACATGCGGCTCATGCGGCTCAACTGCGATATCATATGCGGCCAACTGCGACATGCGGCTCATGCGGCTCAACTGCGATATCATATGCGGCCAACTGCGACATGCGGCTCATGCGGCTCAACTGCGACATCATATGCGGCCAACTGCGACATGCGGCTCATGCGCTCAACTGCGACATCATATGCGGCCAACTGCGACATGCGACTCATGACATCATATGCGGCCAACTGCGACATGCGGTTCATGCGGCTCAACTGCGACATCATATGCGGCCAACTGCGACATGCGGCTCATGCGGTTCAACTGCGATATCATATGCGGCCAACTGCGACATGCGGCTCATGCGGCTCAACTGCGACATCATATGCGGCCAACTGCGACATGCGGCTCATGCGGTTCAACTGCGACATCATATGCGGCCAACTGCGACATGTGCCTCATGCTGCAGATGAACATAGAAGTTTGACCAAAATTGTTTTGGCCATAACTTCCTCATCTGAAGTCGAAATCAAGCGAAACAAAAGCCAAAACTGCATAAAATTGAATTCTCTACAACATAGAACCATTAGTTTTTGAAAATAACCAAGTTTTAGAGATCAAAAACAAGAAAACCGAAAAGTTATAAACTTAGATCTACAAGAAATTATCCATCAAAATGAAAAAGGCCAAGTTCTAAAGAGTCTTAAAATCAAGTAAGGAAGAGAATGGAACAATAAAACTTGAGATCCATCATGAAGCAAGTTTGCACTTGCCTAAGCTCTCTCTCTCTCTCTCATGGTGGTTGAAGAAGTTATGATGGAGAAGAAGAAGATTAATGAAGAGAGAGAAAGGGGAATGGGTTAATAAAGGGTAGTGGTGGTGGTAGGTAGGGGGTTGGCTCACAACCGAACCAAGCCGAACCAATTCAAGCCCAACCGAACCAAGATGAATCATGGCTAAGCAAATGAAAATACCCAATAACTAAGCAAGGAGACATGCAATACAAGATAAAATACGTACACGTATTCCAAAATACGTAATACGAACAACAGGCATTACAGCTGAAGCTCATCTCTTCTTACAGAAAGTTCACCTTGTTGTCAACATGGATGGAAATCTAACATTACTATGCTTGCTTGGAGGTGTACTAAATGGGTTAGCGTATCAAGGGGGTTTAACCCAAGTTCTTTTAGTTGATCGAAATATTTCATTTCTTAGTTTACATAATCTAATTATTGATCAATATTCTATCGACTACGAATTTATATTAGTACATATTTTCGTATCTAATTGTATAAATATAGATAGTAAAGAAGCATGAAAATTTGTTCTTCAAGTGAATGCACAATCACCGTATATTAATATCTATGTCACTCCGCCCCCATCTATAAATGTAAGTAATATACCTGCTTGTCATACTTTTAACGTTGGTCCTAGTTCTTCTCATCAAGTTATTCCATTTACTGAAGAAGAACATGTAGTAGATGATGTTAATAACGATGATGAAAATAGTGATGATCTAATTAAAAATTTAGATGATGAATTTGATGATTCTGTTGATAGCCTTAGCACTCCTGAATTATTTATTGGAAAACAATTTGAGAATCGTTCTAAATTTAGAAGTTTTATTAGTGATATAGCAATTAGACGTAATTTTACTTGTTCAGCTACTTTAAATAATTCTACTGGAATTATATATAAATGTAATAGTTCAAATTGTCATTGGAGGGTATACGCTAAAGCCATAGGTGGAGGCGAAAGATTTTCTATTTCAACGCTAGAAAATATTCATTCTTGTTTAGGTGGACTTACAACTGGTTCTCATCCATTAGCTACCACTGTATGGGTTAAAAATTAGATTATTGATAAAATTCGAGATAATCAGTCGTATAGTCCATCTTGTGTTGTAAAAGATATATTTAGGGAACATCGAATACATATTAAATATTGTAAGGCTTGGAAAGCTAGAGAACTTGCTCTATCCGAAATAAATGGTAGTTATATTGATGCATATAGTAGTCTCGAAGAGTATGGTCTTAGAATTATTGAGACAAATCCAGGTAGCCAATGTTTTATGAAGATTACAGAAAATAATAGGTTTGAAAGAATTTTTATTTGTTTCAAGGCATGCATTGATGGATTTCGACACCGCACTTCCTTTTTATAATCACATAGCTATATATAAAACATACACACTATGTTATTACAAAACATATAAAATGTAAATTTTATTCACTAACACAATTAAAAGTATATATACCTCTCCAGTAAATATTAGACTACATATGTGCGACTCGCGTTGCTGCTTAATCAATTCTGTAGTTGGCCCCCCTGGTATATGACCATCGTTTTGGGTAGCTATCTGTAAAAAGATGGTTGTCAAAATGCATATTTAAATACTCATGAATAAGATCTACATTAGGATAATGATTAAGGTTTACATTAGGTTAGGATTAAGATTATTAGTAGAATTTTGAATACGATTAGGATAAAGGTCAATGGTAGGATTAATTAGGGGTTTAAGTTAGGTTCAAGATTAGGTTTAAGTTAAGGTTGGGGTTTAAGTTAGGTTCAAAATTAGTGTTAGGATACAAGGATGAACATTAGTGCTTATGTAATATACACTATCAATGAACATTAGTGATTGATGTTATTTTCTATAAAATTGTAGGTATCATTGATTATTTCTAAAAATAGCATTATTGTTTATGACACACAATTAGTGTTTACTTCCTTGTATCCTAACACTAAATTTTATTGATATTACACAAATATGAACACTAATTGTAAATATCAATGAATATTAGAGCTATAGAACACTAATATATCAATGAACATTAGTGGTTGTTATTAGTGGTTTATATAAAATCACACACAATTTTAGTGAAAATGATTAAATGATACCTATAAATAATAGTGGTTGTTTTTTTAGAAATAATTAAAATACCTACAATTTTATAGAAAATGATACCTATAAATGAACATTAGTGTTTATGCTCGTAGGATTTTGATAGTGGTTCAAAAATAGTGTTAGGATACAAGGATGAACATTACATATGTAATAATTAAATTTAACAAAATATTTGTGTTAGAATATGAAAAATATGTCCTAAAAAAATATGAAAAATATCAACATTACTTAGGATACAAAGATGAACAAAAATAAGAAAGAAAGAAAAAAAAAACTAACCACTCTTCTTTCAATTCTTCTCCTCCTTCTCCTTCCTCCTCCTCTTCTTCTTTTCTTCTGCTTCTTCTTCTTCTCGGCTTCACTCACAGCAACAACACTACTCCCCACCAACCCACAAAAACTTTACTCCCCACCTACCAACCACCATATTGAATATCCAAACCAACTGAACCGAAGTGAACTGGTTGAACCGAAGTGAAGGGGGGCTGAACCGAAGTGAACTGGAGGGGGGGGGGGGGGATTTCCGACAGACCATCTATCGGAATTTGGGGTGATGTCCAAATTCCGACACGTGGTCTGTCGGATCTTATCGTTTAAACAAATTTTCCAAACTTTTATCGTTATTATTAATTTATATTAAATTTCTTATTGTACAGTAAATTTTCTGTTCATTTAATGGATTCTGTAATGTGGCTTGGATTCCTTACTCTTAGACCTCGTTTTGTTTGCAGAAAGGAAAGGAAAAAAAAAAAAAATCCCTTTTTTCCTTGAAAAATTACAATTTTTATCATTTTTTTTTTCTTTTTTCGGTGTTTGGAGAACACAAGGAAATAGAAGGAAAAATGAATTCCCTATAATGGAAAAGTAAATCATTGGTTGGATGGAGAGAACCATTTTCTCTTATTTTTCTTTCCTAGGAGAATTATTATCCTTTCTCATACTTTTTTTTTTGACATCCAAATATCGAAAAGTAACGATCACTTTTCCAGGCCTTAATTCCTGTCTATAGCTTCTGCTAAGATTTATAGTAAATGCATGTTTAATGATTATTTTCCAACACTATCATCTAAAACTGATGAGGTTGCAACTTGTCCTCCTCCGAGCTGGATTCAAGGGATTAATGAGAAAAAAAATTTGCTCTTCTTATTTTCCCGCGGAGTCAAATACCTTATCCTGTTATCCTTGCGTTCTTTGACCCATTGAACAACGGCATTATGTTCAGGGTTGAGTTTCATGTCTTCCTTAGCCATCTTCATACTTTATCAGATTCTACATCATCACACAACCATCTTCTATGTAACTGTGCTAATGAATAAATAGTACTTCTCAATTCAAACCACTCTATACAGTGACTTGTCCTGGTTTCTTTCTTAAGAGAATAACATCGTACCTAAGAGTGCAATTTGAAATTTTTAGATAGTAATGAACAATTATGCACTAGTAGAAATAACTAAATTGGTAAGATACATGCTTCTCCAGTACGAAGCCACACATTCTACCAGAGAGGGGTGAGCATTGCTCGGTTTTGGACCAAGAATCGAATCGAACTGATTAAGTTTGGTTCGAATTATAAAATTTTTGGTTCGATTTTGATTTTTAAAATACTAAATTTGTTTATTTGGTTTTCGTTTTATTTTTAGTTTTGGATTGCGTTTTCGGTTCAAAACCGAAATCCGAATAAGAGTTATGTAAACTCTCAATATTATGCATATTTTATGTTTATTTTGTGTATATTTTGAACACAATAATTCTACGTCTTTTAAGCCAAACTTTGATAATGTAACAACTAGTATCCAACTTTGAAATACAATAAACATATTTATACAAATTACAAAATTTTAATATAATTTAAGAACAATTTCAAATTTGGGTCCAGTCTATTAAATAATAAAATAGTCCAACCGAATAAACCAAATAAATTGAATAAACCGAGTTGTTTATCGGCTCAGTTCGGTTCATTTTTCGTTTTGGTTAATTTCGGTTCAATTTTGTTTTGGATTTTTAAGAATACTATATTTTTGACTATTTCGATTCAAATAGAATAAACCGAGCCCCACCAGGGCCTGAGACCAAGAAGGCCATGCTTGGAGAAGCAGCATTTGCAAGATGCACGGGTGTCACGCTTCAGCGCCACCGCACACATCAGACGACTTCGAGAGAGACGCATCGCTTCAATCCAAGCTTCTCCCGGAACGACACCATCTTAGAATCACAAGGCCAGATCAGAGAGCTGGATCTCCTATGCTGGCAATCAGCTGCTCGCGCCACGGATTCATTTGATCCTTCCATATCCTCCTCGTCCACCGCCAGCAGCACGAACGAGTCGGCCGCAGAGACATCCGCACGGCAGAAGGGGCAGGTCGTGCGGGAGGCGAACCACTCGTCGACGCACTGGCGATGGAACACGTGTCGGCATGCCGGCAAGATCCTAACCGGCACCCCTTCTTCCAATGCCGATAGACAGACGCAGCACTCGCGCTGCTGGCTCTCGGGGCCAGGGTGGAGGAACTTGCTATCCTTGTCGTAAGCATGGACAGAGAGCGAGTCGAGGACCTTGCTGTCCACTCCAAGAGAAGCTCGGATCGTCTGCGGTGCCGTCGCCGCCGCCGGAGGACTTAGAGAACGTAGCTTCTTTAAGAGGAAGTGAAGTGCCAGCAGCGTCAGAAAGACGCATCCTATGATGCCTAGATCCGTGAGGAGAGGTGGGAGGAGGAGACTTGGTTGTTTGGGGATCGAGGACTCTGGTGGTGCCATCGGGATGAATTAATTCTTAGGGCTCTGTTGGTTCTATATATAGATATAGGAGAGTGAGGATGATGACTCGAGATCTAGGTAGGTTTAGAAGTGTATCTAAGTGTACACTTGTAAGGTTTCCATTTGGACATGTGCAATAGGTAGTTGGCTCTTAGAACTTTTGTATCACATCTGGGAGCTTTCACTTTCATAAGGTCAGCTACCCACTGACAAGTCATTTTGAAGGAACTTAAACAAAACGGAAAATTTCAACAGTAGCATAGAAGTTTATTAAAATTGCAGAAAAGGCATGAAGTTTAAAAAAATTGTACGATGAGCACCGTCGCGTCCAATTTTTTGGCGTAAAAAATTATTTTCCGCTTCCTTTTCCTAATTCCCGGTTTAGTTTGTGGGAAAAAAAAAATTAATAAAAAAGAAAAGGACGCCCCAAAGAGGGGCGTGAAATTTGCATATTTAAAAAAAAAAAAATGGCGCCCCTAAATGGGGCGCCGAATTTGCATTTTCTGATATGGAAGAAAAAAAAAAGAAAAAAAAGGAGCGGGAAAAAAGAAAAGAAGAAAGGCCAAGCTCAATAAGAAGCTTTAATCTTCTGGCCTCCTTTGCATTTTTCTTTCTTCTTTTGTTTACTTTCTTCCTTTCTTCCTTTCTTCTTTTTTGTTTGTAACTGCTGAGTGCAGCTTTAATTTCGGCGCCCCTAAATGGGGCGCTTTTTTTTTTTTTTTTTACTTTTCCCTTCTTTTCTTTCTTTCTTATTTTCTTTTGTCTTGTCGCTGTCAGGCTTTAAATTCGGCGCCCCTAAATGGGGCGCCCTTTTTTTTTTAATTAAAAATCGGGATTAAGAGCAGCTAATGGGGAAATAACGGTGATTAATTTTTTTACGACCAAAAGTAGGGCGTGAAAAATTTTCACGCCCCATTTTTGGGCGTGACGATGCTATTCTCGCAAATTACCCAAACTTCATGCCTTTTCTGCAATTTTAATAAACTTCTATGCTACTGTTGAAATTTTCCGTAAACAAAAACCAGCACATGAAACTCAACCTGCAAATAAATGAAGGTTTAATCCCAATTCGGTACCCTCAACTATTTTATGTTTTAATTTAATATTCTAATTATTTTTTTACAACTTGATACAATTAAGTATTGAGTTATTTCAACTTACTACTCAAATAAATGTACGAAACTAGGGTTGGCAACTTCCTCCGACGGAGACGTGACTTTTTTTTTCTCCGACAGGACAGGATTTGGGAATTTAGAAACGGAGATGGAAAAGGGAATGGGGACTAAAAAAATCTCAGATCGTATTCCGGACCGGGTATGGATATTACACTCCCCGCCCTGGTAAATTATCGACCCCGATTACTAATACTCATATGTGCAACATATTTGTATAAATTCATGATCTATCTTATACTTTTTTTTATTAAATCAGTGTTTTATTAACATGTCTTGTAATTTTCTTTTGTGAATGAAATTTTGTTTTAAGTTTATACTGTACAGAAAATATTATTAACGGGACGACAGACTTGGACGAAAAATCCAATCCCGAAAGTGTTAATGAGACAGGTACCGGGACGGGGAGTAAATTGTTAAACGGAGACGGGGACGGGGATGGGGATAAAAATTTAAATCCGACGGGGGATGGGGACGGGAAGGAAAATTCGAACACTACTCGGAGACGGAGATGGAGATGGGAGGTATGATTCCCGACCCCGATCCGTCCCGTTGCCATCCCTATACGAAACTACTCATTTTTCATCCAATGCCCCCCTACACCTTTATCCGTGTCATGACCCGACGCCCCCCCCCTGCGTAGTATACTAGTGATGACTTCGACGACAGAAAAAGTAGAGGTAGTGGAGGGGGGGTGCAACGAGGACGGGGAAGGGTGTGTGGGTGGGTGGAGCAACCGAGGGAGGGTGGGGGTGGGGGGAGGGCGGGGGTGCAACGGGGCGTGTTGGAGTGGCAGGGCAACTGATGGGGGTTGCAGGGCATCCCCGTGGAGGAGAGCGAGGGATGGACATAAATATTTTTGTCTATTTTTTAGGGTATCAAATTATAAAAATAAAATATTAAGTTGAAAAATGAAATAATTGAGGGTATTAAGTTAAAATAAGTTATAAATGAAAGCAAAGTAGTGCAAGTGTCATGCCATAGGTTCATGTTGGTGTTTTTGCCTTTAGACAAGGAAAGATAGTCCCACATAGGCTACACCAAATGATAAGTATCTCAATATAATGCATTGCTTGTGTTGAGGTGTGCACATGAGGTGTAATGGGGCACAAGTGTGTGCCATGTGGGAGTATTTTCCTAGAATAAAAAAGGATTAATTCTAACAATGTTGTAAGTTAATTTTTGTTGATCGGACTCGGACTCCAGGATGCCTCGTGCATGCACGGTCGTGTGTTTGGGGGGTAGACGTGGGCTAGCACTCGACTATGTTGATTGTGGGATGATGTAAAACATCAAAATCTATTTTAGTGTATTGGTATTTTAGTCCCACATCGGATAGGAAAGATGGTGAAGTCTTACTCCACTATATAAATAAAGCCCCCTGACCTCCTTTCTAAGATGCACCAAGAAGAGAGTTAAAGGAGTCCGTAAAGTCCAGGAAGCCCGTTCAAGTCTCAAATATTGACTGATGAGCGTTCCAGAAGTTTTCTAGAACTTGCTGGTTCCTAGAAGCGGATCGTGTATAGGCAAATCTTGCTTTGAGGAACGGTGATCTAATCACTCCAGCAAAGCTGCCTTTCTCTTTCTTCTTTCTTTCTCTTCTTCTCTGATCTAATCAGAAACCTCTTGTGGACTTTCGTCGCTGCTGCTGCTAGCAACTCGATTTGTACCTTCCTAAAAGAAGCTCTACATTCTTTGTTGTTGTAACGAAATCTTTTTAGATTTTTGTTACCCATAATCCTCCAAAGATCTCTGTAGTGCACCTTCTTTGAAGTGTTGCTACGAAACGTTGTTGCTATTTTAACAACTGTTTTGATTCTCTATTTTTTATCGTAAATTAAGCCTCGGGAATAACAATCTCAAAGCAAGATTTAGATTCGATTGAGAACAACCGTGCAAACCTTCTCGACACAAGTTTTAACAAACTTGAGAAGTTTGACGGAGAGCATTACAACGTCTGGAAGAGAAAGGTCAGCCTTAATCTTCAACTCGTGAGCGTAGACTACGTGTTGACAGATCCTGAGCCTTTAATTCCAGAAGGTGAAAATACTCGAAGGGTCGCTGAGGCCACTACTCTGCAATCCAAGTGGAGGAGAGAGAACAACCTTTGCAAGTTGCTTATCTTAAACTCTATGGAGGAGTACTCTCTTGCAGAGTCATATAGCAGGATCGTACATGCTAAGGACTTCTGAGAGTCTGTAGAGAATCTCTACAAGACAGATGAGAACAGGAACAAGATCCACGTGATCGAAAAGGTCTGGAAGATGCGATTTGTGGATGACAAGACGATGTTGCCTCAAGTCAAAGAGTTTCTTAAGTTGCGTCAGAAACTTGAGGATGACGGCATGCCCTTGGTCGATGCATTTTTCGTTGGGGGCATTATAGCTAAGCTCCTGTCTGGGTGGAGCAATTTTATCGCAGACATGCATCGCAAGAAGATGAAGGTAGATCTTGAACGTCTCTTGCAGTAGATTCATGTTGAAGTAGAGCTAAGGACTCTCACAAGCTGAAGGTGAAGTCATCTTAATTTAAGCTAAAGCCTAAAGGCGATGGGGCTTGCTTCAACTGTGGCAAGAAGGGATACTTTAAGAAGGATTGTAGGGCCAAGCCCAAACCAAAATAGCAGGTATGGCTAAACTTGGTCGTTTTGATTACTTGACTTGGTTGTTATTGTTACACAGGTTGAGTTATCTAGCATGGTAGCTGACTAGTGGTTGGACACTAGTACATCTGACCATGTGTGCTCTCGAATGACTTGTTCACGGAGGACGAGCCTTGTTATGACGAAGGTCTCGATGGCGAACATATATCTAGCAAAAGTTCTAAAAATGGAGACAAAAATTTTCGGAGACCTGATCTCATAAAGTCTGTTGTCTGATACAGACTTAAAACATGGACATTCGTACTAGCCAGATGAAAATTTCTTGGCGAGAAACATGCTTCGAAAAGATGTTCGATACTGATGGGATGTTCGAATGTCTGCTGATGGTGTTGAAGTTACTTCATTGAAATGGACTGAAAGTTGTTCTATGATAGAAGCAGACTCCAAGTTGTCATATCTAAGCCTTATCTCCAGAATGTGGGGGTAAGGAGGTGGAGGGATTTGAGGTCTGTGCAGAGACAAGACAGGTCAGAAAGCTGTTCAGACGATTGAAATAAAGTACATATCTTTTGGAGTTAGTACACTCAGATATCTGTGACTTTTATCAATTCTCCACGGAGGTCGGGTTGAAGTGCTTCTCGAAGTGCACGTTCGCATGTTTTCTCAAGTCGAAGGATAGAGCATTTGAGAAGGTCAGGGACTTCACGGCTGAATTGCTGAATGTTAAACCAGCCTACAATTACTCAGGATTGATCAAGACGGAGAGTATCGTTTGTTGGATTCGCATCGTTCTATTATGAACATGGAATTGGCTATAAAATGACTGCTCTGTAGTATCTATAATCCATGGAGTGTCAAAAAAGAAGATCAGGACATCGTTAAAGATGATGGTATCTATACTGCGGATCTTCCAATATGCTTCTGGGGATAGATTGTGTGTACGGTATACGTTTATCTTCTGAATAAAGTATCATTTGTATATCTGACTATGATTCTCATCAGCACTGGTTCAAGGTCAGACCTAACTTGAATATCATTCAAGTGGGGGGGTGTCTGGTGTACGTGAAGCTTTCAGATATTAAGATTCAGAAGTCAAGGACGAAGACCAAGAAGACAGTAATTCTGGAATTAGTTGTTATAAGCTATGTTCGGAGATTACTTGATATTGTATCATTTATATCATTGAGTCTTACGAGGCATAATTCTTTGAAGACAATTGCTAGGGACAAAGATATTATTCTCGCAGATATTCTGAAGAATATTGTTGGTACCGAAGGAGCAAGTACTTTCAAAGAAGTAGAAGTCCAGAAGGTGGTTGTCATTGATGACAACACTTGAACTAGTATTAGCTAAGTAGTAAGCAAAGCGAGTGAGAAGGCCGAAAGATTTCAGAGATAAACGTTATCATCTATCACGTGGAGCCTGATGGGGTGATGAAGTCCAGAGATGCGATCTCCTGGAAGAAAGAGTAAATGATAAGATTGACTCTGTAACATCCAATTATAAATGGATGTTAGTTAATCTGCCTGAAGGAGCAAAACCAATCGGATGTAAATGGATCTTCAAGAAGAAGATAAAATCTGATGAAACTGTTGATAAGTTCAATGCTAGGTTGGTAGCCAAGGGGTTTTCTCAGAAGCAGGAAATTGATTAATTCGACACTTATGCTCCAGTAGCACGGATGACTACCATGATCAGGATGTTGATTGCTCTAAGTACAATTCACAAGCTAGTTTCATCAGATGGAAGTTAAAACTGCTTTCCTGAATGATGAGTTAACTTAAGAGATTTACATGCAACAATCAGAATGATTCGTCGTCAAGGACCTCGAAAACAAAGTTTGTAAGTTAGTAAAATCTCTGTATGGTCTGAAGCAAGATCCCAAGATGTGGCATGAGAAGTTTGATAAAGTCATAAGATCAAACGACGACAGGCTCAGCGAGACGGACTGTAATTCGTATTATGTATTTGGAATACGTATACATATCTGGACTCGTATTTTATGTCTTCTGGCTTGGTCTATTTTGGGTTGGTTCGGCTAGGCTTGGGTTGCCTTGGTTCATCATGAACCAAGGGGAGAACCCTTACCTACCCCCACCATCATCCTTTATTGACCCATTCTCTTCCTTACTTGCTTCATAATGGATCTCAAGTTTTATTGTTCCATTCTCTTCCTTACTTGATTCTAAGCCTCTTTAGAACTTGGCATTTTTAGATTTGATGGATGGGTTCTTGTAGATCTAAGTTTGTAACTGTTCGGTTTTTTTGGTTTTGATCTCTAAAACTTGGTTATTTTCGAAAACTAATGGTTCTATGTTGTAGAGAATTCAATTTCATGCAGTTTTGGCTTTTATTTTGCTTGATTTCGACTTCGGATGAGAAAGTTATGGCTATGGCAAGTTTTCGAAACTTTCATGGCTCACTACTAAAATAACCCCTTTTAGCGACGTCAGAATACGTCGCTAAAAAAGGAAAATCCGTCGCTAATTTCTATCAGCGACGTATGTAGCGACAAAAATTAGATGTCGCGTTTAGGCTTGTCGCAGATTACAATTCCCTCGCAATTCGTCGCTATTTGCGACGTCGCGTTTGGTGTCGCTAGACGTCGCAACATTCGCGACAGATTGCGACGTAAGCATACGTCGCCACTATAGCGACGTAAGGCGACCACTTAGCGACGCCGTCAACTTTATATATGATGACATGGCATGGCAGCCACGTCAACATTTTAGCGACGCCTGACACCCATGCGCCCAGGAGGCCATACGCCCAGGAGGCTATGCGCCGGGAGGCCATGCGCTGTGAAGTCCCGACAACGCATCCCTTAACTCCGAGTGTGTCATGCGCGTAGGTTCCCTACGCACATGTACTGAAGATGCAACATGAGTTTTCCCACGCGCCAATGGTGCAGGAATCCCACGCGCCAATGGTGCAGGAATCCCACGCGCCGATTGTGCAGGAATCCCACGCGCCAATGGTGCAGGAATCCCACGTGCCAATGGTGAAGGAATCCCACGTGCCGATTGTACAGAAATCCCGTGCGCCAATGGTGCAGGAATTCTACGCGCCAATGGTGCAGGAATCCCACGTGCCGATTATGCAGGAATCCCACGCACCGATTGTGCAGGAATCCAACGCGCTGATTGTGCAGGCATCCCACGCGCCGATTGTACAGGAATCCCACGTGCCAATGGTGCAGGAATCCTACGCACCGATTGTGCAGGAATCCCACGCGCCGATTGTGCAGGAATCCCATGCGCCGAAATTGCTCTATTTTACTGTTTTTGCCTGTTTAAGTTGTTTTGTAGCTAGAATCTTAAAAAACTCAAAACATGAAAGTTGTAGATCTTTTTATTGGCTTCAAGAATATGTCACTAGTTATTTTATGTAAGTTTCTCTCATTCATGATAAGGTAAAAATAGAACACGATAATGGCCCGCTGTGGTGCACTCTTGACAAGTAAACTGACATGATATATCTCAACATGCTGTTACGACAGCTAGCCTGACATGACAAGTATGAAAGACCTGGACACCATGGACGATTGTATTTGTACAAATAAACTGGTACTGTCTTGCATCATGTCTAGGATGGGGATCCCTGAGTACCACGGTCAGGGGTACCTACTGAAATTGACTAAGGCTAATTAACTAGAATGATACAGTAGTCATGAAGAGATTCCCAGCTACAGGCAATTCCGTTATCTGGGCGCATTCAGTGGACTTGTAGCCTACCAACGAGTAGGGCACATTTCCAGCACACAGTCACGTGTTGCATTCTTCATAAACAAACATTCGACCTGGATAACCTGAGGGCCTGCAGGGCTTGTGGCTGTTGGGATAATCTCATTGCATCTTGCTAGTAACTAGGCCTGTGATAACCCTAGTTAGTTAAAGTATCAAGTCGTACTTATTGCTTGGCCGTGATTGATTGGATGGAGTCCAGCCCAGTCTAGTTTGTCATGATCCTATACAAGATTGTATCATGACATAATTTCTTGCATCGATAAATGATGGGATACCAAGTTCTGTTCAGATAAAGGGTTACAACCCCGGTCCTTGTTTGGTTTAAGGGTTGTAACTTGGCTATCTGAATAGTTTCGTCGTTATCTTATCATATATCGTCCTGCTTATTGTGCCTGCCTTAACATTAAAGATTAGGGGTCCAGTTCTGTTCAGGCGAAGGGTTACAATCTCGGTCCTTGTTTGGTTTAAGGGTTGTAACCTGGCTCCCGGAGCAGTTCTGTGTCCTCTCTTCGTTTATTGTCTTATTGTAACCCCATGCCATGTTCGTCATGTTTTACCTTACCTAAATACCATGATTATTTATACTGGCCTTAGCAATAAAGATCGAGGGTCCAGTTCTGTTCAGGCGAAGCGTTACAACCCCGATCCTTGTTTGGTTTAAGGGTTGTAACCTGGCTTCCGGAGCAGTTATGTGTCCTCTCTTCGTTTATTGTCTTCACTGTACCAATAGTATTTGAGACGAGTTTCTATTCAGGTGAAGGGCTGCAACCCCGGTCCTTGTTTGATTTAAGGGTTGTGACCTGGCTACTTGAATGGTTTCCTCGTACTCAGTTTACTGTTGTTATCTCTATTATTATCAGTTCTTTATTTATTATCTTTAATATTCTATTGTGATTTACTAGTTTTTAGTTCCTAAGTGAAGCCTCCTTTGTGGCACTTACTCTTTCTGGGGTCTAACCCAGCTGGTTTTGTATGACCAGATATCGGAGCAGCTCCAGAGGATCTACCTACCTTCCAGCCAGATGGTGACCATCGGGCGTAACCCTGGCAACGAGTGGGTTTCTTTTGTCCTCCCACTTTATTGTAAAATTATTCTTTTGAGGCGTTTAGCCGACGAGCACGTTTTAGCTCGTATTGCACCTTATTTACTGTCTGCCTACGGGCTGTAACATGATTGACAGATCCTAGGGTTGATCATGTATGACTGAACTCTTGCTAGTCTTGACATTTTGTACGACTAGCTTCATGATCATCCAATATGTAATGTAAGGGACGCCTTACGATTGTATATTGATGTTCTAATGTCTTATGACTGTTATTACTTGCTTGTGTTTGAGACAATAGGCTTGTTCATGACCATAGAAGACTGATGGATTGTAGTTAAACCCTCATGTATCTAGACAGCCGTGACTATATAGCGAGGTGGGTTGTACTTTAATATACGTAGCTGGCTATGTACGCCCCCGCTCTCCAGTATTCTAGTTCTGGGACGTTACATAGTTTTAGTGGTGGCCCATGCAGGTCTTGTAAATCAAGATATGTGAGGGTTTACCGAATAGATGTCTCAATCAGTACTCGCCCTTGATCTCTGCTCGTATCTTCTGAATTCCTGTAATCTTGACCTGATCACATGCTTGTATCGTTGATCTGTCCTGGTCCTTCCTTATTGTTCCCTATGTCGTCTTCTTCAGCGGCATTATTCCTGGTCCTACCGATCAGCAAGGCGGAGCACCTCTCGTGGACCAGCAGCAACCCGGAGATCAAGTCGAACATTCAGGAGTAGCCTCCAGAGTCATGCCTACTGGAGGAGAGCCACCAATTCAGCCCGTCCAGCCTACAGAGCCTGATGATAGCACTTTGGTAGGTCTCATCAGGTCACTATTAGCCTCCCAGGATCGTCGAGGAGATGCCTTGCACCAGGCGGTGGCAGTCGCTTTGACCAAAGGAGGTCATTAGGGTAACAGTGCGGCTAACAGCTTCAAGCGCTTGAACCCTCCCTTCTTCGACGATAGTGAAGATGCGATCGCTGCAGATGCATGGCTTCAGGACACAGAGGTGATTCTAGAAGCAGCCAGGACTCCAGAGAACGAGAAGGTGGCCGTGGTGTGCCTACAGCTATTGGATCTTGCCCGCAGCTGGTGGGCGGCGCAGGCCGTTGGATTAGTGGCCCCTATTGCCTGGACAGTATTCAGGGAGAGATTCTAGACCAAGTATTTTGATGCTGTTGCTCGGTATGATCTACAGACGAGGTTCACCAATCTGAAGCAGATGGGCAGGACGGTCGATGGATATGCGGCCGAGTTCTCCAGGCTTAGTCGGTTTGCTCCCACCTTGGTGGCGACCGAGTTCGATAGAGCCCAGCGATTCCAGCAGGAGCTCTACCTAGAGATTTTAATGGCGGTGGAGCAGTTTGAGCATCAGACCTTTGATGCAGTACTGAGGGCTGCCCGGAGGCATGAATATACCTCCCAGTGGATCGTGGATAGGACCGGAGGTCGGAAGCGATCCTATAGCCAGATGAATCAGTCATCAGCACCAGCCCCGACAGCCAGGGCTTTAACCAATGGAGCTTCGAGGCGGGCGGCCTCAGTGACGTCGGTTCAACATTCTACCCCGACGCACCCTCAGCAGCAGAAGCAGAAGCATTCTTCTGCAGTAGAATGTTCATACTGTGGGAAGCCAGGGCATGTGGTATCAGAGTGTCGCAAAGCATAGGATTTGTGCTTGGTTTATGGTGCCCCGGACCACAGGGTAGGGAACTGCCCGAACAGGGCGAGTTCATCAGCCTTTTCTAGTCCTTCAGTTAGAGGACCAGCACCAGTCCAGCAGCAGCAGCAGCAGCTACAGTACCCGTTCCCGAGGCCATTGCCGATGCAGGCCCAGGCATTCCAGCAGCAGAGACCGCAGCAGTATGCCCAAGCCCAAGCCCTGATCAAGAGCAGGCCGAGGAATTTTCAGCAGAGGGGACTCGCACCCAGAGGACATGGTCAACTGCTGGCTTTGACCATGGGAGAAGAAGGAATAGCACCAGGTGAGGTAGTGGCAGGTACTATTCTCGTCAATACCTTTCCAGTGGTGCCTCGCATTCATTTATGTCTGCATGATTTGCGACACGGATAGGATTGGAGCCCGAGTTATTATCAGTAAGGCTTAATATACTTACTGGTAACGGACTTGTGGGAGTAGATAGAGTGTTTTCCTCGTGTCGGATCGTAGTTAGCGGTAGAGAGTTCCTCGCTAGATTGATAGAGTTTCCGATGGCCGATTATGATGTGGTCTTAGGGATGGATTGGTTGAGGGACCAGTATGCTAGGATAGACTGTCACGCCCCGATCCCGCTAGGGTCGTCCGTCTTGCTTGGATCCCTGCGGGATCGATCGTCCTCGCTAAGGCGTGATGCCGTGCAAGCCTAAGTTGCGCTTGCACAAGGCCATGTACCTGCACAAAAACAACTAGTCAAGCAAAAACACACGCACGCACCCACTAGTCAAACAAAACACACGCACGCACCCATTGCAGAAAACCAAATGTTGGACACAGAGATTTGAAATAGAAATACTCATTTTATTCATAGCTTGTTTGAAATACAAGTACAAAGCTTCGTAACTCAGATTTGCCTTATAATTTGGCTACAAGATTCTCTTTGAAATACTCTTTTGAAATTAGCCACAATGCCCATACATGATATCCTTTATTACAAGCTGGAATTGAAAGACACCTTCAAAGGAAATGAAAACTGGAAACTTGCAATTGACTGAAAGTAAACTTCGAGGCGGATCCACGAGCTCTACTGGGCTAGACGAGCTTCGGTGCCTCACTTGAAATCCCCCTGTCTCCTTTTGCTTTCTGAAAAGGATGCCCACAACGTGGGTCAGTACACATCATGTACTGGCGAGCGGCTTTTTGGCCGAACTCGCAAATCTCTGCACTAAATCAATATGTTGAGCTAACAATTACTAGTGATCTTTCTACTTGTCTAGGTTCTTTTTAACAATTCATAAGAACATGACAGATAGAATATATCATAGCAACTTACCCTCGCCGGCAGTCATCCCTGCACAAAACCACGTTAGCACAATTTGCATAATGAGTAATTCATGATTCATTCTTGCAGATATTGAAGTTGTCATTAGGGTCATGCAGGTGGACTATTCTACATGTTGGTCCATGGGTTTTCCCCATGATTAGCCGCTGTGACTCTTTGGTTCAGCTCGTCGCTAAGGACTCAGATCGACTCCCATTTTCACATGGAGGCCCTAATCTCTCCTAGGCCGAGCGGTTCCAGGTGCCCCCAGATACCACCCGAGAGACAAATATTTCCTTGTATACAAGTTGTCCGAGACCAAATGCATGCTCTAGCCGTTCTATCAGATGAGACACACTTGGACTTATGCACAGGTATACGACACGTTTGATTCGTGCCTTCAGGTTTATCTCAACACGTACAAGTTCGTCTGTACATGTCTACATTTCAAGCATACTGATGACAAGCAGATGATCATTCTTATCGAGCAGATAGAGTAGCAACACATATTCTTGCATTTGATTCAATTCAATTATCTTCTCTTATCTTTTGTGGATGTGGTATCGTTGATCATTGGGACAAGGCAACAGAGTAGACTAGAGATCATTTTTCTTAGGCGTACAGATCAATGTCTGTTCGGTTGAAGCAACTCACCGAGATGAATCTTAGTAGAGAGAAGGAGGGACTTCACGCGCCGTTCACGAACAATTCACGCGGCCTACAATGGCACCAACAGTTGATTAGCATACTTCGTCTCTTTCTCTCAAGATTCGGAATGAATGCGAAATGCGATGAAAGCGAACAATGAAAATCAATCATCGAAAACCAACACGAAAACGCATTCATCAAAACCAAGCAGCAAAGAGAAAACATTCAGCAAAACTCTTGGATTCATTTCAATAGAAGCCAATCCATCAATTGGAAAGGTTCATTGCATTTCATCCGTGATCAATCGATACCGGCAAAGGTTTCACCAAATACTCAGTTCATGACTGAGTCAACAAGCCGTAGGTATTACATAGTGGACCGCAAGGAGCGGGGCACTACATAATAACCCACCAAGAAAAAGTTTTGTCCTCAAAACTTAAGAAACAAAACTCACCTCCACTATTGTTGCATTCTGGGTCAAGCAACGTGGAGAGATTGAAGACGCGCGCATTAGTCCGCTGCGGCTGGTTGTGCGGATGGTCTCTAAGCGGCGGTGGGCCTGGCAGTTGCCCACGCTCTTCAGTGTCATCTTTATTCTGATCCGTTCTATTCTTTTTCGGGCAATATTTGACTGAATGGCCCTGTTGGCCACAACGAAAACAAGCGTTGTTAGCGGCACGACAGTCCTCTTTGACGTGCCCACTCTTGCCACAGTGGCTGCAACTCTGGCCATTCACATAGCGGCAGTCTTCTTTGACATGCCCTCGACGACCGCAGAAGCCGCATACAGGCTTGTTGTTTTGTTCCCCGTCAGTCTTTTTCTCTCCGTCATGATATCTCTTGACGGGCTGATTCCGACTGTTCTGCGCTTTGTTGGACGCTTTCCTCTGCTCGAACTGTTCTACCTGGAGCGCCGCCTCAAAGGCTTGAGAATAGGACTCGCATTCTCGATTCAGCACACTTAACTGGATGTCGTAATTCAGACCTTCCACGAATCGATTTATGCGAGTCTGTTCCGTGGGGAGCCAAGCAGCGGCAAAATTTGCCAACTTAGCAAATTCAGATTCATAGTCCTCCACGGACATATCCCCCTGTTTCAGTGTGATGAAGTCATCCTCCATCTTCTTGCTCATGGCTCGAGGCAGATATTGATCGAGAAACGCCTTCTTGAACAAGGCCCACGAGATCTTTCCATTCCTAGCCGTTGCGAGCAGCGCCGGCTTCTTCGCCTTCCACCAGTCCTTCGCCCGCAGCCGTAGGAGCATAACGGCACAGACTACCTTTTTGCTACTTGGAACTCCTATGAACGCGAACAGAGTCTCTATTTTATCAATCCAGTCCATCACCTTGTCGGGTGACGTCCTGCCTTGAAATTCTGGAGGTTTCGCGTCCAAGAAGTCCTTTGGCCTAAAGACAGTGTGCCTTTGCGCTGGCTGGGGCTCTTCACCCTCTACAGGCTCGATCTCGGGCGTTCCCGTCTGTTCCGTCGCTGCGGTGGCATCTCGATTTGCCGCAAGCGCCGTGACAAGCTGGGTCAGGGCATCCAACTGCTTTTGTTGGGCAGCCGCTCGGGCCTGGTGTATTTGGTTGTTTTCCTCACTATCCTGCCTTTGCAGCTCCAACATTCTCATGATCCGTTCTATCGGATCGGTCGAGCCAGAGGCACGAGGAGGAGCCATTTC
The DNA here is from genome assembly GCA_029216955.1 of Iris pallida. Classification (NCBI taxonomy): domain Eukaryota; kingdom Viridiplantae; phylum Streptophyta; class Magnoliopsida; order Asparagales; family Iridaceae; genus Iris; species Iris pallida. The sequence continues at coordinate 32,110,296 of JANAVB010007399.1, forward strand.
TCTACAAAACAGTATAACTTCTGTCAGTCTCATAAAATATTATGGACTTATTGTATGGGGCATTGGTTTTCATAACTCAAAATCGGGACACTTTTGAAAGCCGTCAAAGTACTTTATATACTTTTTGAAAACGATATTTGCAAGAGGCCAAGGACGTAAAACTGTGCTCTGATACCACTTTGTCACGCCCCGATCCCGCTAGGGTCGTCCGTCTTGCTTGGATCCCTGCGGGATCGATCGTCCTCGCTAAGGCGTGATGCCGTGCAAGCCTAAGTTGCGCTTGCACAAGGCCATGTACCTGCACAAAAACAACTAGTCAAGCAAAAACACACGCACGCACCCACTAGTCAAACAAAACACACGCACGCACCCATTGCAGAAAACCAAATGTTGGACACAGAGATTTGAAATAGAAATACTCATTTTATTCATAGCTTGTTTGAAATACAAGTACAAAGCTTCGTAACTCAGATTTGCCTTATAATTTGGCTACAAGATTCTCTTTGAAATACTCTTTTGAAATTAGCCACAATGCCCATACATGATATCCTTTATTACAAGCTGGAATTGAAAGACACCTTCAAAGGAAATGAAAACTGGAAACTTGCAATTGACTGAAAGTAAACTTCGAGGCGGATCCACGAGCTCTACTGGGCTAGACGAGCTTCGGTGCCTCACTTGAAATCCCCCTGTCTCCTTTTGCTTTCTGAAAAGGATGCCCACAACGTGGGTCAGTACACATCATGTACTGGCGAGCGGCTTTTTGGCCGAACTCGCAAATCTCTGCACTAAATCAATATGTTGAGCTAACAATTACTAGTGATCTTTCTACTTGTCTAGGTTCTTTTTAACAATTCATAAGAACATGACAGATAGAATATATCATAGCAACTTACCCTCGCCGGCAGTCATCCCTGCACAAAACCACGTTAGCACAATTTGCATAATGAGTAATTCATGATTCATTCTTGCAGATATTGAAGTTGTCATTAGGGTCATGCAGGTGGACTATTCTACATGTTGGTCCATGGGTTTTCCCCATGATTAGCCGCTGTGACTCTTTGGTTCAGCTCGTCGCTAAGGACTCAGATCGACTCCCATTTTCACATGGAGGCCCTAATCTCTCCTAGGCCGAGCGGTTCCAGGTGCCCCCAGATACCACCCGAGAGACAAATATTTCCTTGTATACAAGTTATCCGAGACCAAATGCATGCTCTAGCCGTTCTATCAGATGAGACACACTTGGACTTATGCACAGGTATACGACACGTTTGATTCGTGCCTTCAGGTTTATCTCAACACGTACAAGTTCGTCTGTACATGTCTACATTTCAAGCATACTGATGACAAGCAGATGATCATTCTTATCGAGCAGATAGAGTAGCAACACATATTCTTGCATTTGATTCAATTCAATTATCTTCTCTTATCTTTTGTGGATGTGGTATCGTTGATCATTGGGACAAGGCAACAGAGTAGACTAGAGATCATTTTTCTTAGGCGTACAGATCAATGTCTGTTCGGTTGAAGCAACTCACCGAGATGAATCTTAGTAGAGAGAAGGAGGGACTTCACGCGCCGTTCACGAACAATTCACGCGGCCTACAATGGCACCAACAGTTGATTAGCATACTTCGTCTCTTTCTCTCAAGATTCGGAATGAATGCGAAATGCGATGAAAGCGAACAATGAAAATCAATCATCGAAAACCAACACGAAAACGCATTCATCAAAACCAAGCAGCAAAGAGAAAACATTCAGCAAAACTCTTGGATTCATTTCAATAGAAGCCAATCCATCAATTGGAAAGGTTCATTGCATTTCATCCGTGATCAATCGATACCGGCAAAGGTTTCACCAAATACTCAGTTCATGACTGAGTCAACAAGCCGTAGGTATTACATAGTGGACCGCAAGGAGCGGGGCACTACATAGACTGCCATTTCGGCAGGGTTATTTTTAGCATTCCAGACGAGCCAGAGTTTTCATTTTCCCGAGGCAAAGTTGAACCTTCCCCTCCAGTGTTGCGGATGGCAGTAGCAACAGTACAGTTACCTCAGATAGTCGAAGAGTTTCCAGATATTTTCCCCGAAGAGCTTCCAGGGATGCCGCCAGAACAGGAGATCGAGTTCACCATCGACTTGATTCCCGGATCAGCCCCAGTGTCAGAGAGAGTCTACAGGATAGCGCCGTCAGAGCTACAGATATTGTACCAGATAATTGAAGAACTCAGAACCAAGGGATTCATTCGTGCTAGTGGATCGCCTTGGGGAGCCCCGATGCTTCTTGTGAAAAAGAAGGATGGTACGTCCAGATTATGTGTAGATTATCGTACCTTGAACTCAGTGACAATCAAGAACAGATACCCTCTCCCGAGGATAGATGACTTGTTTGATCAACTCAAGGGAAAAGCAGTATTTTCGAAGATCGACTTGCGGTCAGGATACCATCAGATCAGATTCAGAGAGCATGAGATCCCGAAGACAGCATTCAGATCCCGGTATGGGCATTGGGAGTTCCTTGTTATGCAATTTGGAGCAACCAATACGCCGGCCGTATTCATGGACCTCATGAATCGTATCTTCATGCCTTATTTGGATCAGTTCGTGATTGTGTTCCTAGACGATATCCTGGTCTACAGCAAGAGTAAAGCGGAGCATGAGTAGCATCTCCGAGTTGTCCTTCAGATTCTCAGAGAGCACCAGTTGTATGCCAAGTTCAGAAAATGTGAGTTCTGGCTCGATCGTATTTCGTACTTGGGTCATATCATCACCAGGGGAGGAGTGGAAGTGGATCCCCAGAAGATTGTGGCCATTGAGACATGGCCAGTACCCAGCACAGTTGTAAAAGTTCGCAGTTTTATTGGATTGGCCGGCTACTATCGGCAATTTATTTCGGACTTTGCTCGGATCTCAGCGCCATTGACCCAGTTGACCCGCAAGGATGTGCAGTTTGCTTGGACAGCAGAGTACCAGGATTCCTTTGAGAAGTTGAAGCGAGGCTTGATGACGGTACCCATTCTCACGCTTCCAGATGGAACTAGAGGAATCTCAGTATATTACGATGCTTCAGGCAGAGGTTTAGGGTGTGTTCTGATGCAGAATGGGAAGGTAATAGCTTACGCATCACGACAACTTCGTGATCATGAGAGGAATTACCCAACCCATGACTTGGAATTGGCAGCAGTAGTGTTTGTACTTAAGTTGTGGAGGCACTACTTGTACGAAGATAGGGTGGAGATTAATACCGACCACAAGAGCCTGAAGTATGTGTTCACCCAGAAGGATCTTAACATGCGTCAAAGAAGGTGGCTAGAGCTACTTGTAGATGATGATGTTAACTTGCAGTATCACCCAGGGAAGGCCAACGTTGTTGCAGATGCATTGAGCAGGAGAGCCAGAGTTTATTTTCTAACAGCGCAACCAGAGCTGTTAGCAGATCTTCAGAAGATGAGTATAGAAGTTGTCCTTCCTACCAATGTGGCATTGATGGTCAGCATGCAGGTTCAGTCCAGTATAGTTGAGAGAATCAAGATAGCTCAATCATCAGATTCTAAGCTTCAGCGGCTTAGGATAGAATGTGTAGCAGGGCGAAGACCAGAGTTATGTATCCATGAAGACGGTACACTTCGACATGGGAAGCGTCTTTGTGTACCCAGTGGAGATATCAGACAGGAGATCATGACAGAAGCTCACAGTTCGTAGTATTCCGTTCATCCCGACGGTACGAAGATGTACCGTGATATCCGTCAGCACTTTTGGTGGAATGGTATGAAGAGGGAGATAGCCCGGTTTGTCTTTCGATGTTCGGTTTGTTAACAAGTTAAAGCTGAACATCAGAGGCCAGCTGGACTTCTTCAGCCCTTGCCAATTCCAGAGTGGAAATGGGAGCATATAACCATGGATTTTGTGACTAGATTACCTAGGTCCCCAGCTGGTCGAGATGCTATCTGGGTTATAGTTGACCGGCTCACAAAGGTGGCTCACTTCCTCCCGTTCAGAGTTGGTCAGTCGATGGCACAACTAGCGGAGATGTATCTCCGGCGGATCGTCAGGCTTCACGGTGTACCAGTCAGTATCATTTCGGACAGAGATTCCAGATTTATGTCGCACTTTTGGCGTAGCCTGTAAGAGAGTTTGGGAACTTGCCTCCAGTTCAGCTCCGCTTATCATCCGCAGACTGATGGCCAGTCAGAACGCACAATCCAGACTCTTGAAGACATGTTGAGATCTTGTACGCTCGACTTCGGCGGTTCGTGGGAAGATCACCTGCACCTGGTAGAGTTTTCGTACAATAACAGTTTCCAAGCTAGTATCCAGATGGCATTATTCTAGGCACTGTATGGTAGGAAGTGCCGATCTCCGCTAGCATAGGACGATATCGGAGAGAGATAGATGCTCGGTCCAGAAACGATTGCTCAGACCGTTGAAGTGGTCAGGAGAGTCAGATATCATCTTCGAGTTGCCCAAGATCGCCAACGTCATTGGGCCGATTCGCATCGACACCCTCTTGAGTTTTCTGTCGGCGACCATGTATTCCTGAGGATTTTGCCTAACCGTGGCGTCATTCATTTCGGCGTACGGGGAAAGCTTAGTCCTAGGTATATAGAACCGTTCGATATTCTGGAGCGAGTAGGAGATGTATCCTATCGTCTTGCTCTTCCGTCGTTGCTATGTGAGGTGCATAATGTGTTCCATGTATCCCAACTGCGACGGTATATTCCGGACCCGAGCCACATCCTGGATCATTTGGAATTGGTTGTTGGTACCAACCATTCGTATGAGGATAGGCCCGTGTCTATATTGGACCAAAGAGAGAAGACACTCAAGAACAAGACTATCAAGTTAGTCCAAGTTGCTTGGGGTCATCACTCTTTGGGTGAGTCAACGTGGGAGCGTGAGGATGATATCCGATCACGATATCCCGACATGTTTGACTCGTAAGGTATAATATCTTTCTTATGCCTTATGCCATCGATTCCTTGCTTTCATAAATAATTACTTGATTGCTTGAATAGTATAGCTTGCCTATGAATAGTATAGCTTGTCCTTGCCACTCTAGCCTTTTAATTAAATTTCGAGAACGAAATTCTTTTAAGGTGGGTAGAGTTGTAATGACCGTGGTTCGTATTACGTATTTAGAATACGTATACGTATCTGGACTCGTATTTTATGTCTCCTGGCTTGGTCTATTTTGGGTTGGTTCGGCTAGGCTTGGGTTGCCTTGGTTCATCATGAACCCAGGGGAGAACCCTTACCTACCCCCACCATCATCCTTTATTAACCCATTCCCTCATTCTCTCTCTTCATTTACTTCTTCTTCTCCACCATTACTTCTTCAACCACCAGGAGGGAGAGAGGGAGAGAGAGCTTAGGCAAGTACAAACTTGCTTCATAATGGATCTCAAGTTTTATTGTTCCATTCTCTTCCTTACTTGATTCTAAGCCTCTTTAGAACTTGGCATTTTTGGATTTGCTGGATGGATTCTTGTAGATCTAAGTTTGTAACTTTTCAGTTTTTCGTGATTTTGATCTCTAAAATTTGGTTATTTTCGAAAACTAATGGTTCTATGTTGTAGAGAATTCAATTTCATGCAGTTTTGGCTTTTATTTCGATTGATTTTGACTTCGGATGAGGAAGTTATGGCCATGGCAAGTTTTCGGAACTTTTATGGCTGAACTTGCTGTTTGGGGACGATGACCCCCATGCGCCCGGGAGGCCATGCGTCGGGAGGCCATGCGCTGTGAAGTCCCGGCAACGCATCCCTTAACTCCAAGCGTGTCATGCGCGTAGGTTCCCTACGCGCATGTACTGAAGACGCAACGTGAGTTTTCCCATGCGCCAATGGTGCAGGAATCCCATGCGCCAATGGTGCAGGAATCCCACATGCCGATTGTGCAGGAATCCCACACGCCAATGGTGCAGGAATCCTACGCGCCGATTATGCAGGAATCCCACACGCCAATGGTGCAGGAATCCCACGCGCCGATTGTGCAGGAATTCCACGCGCCGATTGTGCAGGAATCCCAAGTACCGATTGTGCAGGAATCCCACACGCCAATGGTGCAGGAATCCCACGCGCCGATTGTGCAGGAATCCTACGCGCCGATTGTGCAGGAATCCCATGCGCCGGAATTGCTCTATTTAACTGTTTTTGCCTGTTTAAGTTGTTTTGTAGCTAGAATCTTGAAAAACTCGAAACATGAAAGTTGTAGATCTTTTCCTTGACTTCAAGAATATGTCACTTGTTATTTTATGTAAGTTTCTCTCATTCATGATAAGGTAAGAATAGAACACGATAGTGGCCCACTGTGGCGCACTCTTGACAAGTAAACTGACATGATATATCTCGACATGCTGTTACGACAGCTAGCCTGACATGACAAATATAAAAGACCTGGACACCATGGATGATTGTGTTTGTACAAATAAACTGGTACTATCTTGCATCATGTCTAGGATGGGGATCCCTGAGTACCACGGTCAGGGGTACCTACTGAAATTGACTAAGGCTAATTAACTAGAATGATACAGTAGTCATGAAGAGATTCCCAGCTACAGGCAATCCCGTTATCTGGGCGCATTCAGTGGACTTGTAGCCTACCGACGAGTAGGGCACATTTCCAGCACACAGTCACGTGTTGCATTCTTCATAAACGAACATTCGACCTGGATAACCGGAGGGCCTGCAGGGCTTGTGGCTGTTGGGATAATCTCATTGCATCTTGCTAGTAACTAGGCCTGTGATAACCCTAGTTAGTTAAAGTATCAAGCCGTACTTATTGCTTGGCCGTGATTGATTGGATGGAGTCCAGTCCAGTCTAGTTTGTCATGATCCTGTACAAGATTGTATCATGACATGATTTCTTGTATCGATAAATGATGGGATACCAAGTTCTGGTCAGATGAAGGGTTACAACCCCGGTCCTTGTTTGGTTTAAGGGTTGTAACTTGGCTATCTGAATAATTTCGTGGTTATCTTATCATATATCGTCCTGCTTAATGTGCCTGCCTTAACAATAAAGATCAGGGTCCAGTTTTGTTCAGGCGAAGGGTTACAATCCCGGTCCTTGTTTGGTTTAAGGGTTGTAACCTGGCTTCCGAAGCAGTTCTGTGTCCTCTCTTCGTTTATTATCTTATTGCAACCCCATGCCATGTTCGTCATGTTTTACCTTACCTTAATACCATGATTATTTATACTGGCCTTAGCAATAAAGATCGAGGGTCCAGTTCTGTTCAGGCGAAGGGTTACAACCCCGGTCCTTGTTTGGTTTAAGGGTTGTAACCTGGCTCCCAGAGCAGTTCTGTGTCCTCTCTTCGTTTATTGTCTTCACTGTACCAATAGTATTTGAGACGGATTTCTATTCAGGTGAAGGGCTGCAACCCCGGTCCTTGTTTGGTTTAAGGGTTGTGACCTGGCTACTTGAATGGTTTTCTCGTACTCAGTTTACTGTTGTTATCTCTATTATTATCAGTTCTTTATTTATTATATTTAATATTCTATTGTGATTTGCTGGTTTTTAGTTCCTAAGTGAAGCCTCCTTTGTGGCATTTGCTCTTTCTGGGGTCTGACCTAGCTGGTTTTGTATGGCCAGATATCAGAGCAGCTCCAGAGGATCTACCTACCTTCCAGCCAGATGGTGACCACCAGGCGTAACCCTGGCAATGAGTGGGTTTCTTTTATCCTCCCACTTTATTGTAAAATTATTCTTTTGAGGCGTTTAGCCGACGAGCATGTATTAGCTCGTATTGCACCTTATTTACTGTCTGCCTACGGGCTGTAACATGATTGACAGATCCTAGGGTTGATCATGTATGACTGAACTCTTGCTAGTCTTGACATTTTATACGACTAGCTTCATGATCATCCAATATGTAATGTATGGGACGTCTTACGATTGTATATTGATGTTCTAATATCTTGTGACTGTTACTACTTGCTTGTGATTGAAACAATAGGCTTATTCATGACCATAGGAGACTAATTGATTGTAGTTAAACCCTCATGTATCTAGACAGCCATGACCGTATAGCAAGGTGGGTTACACTTCAATATACGTAGCTGGCTATGTACGCCCCCGCTCTCCAGTATTCTGGTTCTGGGGCGTTACACGGACAAATGTGCATACACAAAGTTCGCTGACGGGAGAGGAGTTGTCTTTTATCTGTACGTGGACGACATGTTGATCTTGGGTACAGATCTAGCAAGTGTCACTGAGACAAAGAAGTTCCTCTCGTCTAAGTTCAACATGAAGGACTTAGGGGAAGTTGATGTTATCCTAGTGATAAAGATCATCCGGACGAAAACTGAAGTGGCATTGTCACAGTCTCATTACATTGAGAAGATGCTCACACGCTATGGGTATAAGGATCTTCCAAGGATAGATACGCCGTATAGGTGTGACAATAAACTGAAGCCAAATCCAAGAAAAAGCGTCAAACAATTGGAGTATTCACACATCATCGGGAGTCTGATGTATGCGACTGCTGCCACAAGGCCTGGCATAGCTTTTTCCGTGAGGATACTGAGTCGGTTTACAAGCAATCCAGGTGTGGAGCATTGGAAAACTGTGAAGAGGGTTATGAGATACCTCAAAAGGACTCAGAAGTATGCACTACTGCGGAGATCCAACAGTAGTAGAAGGCTTCAGTGTTGCAATCTGTTGTTCAGAAGTAGAGAGTGAGAGGTCCACAGGAGGATACATATTCTAAATGGGTGGAGCTGCTATATCGTTGTCACGCCCCAGAACCAGAATACTGGAGAACGGGGGCGAACATAGCCAGCAACGTATAATGAAATGGAATCCATCTCACCATACGGTCACGGCTGTCTAGATATATTGGTTTAACTACAAGCCATCAGTCTCTTATGGTCAAGAACAAGCCTAGTTGTCTCAATCTCAAACAAGCAGGTAAAGTTACAAGATCCAAGATCACCAAATATACAATAGTAAGGCATCCCAAACATTACATATTCAGCTGATCATGAAGCTAAATGTTACAAAATGTGAGGACTAGCAAGAGTTTAATCATACATGATCAACCCTAGGATCTGTCAATCGTGTTACAGCCCGTAGGCAGACAGTAAGTAAAATGTACACGAGCTAATACTTGCTCGACGGCTAAACACCTCAAAAGAATAATTTTATAGTAGAGTGGAAGAGCCAAAATAAACCCACTCGTTGCCAGGATTCCGTCTAGTGGTCACCATCTGGCTGGAAAGTCGGTAGATCCTTGGGAGCTGCTCTAGTATCTGGCCATACAAAACCAGCTGGGTCAGACCCCAGAAAGAGCAAGTGCCGCAAAGGAGGCTTCACTTAGTAACTAAAACCAGCAATTAGCACAAGAGTATAAATAAACAATGAGAACTGGAAATATGAAAAATACCAGGATGATATACGACGAGATAACCGTGGGACTATTCAGATAACCAGGTTATAACCCGTAAACCAAAAAAGGATCGGGGTTGTAACCCTTCATCTGAACGGAACTTGGTTTTCCACCATTTATCAGTAAAATAAACATGAGCAATCAGGTCAAGTAATAATCTCGAGCAGGATCAGGACAAGACTAGACTGATTAGACTCCATCCAACATTCACGGCCAAGCAGTAAGTACGGCTTGATACTTTAACTAACTAGGGTTATCACAGGCCTAGTTACTAGCAAGATGCAATGAGATGTTCCTCCAGCCATAAGCCATGCAGCTAATCCAGGTTATCCAGGCGACTTGGATTCATTAAGCAATTATCAAGAATTATTAGGTGTGCATAGAACTTCTTTCATGAAGTTCCCCACATGACAGTGGGCTGGAAATGTGCCATACTCGTCGGCAAGCTACAAGTCCAACAATGGTGGTCGGGATAACGGGATCGTCTGTAACTGGGAAAATCTCTCATGACTATTGTATTATTCTAGTTGTTAGCCTTAGTCAATTTCAGTAGGTACCCCTGACCGTGGTACTCAGGGGTCCCTGTCCTAGACATGATGTAAGACAAGACGGGTTTATTTGTACAAGCACAATCGTCCACGGTGTCCAGGCCATTCAATTTTGTCATGTCAGGTTAGCCGTCGTAACAGCATTTCAAGGAATATCATGTCAGATTTTCTTGTCAAGAGTGCGCCACGGCGGGCCACTATCATGTCAGGTTTATCATGTCAAATTTATCATGTCAAGTTCACTGTCAGGGGTGTGCCACGTCGGGCCACTATCATGTCAACAACGGGTCACCATCGTGTCAGGAAACAATTAATATTGTACAAGCATACATGTGGTAATTAAATATTAGCAGGGACAAGGACGTGGACTCATGCGGCTCAAAAAAAATTGGGCCATATGCGGCCAGCAAATAATAGGCCATATGCGGCCAGCAAGTAATAGGCCATATGCGGCCAGCAAGTCACTATCAATCATTACACTAACAATTCGTGCTTAGAGAAGCAATTTAGAATCACACATTATTTAATCATAATAATATAATTGTAAAGACAAATAAGACAAAAGATAGTGGGACCCACAATTAATGCAAGTATGCCATGCGGCCAGCCAATAAATGTTGTCACCATACAATATGCGGCTAGCACACTTTTGCTGCATGCGGCCAAGAATAATAAATAGGCCATGTGGCCAAGAGTGGATGAGGTGGGGGCCATAAGGTAAATACTCAATATATAAGCCATGCGGCTCACTTGGCCATATGCGGCTGGGCAATTGGCAATGGCCATATGCGGCCAAAAATTGTATTAAGGCCATACGGCCAAAATATATTAAATATTCATGCGGCCAGGAATTGGTTCATGCAGCCATGAAATGAATAGTGGCCATGCGGCCAGGAATTGAATAAAGGCCATATGCGGCCAAAATATTATAAGGCCATGCGGCCACAGTATATAAGCATGCAAGCAACCATGCGGCCATTAAATATTAGCATGCAAAGCTAATTCTAGCACAGGCCATGCGGCTTATTAAATATTAGCATGCAAAGCTAATACTTGCACATGCTAATGCATGCAATAAAAGGCCATGCGGCTCATTACTGTATATAAGCCTATGCTTGCAAGTGTATGCATTAAATATATGCATGCAAGCTTGTCATTATTTTCTAAATGCAAGCAAGCTGCTTATTAATGCTAAATGCATGCACGTTTGTTATTAATGCTTAAATGCATGCAAGCTTGTTATTAATGCTAAATGCATGCACGTTTGTTATTAATGCTTAAATGCATGCAAGCTTGTTATTAATGCTAAATGCATGCAAGGTTTGTTACTAATTGCTAAATGCATGCAAGGCTTGCAAGCACACATTTGCAACGCCATGCAGCCAGCTAACAGATTGGCCATTGGCCTATGCAGCTCACTTGAGAAGTGATGCCATATGCGGCTAAGTAATGGCCTGGCAAATATATTAATGGCCTGGCAATTATTTAAAGGCCTATGCGGCTAGGAAATGTTAATGGCTCATGCGGCCAAGAATATTATATGCCAGCAAGTGCTTGCAATGCATGCAGTTATTAAATGGCCATGCGGCTAACATTGTGTTGGCCATATGCGGCTGACATTGTGTTCCATGCAAGCAACTGCTAAAAGCATGCAAGGCCAAGATTGTAATTAATGGCTCCCACATAGAACATGTCCATGGAAAATACCATAGCCTCCATGCTCCACCAAACAATAATAGGAACCCAAATCCAGACTCCCGTAGGTCAAATTTAGGTCAAATGAAATTTTCTACAACATGGAACCATCAACTAGCAAAAATATGCAAGTTTGATAGATCAGAACTCATGAAAATCGAAAATACCACAAAACTAGATCTACAAGAAATTAACCATGGAAATGAAAAATGCTAAGTACTAAAGTGGGTTAGAAATACATGAGGAAGATAATGAAACAATAAAAATAGACTTCCTCCATGAAGCAAGATGCACTTACCTACAACTTCTCTCTCTCAGGTTGGTGGAGAAGTAATGGTAGGGAAGAAGAAGAGTTAATGGGTAGAGAAAAATATTTGGTGGGATATAAATGAGGGTGGTGGTAGGTGGGATGGGTTCACAACAAAACCGAACCAAGCCTAACCAAATCAAGCCGAACCGAACCAAGATGAACCATAACCAAGCAAGGAGACATGCAATACGAGACAAAATACGTACACGTATTCCAAAAATATGAAATACGAGCTACGAGCATTACAACTCTACCCACCTTAAAAGAATTCCGTCCTCGGAATTTAATCAAGAGGCTATAGATGCAAGGACAAGCTATACTAAGCAATCAATCAAACAATCAATCATACAAGCAAGGAAGTCGAAGGAAGAGGAAAGATATCCTGCTAGGAACCACTCTGCCAGTTCTGAATCTGAGCTGGGGTCAGGGCATACTGTTGGGGTCTCTGCGGCTGGAAGACTTGAGTCTGAGACGGCAATGGCCTCGGAGGCTGGTACTGCTGCTGTACTGGTGTTGGTGCCCTAACCGATGGACTGGTTAGGTTCGCTGACGATGAGCTGGCCCTATTCGGACAGGATCCTATCTTGTGACCCGGTGCCCCATAAGCCAAACACAATCCCTGAGCTCTACGACACTCCGAAACAACGTGTCCTGGCTTCCCACAATGAGTGCAGCCCATTGCGGAAGACTGCTTCTGCTTCTGTTGCTGAGGGGACGTCGGAGTCGAATGCTGAACCGACGTAACCAAATTCGCCCTTTGGGGAACTCCAATAGTCAAAGCCCTAGCTGCCGGGGCTGGTGCTGAAGACTGGGTCATCTGGCCGTGAGATCGCTTCTGACCTCCGGTTCTGTCCACTATCCTCTGGGAGGTATACTCGTGCCTCCTGGCTGCCCTCAATACCGCATCGAAAGTCTGATGCTCAAACTGCTCCACCGCCAGCAAAACCTCTAAGTGGAGTCCCTGCTGAAACCGCTGGGCTCTATTGAACTCGGTCGCCACCAATGTGGGAGCAAATCGACTAAGTCTGGAAAACTCGACCGCATATCCATCGACCGTCCTGTCCATCTGCTTCAAATTGGTGAACTTGGTCTGTAGATCGTACCGAGCCACAGCATCGAAGTACATGGTCCAGAATCTCTCACGGAATACTGCCCAAGCAATAGGTGCCAATAATCCGACGGCCTGCACCGCCCACCAACTGCGGGCAAGATCCAATAACTGCAGGCGCACCACGACCACCTTCTCATTTTCTGGAGTCTTTGCTGCCTCCAATATCACCTCTGGGTCCTGAAGCCACGTATCAACAGCGATAGCATCTTCGCTGCCATCGAAGAATGGAGGGTTTAGGTGCTTGAAACTGTAGGCCGCATTGTTCCCTTAATGACCGCCTCTGTCCAGAGCATCTTGTACTGCCTGGTGCAATGCATCACCTCGGCAATCTTAGGAAGCTAATAATTTCCTGATGAGACCTACCAAAGTACCATCATCAGGCTCTGCAGGCTGGACGGGCTGAACTGGTGGCTCTAGATCCCCAGTAGGCATGACTCTGGAGGCTACTCCTGAATGCTGGGCTTGATCCCCAGGTTGCTGCTGATCCACGGGAGGTACTCCGCCTTGCTGATCGGCAGGTCCAGGAACAATGTCGCTGAAGAAGACGACATAGGGAACAATAAGGAAGGACCTGGACAGATCAACGATACAAGCATATGATCAGGACAAGAATTCCAGGAATTCAGATAATACGAACAGAGATCAAGGACGAGTACTGATTTAGACATCTATTCGGTAAACCCTCACATATCTTGATCATTTATTGCTAGAGGTGATAATCATTAAGTGACAATGAGAGTGTGACAATACAGAGTACAATACATTAGAGTGACAATCATTAAGTGACAGTGAAAGTGTGACAATACAGAGTACAATACATTAGAGTGACAATCATTGCAATCATTATCCTGGAACAATTAGGAACTGGATCTAGACAAGATTTAGACTGAAAAGGTGATATACGATGGGATAACCATGGGACTATTCAGATAACCAGGTTACAACCCGTAAACCAAACAAGGACCGGGGTTTTAACCCTTCGTCTGAATGGAACTTGGTTTCTCCCACCATTTATCGGCAAGATAAAATAAGAAATCAGGACATGTAATAATCATGTACAAGATCAAGACAAGACTAGACAGATCATTCCCCATTCAACATTCACGACCAAGCAATGAGTACGGCTTGATACTTTAACTAACTAGGGTTATCACAGGCCTAGTTACTAGCAAGATGCAAAGAGATTTCCAAGTCCAGTTACCCGTCTGCTGCTACCTGAGTGATCCCAGCAAAGAAAAGGAAAAGATAGCATGATATAGCAGACACACTGTAGTAAGATACATGTGTCCTAAAGTACCACACTCGACGACGGGCTGGAAGTGCGCTCATCTCGACGGATAGCAACAAATCCCATGTATATATATATAAGGCCAGGATCAAAGGGGCAACAGGTAACTGAAAAAGTCTCTTCATGAACTACTGTATTATTCTAGTTATTAGCCTTAGCCATTTACAGTAGGTACCCCTGACCGTGGTACTCAGGGGTCCCCATCCTAGACATGATACAAGACAAGACGGGTTCATTTGTACAATCACAATCGCCCACGGTGTCCAATTCATTTATACAGGTCAGGTCATGTCAGGTAGCCGTCGCAACAGCTTATCAAGATATATCATGTCAAGAGTGCACCACATCGGGCCATTATCAAGAATTATCATGTCAAGTTATCATGTCAAGTTTGCTGGTCAAGAGTGCGCCACGACGGGCCTCTATCAGGAATTATCATGTCATGTTTACTTGTCAGGAGTGCACCACTACGGGTCACTATCGTGTTCAGGGTACATGTGCAGGACAGTATAGTGCAAGCATTCAATCAGGAGACTCAAGACACAAGTCACCAGTAAAGATCAAATAATAATAGAGAAATAATAATAATAACAATAATAATAATAATTAAATAGCAGGTCAAGGCACAGAAAGGAGCCCTGCGGCTCAGGGTCACTAGAACTCATGCGGCCAATAAGAAGAGTGCATACAACTTGGTAAGAACAGGGGCATACGGCTAGAAGAGCAAGGGCGCATGCGGCTAGGGAGGCAAAGGCGCATGCGGCCCCAAGAAGTTGGGTCTCATACGGACAGCGGAAGAGTGGGCTTCAGGCGGCTGGGGAAAGAAATCCATGCGGGTCGGGGAAATTAAGAGCCCATGCGGCTCGAAACAAGAGCAGCTCATGCGGCTGGGGAAAGAACAGTCCATGCGGCTGAATAGGGTCAGACGCATACGGCAAAAGGGAAAGGCTTATGCGGTTGAAGGGTATCAGTCATATGCGGTTACAAGAAGAACAACGCCGTGCGGCTCACGGGGAAGGGCTTTCATGCGGCTGGAACGGACTTGGGTTCATGCGGCTCACCGAGCAAAGGGCTATACGGCTGAACCGAGTCGAGTCCCATGCGGCCAGGGGATAAAGGAATTTTTATGCGGCTGGACTGGGAAGCTCAGTCATGCGATTTAAGTAAGAAGGACTACATGCGGCTGGAAGGAATACTTGCCGCATGAACTTGTCATGCGGTCAAGTCAAGCACAGTTCATCTTCTCCAAAATTCCGAGAAGAAGAACACCACGAGAGCCAAGTTCTCAAGCTCCATAACTACATCATTCGGAGCCCAAATTCGAACTTCCATAGGTCAAAATGGGGTAGAACGAAATTCTCTTCAACATAGAACCATCAAAACTCAGAAATAACAAGATTAAGTAGATCAAAACCTAAAATTCTGAAAATACCACAAAGTTAGATCTACCACAATCTAGCCATCAAAGTGGAAAACTCCAAGTTCTAAACATGCTTAGAATTTAACAATAGAGAGAATAGAACAAACGAAATTGAAATCGTCCAATATTCGGCAAGGTGTACTTGCCTCTCTCCAATGGCTAGGATTTGGTGGAAAAGAAATGAATGAGGATGAATGAGGAGGGAGAGAGAAAAAGTGGAGAGAGAAAAAATGGCTTATATTACAAGCTCAAGTGATCTCCACCATTTATTCCTCTCCACTTCAATCTAAGCCATACACCTCATCTCATGAGAAACCAAACCAAACCAAGTCAAAGTGGAACCGGACCAAATAAAACCAAATCCAAGTTAAACCAAGTCATAAAAATCCTACACTTAGGAAAATTTTAAAATATCACGCAAATCGATAAATACGAAATACGGCTCAAATAAATACGTATCCGTATAAAATACTGATACAGTGAGACGGGTCTCACAAATGATATGATTTGACTCAATATCAAGAAATCTCTGAGCATCACTCTTCTTGGCATACCCCAAGAAGATCGTCTTAGTAGTCCTTATCCCAAGCTTCTGAATCTTCAGATCTGAAAGCTTGACATATGCCAGACACCTCCACACTCGAATGACATTCAAGTTAGGTCTGACATTGAACCAGAGTTTATTAGGAGTAACGTCTGAAGTTGCATGAGGCACTCTATTTAGAATAAAAGTGGCCGTCAATGCAGCTTCTCCCCAGTAGCACTTAGGAAGACCAGCAGTCAACAACATTGAGTTAATTATTTCTGTAACGTTCTGTTCTTCCTCTCTGCTACTCCATTTGATTGAGAAGAGTACGGAGCCGTAGTCTCATTGACAATTCTATGTTCTTTGCAGAACGATATGAATTCATGAGACCTGTACTCCCCACCTCGATCACTTCTTATTCTTTTGAGTTGTTGTCCAGTCTGCCGCTCAGCTTCGGCTCTGAACTCCTTGAACTTCTCGAATGCTTCGTCTTTAGCCTTCAGCAAGTAGACGAACGCATACTTTGAGAAGTCATCGATGAAGGTTATGAAATACTTCATCCCGGCCTTTGTAGAGAACTGTTTGAAGTCACAGATATCGGAGCATACCAACTCCAGAAGATCTGTACTTCGATTAACCCGAGGAAAGGGTTTTCTTGTGATCTTTGTTTGAGCACGAACTTCACATTTCTCTACCTTACCCCCACACTTGGAGATAAGTCCTAGACTAGACATTCTATTTGTTCGTTTACAATGAACATGTCCTAGCCTATTATGCCACAACTCAAGAGTATAAGCAGAATGAGTGATTTCATTAATCACATTAATTATATTGGACTGATTTACAAGCTAAATTTTGAACATTCCTTCGGTATAAAAAGCTTTTCCGAAATATGTTTCCTTGATAGACATCACCATCTGGCCAGCATTGATGTCCATCCTGAGGCCTGCGTTGCAGAGTAGGCCTCCAGAGATCAGGTTCTTGGCGATAGCAGGTACGTGTTTCATGCCTTGAAGCTTCAGAGACTTGCCAGAAGTCAGCTTCAATACCACCGTCCCAATCCCAAGCACTTCAGCTTGTGTCTGGTTCGCCATCATAACCACTTCAGAAGTAGGTGTGTAGATGGTGAACCATTCCTTACTGGAGCAGACATGGCAGGAGGCTTCAGTGTCTACCCACCAGTCAGAGTCAGTCCTTACCGCATCAACCTGTGCAATCATAGCAACAACGTCAGTGATCATAGATACCTTACTAGGCTCTCATTGCTCTGATTGCTTGGTCTTTGCTTTGCATTCACTTTTGAAGTGGCCCTTCTTGCCATACTTGAAACAAGGCATTTGAGACTTTGTCTTCTTTCGCTTGAAGGAAGTCCCCTTCACATTTAAATTTTTAGGGTCCTTCTTCTTGCTGTGGGAAGCCGCCTGCTTTTCCCTTGGTTCCTTGGTATTAACCAGATTGGCGTTAGCCAATTGCTTGGACAGTGTGTCCACCTTCAGTTGAGCCCGCATCTGGTCCTCAACATAGATTTCCTGCATGAGATCTTCAAGGGTGATCTCCAGCTTCTTCCTATGCATGTTTGCATAGAACTTACTCCACCTAGCGGGGAGCTTTGAGACAATCCCTCCAACAACAAACTTGTCGGAGAGGGGCATTGCCTTGTCTTCCAACTTCTGTCGCAGCTTCAGGAATTTCTTTACCTGCGGCAGCAAGGACTTCTCGTCCTCAAAGAGCCATTTATGATATTTTTCAACCACAAATATCTTGTTCCTATTTTTGTCTTCTTCGTACAGTTTTTCCAGAGACTCCCATATGTCTCTGGCAATAAGTTTCTTACTGTAGGATTCTGCTAGGGAATCCTCCATAGCATTCAGGATAAGCAGCCTGCAAATGCTATTCTTCCTTCTCCACTTGGCCTGAAGTTTAGTAGCTGCAGCTATTGCAGCAGCAAACCCAGTATCTGGAACAATAGGTTCCTCTTCAAGAAGCACGTGATCAACGTCTCTGAGTTGAAGAGTGAGATAAACCTTCCTCTTCCAGACTTGATAATGCTCTCCATCAAACTTTTCTAACTTACAAAAGTCAGTATTGAGGAGTGAAGCATTAAAGTTTTCCATCGTAGCATTAAAGCTTTGAGATTGTTAGTACCGGGGCACAATTTTTCGATGGAAAACTTGAGAATATGAAACGATTGTAAAGACAATGTTTCAAATCAACACTTCAAGGAAGGTGATCCTGAATTACGAGAATCTAAAAAAAATTTGTAATCAACAGCAATTGATTGTAGTACTTCTAAAAAGAAGATACCATCAGAATTACTGGTTGCAATGAAGAAGGTGACTGGCAAAAGATGGAAGAACTCCTGCTGGGGTGAATAATTACCGTTGTTCAAAGCTTTATTCGCCCTACACGAACAGCTTCCAGGAACCAGCAAGTTCGTCGGAGAACTTGGAACACTCCTGCTCTTCTGACTCCTCGGATGGACACGAACTCCCGTGCAAAAGCAATGCTGGTGCGACGCCTTTCCTCTCTCTCGAAGGCTGCTGGAATTCGCAAGCAAATTCCGATCAGAACTGTGTTAAAGAACACTTCTGAATTCTCTGTTTACTTGTGTTAAAAAATACTTCGTAAACTTTCTGTGGTGGCTTCTTTTCTTTGTATATTAATAGCCTTGTGAGAGAGAGGATGCCTTATATAGGCCCTGTAGCAACTGCTCGGTTGCCACAAAGTTAGGGAAGTGGTAAAAACTACCCCGAACATGTAGCGACCGCACAGAACGTGCAAACGCACGTTCTGCTGCAAGTTGTGCCAACAAAATGCCAACAAAATGCCACATTACGCCTCATGAGCCCATGAGCCCGATATACTGCGACAACCAGGCGTGATCGTTTGTCTGTACGTGGACGACATGCTTATCCTAGGTACAGATATAGGTTGTGTCACAGAGAAAGAAATTCATCTCGAGCAAGTTCAGTATGAAGGACTTGGGGGAAGCTGATGTGATCTTAGGGATCAAGATCATCCGAACAGACACTGGACTAGCGCTGTCACAGTCTCATTATATTGAGAAAATGATCACTCATTATGGGTATCGGGATCTTCCAGGGATCGATACGCCATACAGGTGTGATCTGAAGCTGAAGCCTAATACAGGGAAAAGCATCAGGCATCTGGAATTTGCAAGCGTAATCGAAAGTTTGATGTATGCTACTACTGCCACAAGGCCTGAGATAGCTTTTGCCGTGGAAATGCTGAGTCATTTTACGAGCAACCCAGGTATTGAGCACTGAAAAGCTGTGAAACGGGTTATGAGATATCTCAAGAAGACTCAGACATATGCACTGTACTACAGCGGAGATCCGCCGGTAGTGGAAGGCTTCAGTGATGCCAGCTGGTGCTCAGAGGTGGAGAGCGAGAGGTCCACAGGTGGATTCATTTTCACAATGGATGGAGCTGCTATATCGTGGAAGTCAAAGAAACAGACTATGCTCTCGCGGTCATCCATGGAATCTGAGTTCTTTGCACTTGATACCGCAGCCGAGGAAGCAGAATGGCTTCGGGAGCTCATGTATGATCTTCCAATGGTTGGGACACAAATACCGACGATACCGATATACTGCGACAACCAGGCGACTGCGACAGTGGCATCAAATGACCTCTTCAACGGGAAGAAGAGGACTGTGCAGTTGAAGCACAGGGCAGTACACGATCTTATCAAGAGAGGTGTTATTGCAGTGATTGATGTTAGGAGTCAGGAGAACCTGGCGGATCCGTTCACCAAGGGCCTTAAGCGCCAGCTGGTCGATGACACAGCTTGTAAAATGGGTTTGAAGGCATTCTGATATTAGTTATTGTATTTCTACCATAAAGTTTTATGCTATTAGTTTAAAGATTTATCTACTAGGCATCTAGCTTTTGGTTCAAGGGAGGACCATTAACTGGAAGAATATCAGGAACGTTGGGTACATGTTCTATTGGGCATGGAGAGGTTACGGACCTATAACCACTGTTGTCTACTGTTATTTTTCTGCGGAAAACGGTTCCTGTGGGAAGGTTGGCTTAATTGCCTTAATGAGTTCTTAGGCAGAGTGAATGTCTGGTGTGCTTTACAGGAAGCACGATAGAGCAGCACTACAAGGAGTGAAACTCCATGCTATAGTGGGGTGACTCTACGATGAGGTTCCTATATGTGGGGTGCTGCCCAGGAATAGGATAAAGCCTCGGCTTTGCAGGCCAAGTCACAGCAGCGTAGTACCGCAAATAGGCAGTTAGCCTAATGCTGTATGTTAAAATAAAGAAAAGTGTAGTCAGTACTACAAAGAGGAGGAGTTCCTCATGTTACAGTGGCACGACACCACGATGAGGTACCCGGTTAGGAATAAAGCCTCGGCCTTGCAAGCCATGTCGTTGTGGCGTAACACTGCAAGGGAGCCTAAGGCTTCATGCTGGGTAATTTGGCACTACAAAGAGGCGGTTGTCTCATGTTACAGTAGTATGACACTACGATGAGGTTCTCGGTACGGGGTAAGGCCTCGGCTTTAAGCCATGTCATAGCGGGATAGCATCGCAAAGGAAGCGCAAAGCGCTTTATGCCATGTCTCTTTATAATGAACTCACCTATAGTGTATGGACAAAGAGATATCAGGTCGTCTCTTGAGGGTAAACTTGTAGACGTCCAAAATTATACACTAAAACTAGGCTGGCACAGGGCCTTTAATGTATAGCCAGAAGCACATGTAACTACATTATGTGAGTGGAAAGAATTTCAGCTATGATGCAGAATTCAAGGCTTAGTCCATTCTTGTATTATAGTCTGTTGTTTGAACCATGTAGGAAGATTCAAGTCGTCAGCGACATCTCTCCTAATGTATGATGGATAGTTACTGTGGGGAACACTTATACTCATATATAGAGATATATGGGAGATTTTTGGGTTTTGGTCTTTTTCAAAGTGAATTTTAGTCCCACATCGGCTAGACCAAAGGACTTGTATCTCTATATATTAGCTTTGCTAGTTTAGAGATGCACAAGTGGTGTAGAGGTGCACATGGGTGTGCCATGTGGGGTTATTTTTCTAAAGGGAAAAAGGCTAAATCAACAATTGAAAGCATTCATGCTTTTTGCTCTTAGAAAATTTATTTCCATAGGAGCTAAGCCCCGTAGGGGTTAGCGACTCAGACTCGGACTCGGACTCGGGCTCGGGCTCGGGCTCATGGGCTCATGAGGCGTAATATGGCATTTTGTTGGCGCACTTTGCACTTAGCACGTCAGCATCGTCACTAGGCGCATAGTGTGCTTTAGTTGCGCTCGTTGTGCGAGCCACTTGCGCTGCCACGTTGCACGCCACAGGTTGTGCGACCACGTTGCAAGACTAGGGTACGTCTCAGGGTGCACGCTAGGTTGCGTACAGGTTGCGCTGGGTGCGCTGGCCACGCGTATGGCGCGTGTGGCGTACATTGCGCGAGTGGCGCAGGTTACGCAGTGGCGTAGTGCGCACAGTGGCACAGGTTGGCACAAGTGGCTCAGTGTGCAGTATACAAGGCACGCAGGGTGCGTGCAGTTGGCGCAACTTGCAGCAAAATATGGGTTTGCACGTTCTTGGCGGTTGCTACATGTTCGGAATGTTTTTTACCATGTCCCTAACTTTGTGGCAACCGAGCAGTTGCTGCAGGACCTATATAAGGCATCCTCTCTCTCACAAGGCAATACATATACAAGTAATAGAAGCCACCATAGAAAGTTTACGAAGTATTTTTTAACACAAGTAAACAGAGAATTCAGAAGTGTTCTTTAACACAGTTCTGATCAAAATTTGCTTGCAAATTCTAGCAGCCTTCGAGAGAGAGGAAAGGCATCGCACCAGCATTACTTTTGCACGAGAGTTCGTGTCCATCCAAGGAGTTAGAAGAGAAGGAGTGTTCCAAGTTCTCCAACGAACTTGCTGGTTCCTTGAAGTTGTTCGTGTAGGGCGAATAAAGCTTTGAGCAATGGTGATCATTCACCCCAGCAAGCCACTTTCATCATTCGCTAGTCACATTCTTCATTGATGCCAGTAATTCTGATTGTATCTTTTTTTTAGAAGTACTACGATCGATTGTTGTTGATTACGAAATCTTTTTAGATTCTCGTAATTCAGGATCACCTTCCTTGAAGTGTTGATTTGGAACATTATCTTTACAATCGTTTCTTATTCTCAAGTTTTCTATTGAAATTGTGCCCCGGCAATAACACTCTTTGGTCGTACATCCGTAGGAAACACATCCCCAGCCTCCTCCAGCTTCAATTTTGGACTCTTGGTAGATTGGTTGGCCCCTGCTAATAGAGCCATAGCCTCAACATTGGCAACTGCCTGCCTTGATGCGTCTAATTGTAGACGGTTTCCATCACAAGGTTGGCATATTGTCAAGACAACCTACTAACTCTTGCAGGAGGGACGTGTAACTCTTGTAGAGGGGTGTATAATGTATACTTACATTACATTGACTCCCTTTGCAATTTCCAGTCACATTAGTGTTTGGACCATGAACATACAAAGTCTCCTAAAGTTCTCCCTCCTTTCTCCTTACTCTTCAGATTGATCCTCTGCGAAGATACTCAATGAGTACATCTTCCCCTTCTTATTTAGAGCATCTTCAACCCTAATGTGAGTTTGGAAAAAAATGATTGTCACATAGTAATGACAAGCATTTTTTTCAAAAGTACTTCTCCAATGCAAATGTGAAATAAATTGTGAAGTTGACATGGCAAGGAGAATATGAAATTGGTCGTCTAGATCTAGACAATGCACTTCACAATGACTTTATATCCACATCATCAATTATATATATATATATATATATATATATATATATATATATATATATATATATATATATATATATATATATATATATATATATATAAGAAGAAGTGAAAAACTTGTCTTGGAAGTTGAAAAATAATAATTTTATTGCCTTCTCAAACTTTTGCATTGGAGAACACATTTTTTATCTCATTGTCTTGTGTGAATGTCATCTTGCCACATAGGAAAGACATTGTCTTATGTCTCATGCCACATAGGATTCATAACACAAAACAAGACAATAGGGTTGGAGATGCTCTTAGAGAACTTGTAAGCCTATCTACATGCATGCACCAATCATATTCGGTTTCAATCAACCAAGTTTATCTTTAAACTTCTAAAAATACACTATGTTTAAGCCCCAAGGTAGAGCACGACAAGAAAACTTTGATAAAGAAGGAGATATCAAAATTTTTATCTCTCCTTTGTATGACAAATGGACTCCTCTCACTTCGTAAAATGTATGGACATAAAATTAGTGTATGGACCCACTTGTCATACAAAGGAGGTATCAAAATTTTGATATCTTCTACTGTATCAAAATTTTTCTCAAAGTACGGGAAGCTAAGTGATACATTTATTTTTAACCTTTTACACTTTCCTAAGCTCTGGTGGGCTTGTCTAATGTAATTAAGTTTCATCCTAATGACATGCCCCTAGGGACTTTTTGCTTTGGAAAATGTGTAATCACACTTGGATTCTCCGTGTCAACTTTACATTTGTGTCTGGCTTTTAGCCTACTTAAGCTTGTCCATAGGGGGCATTTGGAGAAAGATTTTGTATTTCTAGTAATCTAACTTCTATTTCTTTTCCATAAGAAAAGAATTCAATATTTTTATACCCATATTTGATATGGTTAGAAAAATGTAGTATGAAAATTTTAATTTTTTATTTCACATATTTGGTTTAAACATGAACATAAATTTTAATTTGTTCAGTTTTTCATTAATTTCATAATGTTTCTATATATTTGGGATGGATGTTGAAATTGTGAAAGTAAAATGAGGATATTAGCACTCAAACAACATTCCTAGGAAAGCAAAATTATTTCCAAGGAAGGACTTTTGGTTTTACTTTCCCACAATATGGATAAGAAATCAAAAACTCATTCCTAAGAGCATCTCTTATTTTGTGTTGTGAATCTTAGGTGACATGGGACACAAGACAATGTCTAGTATAGGTGGCAAGATTATATTCACAAATGACAATGAGTTTAAAAAGTCATCTCCAATACAAAAGTATTGAGAAGACACTACTAAAATCTGCTCAATTGGCGACATAAATTTAGCGATGTTCGATTAACGTCGCTAAATTGTGCACATTAGCGACGTTTACTCTAAACATCGCTAATAATAGCTACTAGCGACGATCTAAGCGACGTAACAACGACGTATATTAATCACATGATCCAGCCATCGCTCGGACGTCGCTAATAGCGACTAACTTAGCGACGTTAGTGTTAGCGTCGCTAAATTCTAATTATATTTTCCCCCAACGATTCATTTCCCCTCCCCATTTTCCTCTCTTACTCTTTCTCCTCCCCCCCTCTGGCGCTTTCACTCTCTCCGACAGCGACTCTCACTCTCTCCGGCGACTCTCCTCCCTCTCCGGTACGTGACTCTCCCCCTCCCTCCCTCTCTCTCTCTCTCTCTCTCTCCGTCTGTTTTGGTTGTTGGTGGTTTGGGGGGGTGCAGGTGGCTCGAGGGAGGTGCAAGGGGATGCGGGTGGTTGGGGGTGAGTGGGGGGTGGCTGGAGGGATGGGGCAGGGGGGACGAGGGCGGCTGGGGGAGGTGAGCTAGGGCTAGGGTTAGGGTTAGGGTTAGGGTTCATTTCCTCCCATTTTACTCTCTCACTCTCTCTCCTCCCCCCTCCGGCGCTCTCACTCTCTCCGGCGACTCTCCTCCCTCTCCGGTACGTGGTACTCTTTCCCTCTCTCTCTGATCTCTCTCCGGCTGTTTTGGTTGTTGGTGGTTGGAAGGGGTACGCATGGCTCGGGGGGAGGGGCAGGGGGATGCGGGTGGTTCGGGGGTGGGGGTGAGTGGGGGGTGGCTGCGGGGGGTGGGGCAGGGGGGACGAGGGCGGCTGGGGAGGGGAGCTATGGTTAGGGTTCGGGTTAAGGGTGGGTATGTGTGGGCGGCTGGAGGAGGGAAGCAGGGGGGGTGGGGGCGGCTGGAGGAGGGGAGCATGGGGGAGGGTTAGGGTTAGGGGTGGTGTAGGGGGGCTTGGTCAGGGGCACCGATAGTGCCAAAAAATATGATAATTTAGTAATAATTATTTTTTTCGATACCGAAAAATGTGATACTCCGATTCGAACGCACCGATAGTGTCGATATTTGTAACAAGTAGTTTTGTTGGTTGGTTAATTGGTAACATGGTGATCGGGACATATAGTTCCTACAGCCATTCGACTAGCAAGGCAGAAACTATGCTACGACATGGTGATCAGGACATAGTCCCTGCAGCCATTCGACTGACGAGGCAAAAACTATGTAGCCGTAGATAAAGTTGACTGTCCTCCGACTATCATCCCTCGGCAATAATGATACGATAACCTATCACTATATCCTATATAGTAGTAGATGATATTTTAGTATTACATTATGTGAGTTCATCTTGATTCTGTTATATTTTTCAGATACTAGATACTAGATTCGATAAGAACGTATACTACACCATATGTACATAACATAGATGATTCACACTAATGTATGCTAGAATGAATTTTGGGTTGTGTTCTGAGCCATCCGTTCTCACACTTAAAACACATATGAATTAGAACTGTGAGTTCATCTTTGACAAAGGAGACCACCATGCTTTCAGGAACCTCTCGATCGAGCTCTACTCAAGTATGTCCACTCGAGCTCCGGGGCAAAGGATTGACTCAGAGAGGATTTATGGACAGAGATGACAAAGAAGATGGCTGCCAAAGCTTATGTAAGTTTTCTAATTCTTTATACGTATTATATTTTTGTCATTTTGTATTACTGTAATTAAAATCGATCATTGCATCATATCAATAGGTGATTTCGTACATTAGTTACAAGTAATACTTAGTTAAAGTTTAAGTGCTACTTAGTTGTGTCTCTCTCTCTCAGTCTATCTCGCTATCAACGCTATAGTGTTGTTCCCCTCGCAATACGGAATGGTCTGATACCGATACTCTGAGTATCAGACCATTCCTATGTGTATCCGTATCGCAATCACAATACCGATACTCGAGTATCGCATTGATACTCAAGTATCACATCTGATATTTCACTACTCTTTTCAGAGTAGCAGACGAGTATACATTCTCTGATAGTTCTCTCATTTATTTTCAACCGCTCCCCCTGTGAATATTGACTTTACCAGATGGCACCCATATAACCCGACGAGTGGCACGTCGTTTGAGGGAAATAGTGAATGCTGAGGTGGCTCCTCCTACTGTTAAGGAGGAAGTGACACCGGTAGCTAGTGAGACCGAGAGTTCTATTCATCCAGCACCGA
This sequence comes from Iris pallida, assembly GCA_029216955.1. Lineage (NCBI taxonomy): Eukaryota > Viridiplantae > Streptophyta > Magnoliopsida > Asparagales > Iridaceae > Iris > Iris pallida. The sequence continues at coordinate 32,136,908 of JANAVB010007399.1, forward strand.
TAGCTAGTGAGACCGGGAGTTCTATTCATGCAGCACTTGCAAGGGACTACATCTCTCCTGCCACCGTCGATCCCACTTATTCGAGGTAGTTGCGTGATCGTATCACTGAGCGTTTGCGTGAGCTGCGTGGTTCTCATTAGCTATTAGTACTTATTTGTATTGGACTATTTGTATTGTGGGTTGTTTTTATATTGGACTATTTGTATTGGACTAAATATATGAATTAGTACTGTGTCAATCTCTGGATTGTATTGGACTACGACATGGTGATCAGGACATAGTCCTTGCAGCCATTCGACTGGCGAGGCAGAAACTATGTAGCCGTAGATGAAGTTGACTGTCCTCCAACCCTCATCCCTCGGCAATGATGATACGACAACCTATCACTATATCTTATATAGTAGTAGATGATATTTTAGTATTATATTATATGAGTTCATCTTGATTCTGTTACATTCTTCAGATACTAGATACTAGATTCGATAAGAATGTATACTACACCATATGTACAAAACATAGATGATTCACACTAATGTATGCTAGAATAAATTTTGGGTTGTATTCTGAGCCATCCGTTCTCACACTTAAAGCACATATGAATTAGAACTGTGTATCAATCTTTGTTTTTATATTTTCGGCGAACCCAGGGATTGGATTCTGTATTTTGTATTTTGGATTTTGTATTTTGGCTCCAGCTCCAGCTCCATTTGCATAAATCTACGGTATGACATGGTGATCAGGACATAGTCCCTGCCGCCATTCGACTGGCGAGGCAGAAACTATGTAGCCATAGATAAAGTTGACTGTCCTTCGACCCTCATCCCTTGGCAATGATGATACGACAACCTATCACTATATCTTATATAGTAGTAGATGATGTTTTAGTACTACATTATGTGAGTTCATCTTGATTCTGTTACATTCTTCAGATACTAGATACTAGATTCGATAAGAACGTATACTATACCATATGTACAGAACATAGATGATTCACACTAATTTATGCTAGAATGAATTTTGGGTTGTGTTCTGAGCCATCCGTTCTCACACTTAAAACACATATGAATTAGAACTGTGTGTCAATCTTTGTTTTTGTATTTTTGGCGAACCCAGGGATTGGATTCTGTATTTTGTATTCTGAATTCTGTATTTTGGATTATGTACCCTATGGCTCGACAACCAACCGGAGAGGATACTCTGAGAGATCCATCTGTGTAGGACGTATACTCTGAGAGATCACCTGTACAAGAATGATACCAGTAGTGGAATTGAGTGTTGGAGGAGATATTATCAGAGTATACGTCCTACTCAGATGGGTCTCTCACCGTTACTTTTTTTTGAAAGCATGGTAGATGTGCTCCGTCAACAGATTCTTGCTCTGAGCCAAAACTTTGCCCCGGAGCTCAAGTGGACATCCTTCGTGTAGAGCTCGAGTGAGAGGTTCCTGACAACATGGTGGTCTCCTTTGTTAAAGTATTCGTGCTCGTCCCACAACCAATCAATTTTTTTTATTACTAATCTCTTGAATATGAAGCTCTGCTTCACATTTGGCTCTACCTTCTGGTATATAAGAACCAAATGTGAAACAAAGCTTCATATTCAAGATATTAGAAATGAAGAAATTTTTGATTGGTTGTGGGACGAGCAAGAATCCTTTGACAAAGGAGACCACCATGCTGTCAGGAACCTCTCGCTCGAGCTCTACTCAAGGACGTCCACTCGAGCTCCGGGGCAAAGGATTGACTCAGAGAGGATTTATGGACAGAGATGACGAAGAAGATGGCTGCCAAAGCTTATGTAAGTTTTCTAATTCTTTATACGTATTATATTTTTGTCATTTTGTATTACTGTAATTAAAATCGATCATTGTATCGTATCAATAGGTGATTTTGTACATTAGTTACAAGTACTACTTAGTTAAAGTTCAAGTGCTACTTAGTTGTGTCTCTCTCTCTATCTATCTCGCTATCAACGCTATAGTGATGTTCTCCTCGCAATACGGAATGGTCCGATACCTATACTCTGAGTATCAGACCATTCCTATGTGTATCCGTATCGCAATCACAATACCGATACTCGAGTATCGCATTGATACTCAAGTATCACATCTGATATTACACTACTCTTTTCAGAGTAGTAGACGAGTATACATTCTCTGATAGTTCTCTCATTTATTTGTCAATTACTGTATTTTAGTTCTAGTTAGTTTTATGTGATTCTCTGATAGTTCTCTCATTCATTTTCAACCGCTCCCCCCTGTGAATATTGATTTTACCAGATGGCACCCATATGACCCGAGGAGTGGCACGTCGTTTGAGGGAAACAGTGAATGCTGAGGTGGCTCCTCCTACTGTTAAGAAGGAAGTAACACCGGTAGCTAGTGAGACCAGGAGTTCTATTCATCCAGCACCGGTAGCTAGTGAGACCGGAAGTTCTATTCATGCAGCACTTGCAAGGGTCTACATCTCTCCTGCCACCGTCGATCCCACTTATTCGAGGTGGTTGTGTGATCGTATCACTGAGCGTTTGCGTGAGCTGCATGGTTCTCATTAGCTATTAGTACTTATTTGTATTGGACTATTTGTATTGTGGGTTGTTTTTGTATTGGACTATTTGTATTAAACTACATATATGAATTAGTACTGTGTCAATCTCTGGATTGTATTGGACTACGACATGGTGATCAGGACATAGTCCCTGCAGCCATTCGACTGGCGAGACAGAAACTATGTAGCCGTAGATGAAGTTGACTGTCCTCCAACCCTCATCCCTCGGCAATGATGATACGACAACCTATCACTATATCTTATATAGTGGTAGATGATATTTTAGTATTATATTATGTGAGTTCATCTTGATTCTGTTACATTCTTCAGATACTAGATACTAGATTCGATAAGAACGTATACTACACCATATGTACAAAACATAGATGATTCACACTAATGTATGCTAGAATGAATTTTGGGTTGTCTTCTGAGCCATCCGTTCTCACACTTAAAGCACATATGAATTAGAACTGTGTGTCAATCTTTGTTTTTGTATTTTCGGCGAACCCAGGGATTGGATTCTGTATTTTGTATTTTGGATTTTGTATTTTGGCTCCAGCTCCAGCTCCATTTGCATAAATCTACGGTACGACATGGTGATCAGGACATAGTCCCTGCCGCCATTCGACTGGCGAGGCAGAAACTATGTAGCCATAGATAAATTTGACTGTCCTTCGACTCTCATCCCTCGGCAATGATGATACGACAACCTATCACTATATCTTATATAGTAGTAGATGATGTTTTAGTACTACATTATGTGAGTTCATCTTGATTCTGTTACATTCTTCAGATACTAGATACTAGATTCGATAAGAACGTATACTACACCATATGTACAGAACATAGATGATTCACACTAATGTATGCTAGAATGAATTTTGGGTTGTGTTCTGAGCCATCCATTCTCACACTTGGAGAAAAAACGAATTTTCTGTATTTTATCTGACGCACAAAGGATCAGTGCTTTCTAGACCATGGCTCTGGACCCATCTGCTCCTCCCTACTTACCTTCTTCTTATTTGACTCTCTCAGCCACATATGATATCCAGCTCAAGTGTAGAGTCGGGGGGAGAAGAAGTGGGCAGGAAGAGGAGGGGGAAGCAGCACAGCCGGCGGCAAGACCTGGAGGAAGTACATAGGTTTTCTTCAACATCCGTAGGAGAACTATAAGGAAATATCTTTTCACAACATGTCACCTTGTCAAAGACCCTTAATGTGAATATCATGTTATCGCGGTGTCGGAAGACTAACATGTCATAATTTTCTAAGCCGTGTGCTTTGACATAATCCTCCCAATCCTTTCCTCCTATGTAGTAATCTTGCACTTCATAAAGAAATGCAAGATTACTACATAGGAGGAAAGAGTTGGGAGGATTATGTCAAAACACACGGCTTAGAAAATTATCACATGTTAGTCTTCCGACACCGTGGTAACATGGTTGTCACATTAAGGGTCTTTGACAAGGTGACATGTTGTAAAAACAAATATCCTTATAGTTCTCCTATGGATGTTGAAGAAAACATCTGTACTTCCTCCAGGTCTTGCCGTCGGCTGTGCTGCTTACCCCTCATGTTCCTGCCCACTTCTTCTCCTCCCGACTCTACACTCCAGCTCCATTTGCATTAATCTACGGTACGACATGGTGATCAGGACATAGTCCCTGCAGCCGTTCGACTGGCGAGGCAGAAACTAAATAGCCGTAGATGAAGTTGACTGTCCTCCGACCCTCATCCCTCGGCAATGATGATACGACAACCTATCACTATATCTTATATAGTAGTCGATGATATTTTAGTATTATATTATGTGAGTTCATCTTGATTCTGTTATATTCTTCAGATACTAGATACTAGATTCGATAAGAACGTATACTACACCATATGTACAAAACATAGATGATTCACACTAATGTATGCTAGAATGAATTTTGGGTTGTGTTCTGAGCCATCCGTTCTCACACTTAAAACACATGTGAATTAGTACTGTGTGTCAATCTTTGTTTTTGTATTTTTGGCGAACCCAGGGATTAGATTCTATATTTTGTATTTTGACTTTATACGTATTTGGGGATATTCAGTTTTTTCGTTGAGGATACTGAGTTTGTACGTATTTGCGGATATTGATTTGGTTTGTTGAGGATATTATATATTGGCATTGTTCGTTGCGGATAGTACTTTTTCTTTATATTTTTTGTATATTATGGAATGTATTGTGCGTTGTAGAAGCATGGAATTTCATAACCAAGAAAGCCCATGCGCCAGACACTACATGCGCCAGAACTCGGACAGAACACTTCACAGCAAAGTCAATAAGTATAGACATTTGAAAAAGGACTTTTTATTTATATACAAAAGTTTATTACATGTCTAGAAAAGGTTGTACAAAGGAGAATCTCTACAAAGGAAAGATCCTAAGTCTACAGCCAGCGGCCACCATGCGCCTCCAGATAGGCGCAGCAGTCACCATGCGCCGTCAGTTAGGCGCAGCAGATACCATGCGCCTCCAACCAGGCGTATCCTACCATCTCTTCAGGAGCTCAGTTATGTGCATCCAGCTCAGTTATGTGTGCATCCCTTCAGCAGCCCAGTTATGTGCCGCTCTTCCAGCCAGGCTCACCTGATAACTGCTTCGACTAAACAAAGCATTTAACCCTCTGGCTGGAACCAAGGAAGAGAAGAGCACCGCAAATCTGTGGCCAGGGGAGGCTTCGAAAGAGCCTCCAAAGACCAAGGAAGACCGTAATCGAAATACGGCTAAAGGAGCAGCTTTCAACACAACCAGAGTGGGCGACACCCACTTTGAAGGAAGAAAGAGCCAAGCACCGCCATTCCGATCTACGGCTCTTCTGGAACAACGGAGATGAGGCCCGAGCATCCCTATCTTAGGATGCAACAGGCACCTTCTGCCTGCCTCAGAAGCCCTCGACTCCGTCTTTTGGATGTAACAGTCACCTTCAAGTGCATCAACGACGACATGGCGTCTCATCTTCACCCTCGGGAACACTTCGTCAACAGAATGCACCCGAATACCCAAGTTCATATCGAAAGTACGTGAGGGAACGAGGAGCAAACCATCTCTCCATGCCACTATTTATAGGTCGGGCAGATCAAACCCACGCGCCAAGTGGATGGCTCTCCAAATTCCGTACAATGAATTTGCATTAAATGGATGAACCGAACGCCTCGAATTCAGCCAAACGGCTATTAAAAGCACTCGAGGAGCGAAACAGCCGCATCATTAAAAGACATGTCGGATGCGCCAGTCAGACAGCGCATCACACGGACGTGCCCTTCGGCATCAGACGCATCACATAGATGCGCCCTTCAGTACCAGGCGCATCACAGAGGATGCGCCCCCACACATCTCCATACCGAGTGGAACGCCAATCGACGCGCCCACTCAGCTGTCCATCGAATGTCAGAAATATTAAATGCTGAACTGACAGAGTTGGCAGCACACCTCCCAAAGTTTGAACAGTTGACAGCTTTTTCAGAAAATGAAGCATCGGCAACGTCAGCGTCATCATGACTTCATCCCGACGGCTACTGCCATGTGGCCACTCAACCACCCGCATGCACCTCAAAAGCCATGCGCCTCAGACTGCTCTCTGATCCCAAAAGACAGAAGGAAAGTCGCCTGCATGCGCCTCAAAAGCTATGCGCCCCGAACGGTTCGTAACTCCTAAAGGTTATGAGCCGCAGCCTCCTCATGCGCCCAATCCAAGGCGCATCTCACCAGATCATTCCCCACCAAATCCGAGATCTCCGAGCCATGGGTCGATGACACGTGTCCTTTGACTCAACTCATCCAAGATTTCAGCAACAGAAAGATCTTCTCCTCTGCTACGTGCCGGCTCACAAATAGCAGTATGAAGAATTCTACCCCTCGATTAGGGTGCATCCCACGCGCCTCCATCAGCAATCCCCACGTGGCGTCCCCACACACCAGTGCATCCTACATGCGCGCATGAGCAGCCAGCCTGTAAAACTATAAATAGAGGGATCATTTCCTTCTTACCCACGCACAGAATCCACGAAAAACATACAGAGAATCACCAGAGAGGCCGATACAGACACTCAACGTCTTCCTCCTCTCGGCAAGCTCCAGCACCCAGAGCAATCTACACCTTCAGAGAACCGATAACCGTCGTCAGCCCGTCAACGGAGTCAACGCATTACCACTCGCTCCATTGGCACTAAGGACCCAGATTAAACAAAAAGTGTACTCCTAGGACTACATCTAAGTCCTATATTGTAACACTGTTCTGTTTGTGTTAAAGTTTTCAATCAAACAATTTTAATGGCAAACAAGCTGGCAACTCTGCTGGGGACTTGTTTCTCCTCTTCCGAGAAAGTCGTGTCACAGGCCGACGACGTGAAGGTGGGCTCCTCCCACAAGACGCTGGTTGTGCGCCTCAATCAACAGGCGTACGAGGAGTTCATTTCTGAAGGAAGTGCGAGTCCTTCGAAGCGGCTGCCGAAGCCGAAGAAGACCCGCCGTGTCTGGGTGCGCAAGGTCGACGCCTCGGGCACCACCACTGAAGGGAATGCGCCAATCCAGCCCTCCCTTCCTGCTGACGTTCTCTGCAACCAAGGTACGCCCGCTGATGCAGCACATCTCTCGGGGAAGCGTGCGGCTGACCACGTTCCCCAGCCATCTCCCTCTCAGACGAGGAAGATGCGTCGACGGAGCAGGGACGCAGCCAATGCCCCGCGCATCACCTCTGATGCGCCACAAAAAGTCTCTGTCTTTGACAGACTCACTCGCTGTAATGGCGAGAAGAATTTGGATGCTGAGTACTATACGCCCCAGCGGGCTAGTACAAAGAAATCCAAGGCGGCACGGGCCATGCGCCACAAACGTGCTATGCCAGCAGCAGGCCAGAGGCACGCGCTCACAATCACGTGCGCTGCCGATGGCAAGCTGCACCAGGTCGAATCAGGTGCCTCTGCACCAAAAACGAGTCGACCTTCAAAGTCCTCATCTCACTTGGGCGCATCAACTGCGTGCACAACCAAGTCGAGTGAGGCAAATTCAGTGGTCTTGAACTCCCGTGCCTCCTCTGGTTGTGCGTTTGAGGTCCGTTCAAGTCACTTCAAAAGTTGTGGTTCCTCCACTACTGATCGTGATGCCTGCTTGGTATTAGATCAGGGGGCGCAGCACTCACCTGACCACCCCGGCGTTTGGCCTTGCCATGCGTCTGAAGGGGGTGTGAAGGTAGCACTCTCCTCTAACGACCTGCATAACGTGATCACTCACAAGCGCCGGTCAGGAGAGTCAACCAACAGGCACGATGCGCCTCTTGTAGGAACGAAATAGTAAAGCGTAATACTCTAGAGGGGGGGTAAATAGAGTTGGCAGCGGAAAATGCTAAATAAAAATGTTAGCAGCACAATCACAGAATATTAATCACAACTGAAATAATATAAAGGCAAAGTTAAGAGAGCAAACGCAAAGACAGCGATGTATACTGGTATCCCTCTGTTGAGGACTAATCCAGTCGGTAGAACTCTTGCTACCAGTTGAATCCACTATTGGAAAAACCGTAAGTTTTCTTACGAAGTCCTTGCAAGTTCTACAACGCGAGCTTTGATACGAAGAACTCGTCCAACTTCAAATGTGAAGAGGTATTCTTCAGTCAAGCCTTCTGATTACAATCTCTCAGAAACTTCTAGACCATACCGCACTGGCAAATTGACTAGATAATTGTAACTGGCTTGGGATCTGAAATTGAAAGCTCTAGAAAACTCTTTGAAATACTGAAAGCTTTAGATAGAGAGAAGATTGAAAGTGAATGAGTGAGTTGAAATGATCGAAATCCTTCTCTATTTATAGGATTCCAAAGGCAGACTTCTGTCAGAATTCGGACAGAATTCGGGCAGAACTCTATGAGCAAATCTCGGTCAAATCCGCAACTGCAGGAGGACCAAGTTCCAGAGATTCAAAATCACAACGGCCACTAAACGAACTCTGGCCGAACTCTGGCCGAGTTCTTTCAGGGTTAGGGTAGGGTTTTTAAAAATAGGTTTTGGTGATTTTTGAAAACCTTTTTGAAAACCTTTTTGTAAACATTTTGATAGGTCATTTTAAAAGCATTTTGAAATATTTTGGGGATAGCCTATTTGCCAGTACGACTCGGTGTACAACATATTCCTAGACTCAAATAAATAAAAATTATATTGCATAGGAAATACAGATTCGAGTAGGCAAACAGATCTTCAGTCTTGAACGGAGTGGATAGCCAATCTTGCTTATGTCCAAGAAACCGAGATGTCCCAACTAGCTTTGTATATCCAGACAGAGTTTGATCAATTATTAAAATCAGGTTGACCATATGACCAATGAGCCAACAATCTCTCCCATTTTGATAATTGACAAACTATGAATGATATAACATTAAGCTAAGCTTGTTCAAAAAATATCAAAAAGTAGAAATTGTTCATATCCTGTATTATCTCAAAAGAAATGTTAGATCTTTAATTTTCTCCCCCTTTGTCACTTAGCAAAATAATTGCAAAAGAGAAGGCTCCCCCGCAATCAATGCATAAGTAACAAGTAGTGAGAAAAAGGCATAAAAATTTGAGAAATACATTACAGCATGTATTGTTACAGATTATCATAACAGGCATGTAATGTTTCAAGAAAAAAATCTCAGGCATGCTATTTCACAGGCAGTTTGTAATGAAGAAGCAGTATAAAGAGATAGTGCTAATAATTAAAACAAAGTGCTGAAATAAACTGAAATGCCATAACTGAAACACCATAAACATGTCCATGAATGATAATAGAACTGAATCAAACTACAAAGTGCTGATAATAACTAGAAAGTACTGATAAAAATAAAAGAAATACTGATAAAAACTTGGAATGTTGGAGCATTTCCAAGTGTACAATAAAATGTCACTAAAAAATCAAATCACATCTCCTCATCACTATCTTCGTCAACATCAACATCAGCTCGACCAGCATGTCCTGAAGGACCAGCACCAGAAGTACCAGCGCCAGACGGATGAGTAGGGGCGCCAGCATAGAACTCACCAACGTAGTCACGAGGTGCACGATCAGGACGGTACCAATCATAGGCGTTACCTGGCTGGAAGTAGGCATGGACAGCCTCATCCTCACAGCGGTAACCCGAAAAAGCTGGATCTCGAGGGATGGAACCGGCTGAATGACCAGTCTGAGCGAAACGAAGATCAGCCAAGGAGTTTGCCATCGCCTGATAACGGGTGACGTCGCAGAACTCACGCTCGCAAGCCATGTCCGTCAACGAGACATGCAAAGCAGATAAGTGCTGATGTATGCCCTCAAATGTCATGGCATACTGATGAGGTGGTGGAGGAGGTGCAGTAGGAGGAGCAGAGGTGGAGCTGAAGCAGTCCGGCTGCGACGAGATAGCTGAAGAAACTTGGGCTCAGAGTCCTGAGTGCAAGTCAATAGATCGATCTCAAATCGCTGAAAGATACGAGGGAGAATAATCGCATAAGATAGATTTCGATCTCTAGTACGACAACGACCCATCATCTGAATCATGGTCTTAGGGGCAGAAAATAGAATCCCCTTAAGAATGTGGTACATGGCGGACAGCTCAAGAGAAGTCACATCATCCTTTGAAGTGGATTTAGAAAGAATAGTAGAATAGATGATGCGATGCAATTCATAGTTAAACAAGTTCAGGTTGTTAGCCTTGAACTTTCCAGAGCGTACTCTATCAGGTACACAAAGTTCTGCTTTGAAACTTGCGAGTGTCGTGCCTTCGGAAAAGTCAAAATCAGTGATATCGACTAGCGGTTCACCTTCGTTAGGGATACCAAGGATCTCCGCTAAGAGGCTATCATCGAAATTGATATCAATACCTCCAACACGTGTGGTCACAACAAAAGTGTTTACTACGAGATTGCAATAGAATAAATGAATGGCATTAGTAGCTATCGGGAAGCACAGTTTAACAAATAGATGTAACCCTAATGCCTCAAACAAGTGACGATGATCGGGAAATACCGTCTATTTGATCGGAGCGCCGCTGCATATGGATCGGGTGGAAAAATCACCGTACCATAAATGGGCTTGGTCGAGGGTTTAGAAGAAAAACCCATCGAAAGCGCCGTCGCTCGTTTGGATCGGCGAAAAGAGTGAATCCGTGTGTGGATTCGAAGACGACCCTTCCTCACTAGGAGTGGTCTTCTTCTTCCTCATGAATGGATTAAATTTAGGTGCCATTGAAATAAAGAGCACAAATTGAAAGGTGGAGAAAGAGGTAGTTATACCTCACGAAATCAGGATATGTTGTAGAGAATGTCGATCTCCGCACAATTCTAAATTTTGGAGAGATTTCACCAAGTAGATTGGAAGGAAAAGATTGGTGAAGGACTAGGGTTTGATGGCTCGGGTCGGCTGCTGCTGCTGTTTGAATTGGTTTGGAAGCAATGAAAGAGAAGAAGCTCTCGGGTTTTGGATATATACACAGATACCCTCAACCGAACTTGGGCCGAATTCGGTCAGAGCTCTGGCCGAATTCGCCTAGGGTTCTTCAAAGTTGATTTTTGCCACTTCTTTTTCATTGTCTCAATTCAAATATTTAATTCAAAGATTAGTTATTTTAGCCTTCAAATAACATAATTAATAATATTTTATGAATTAAAAGTCTTTACACAGCGACTGTCTCAGATTAGCTGTAGGAGTACTGTCCCAGCTGGCGGAGGTTCACCGGGGAACTCTTAAATACCGCTTCGCTTCAACCGTAGTTGTGGTGACAGACAGACTCTTTATTGGCTTGTCTCTAACACAGTTTTTGCGTATTGAGATATAATCATAAAACAGAATCAATTAATATTATTGACGTCCAAAATTCCTAATTCTCGACGTAAATAATTGAAACGATCTTCCGCTAGAGGTTTAGTGAAGATGTCAGCTAATTGATTTTCAGTATCTATGTACACAAGGTTTATATCTCCATTTTGATGATGATCTCTAAGAAAATGATGTCTAATCTCGATATGTTTAGTACGAGAGTGACATACTGGATTCTTAGTCAAATTAATAGTGCTCGTGTTATCACAGAAAATGGGAATATGTGTGTAAAATAAATCATAGTCTTCTAGGGTTTGTTTTATCCACAAAATCTGAGCGCAACAACGTCCTGCGGCGATGTACTCAGCCTCTGTTGTTGATAGGGCTACAGAATTTTGCTTTTTACTAAACCAAGAGACTAAAGCTTTGCCTAAGAAATGACATGTGCCACTTGTACTTTTTCTATCAACTTTGCATCCAGCAAAATCTGCATCCGAATAACCAATAAGGTCAAAGGACTTAGTTTTGGGATACCACAAGCCAACAGAAGAAGTGCCTTTAAGGTATCGAAAGATACGCTTAACTGCGGACAGATGTGATTCCTTTGGGTTAGCTTGAAAACGTGCACACAGGCAAACACTAAACATTATATCTGGATGACTAGCAGTTAAATAAAGTAAACTACCAATCATACCTATAATCTTATTTGGGCTTGACCTTTTGGGGTAAAGGTTTGATAGGGTTAGGTATGACAGTGTTTGGCTTGGGAATGTTCCAATTTCTCGGTAAGTGACACGTGTTAGGGTAGAAAGCAGCAGGCTCAGGCTGTTTTCCTAACCTAATTTCCAATCTTTTGGAAGTGTCATACAACTTAGTATAATCAGAAGTAAGTGATTCCATTCTGATTTGTGCACATTGAAGACTTTTCTTCTCTATAGAAAGTTCTTCCTTGAGTTGGTCAATAATTTTGTCTTTCTCTTCAGATGACTTGGTAGTCTCGTGTAATAAGAGCTTTATTGAAGAAAGCTCACCAGACTCACTAACATTATTTCTAACCTCAGCTAGTAGGTCGATAAGTCTACCTATTTCACCTTTGTACTCTTTGAGTACCTTCTTAGAGGTCTGATACTTACTACGCAGTTTCCTGTAATCAGTCATCAGGTCACTGAAGGCATCTCCTAATTGCTCAAAGGTGAAGTCATCATAAGTTTCTACAGGTTCAGTAGGTACTTGATCGGTTGCCATGAAGCATACATTTGCAGCGTCCTCTGAGTGTTCGTCTTCTGAGTCGCTGGCTTCACTCTCATGCCATATGCTGGTGTTGGCATATTTTCGAGATGTTGATCTTTTCAGGTTCCCTTTTTCATACCTATTTTTCTTCTTGCTCGATGATGAGTTTGTGGGACAATCCTTCTTCATGTGTCCCTTCTTCTTGCAGCCATAACAGACAGCATCTTCTTGGTACCAGTTGTTGCTGTTGTTCTCTTTGACTCTCTTCTCATGTCTCATGAATCTTTTGAACTTCCTTGCTAGAAGAGCTTGATCTTCAGCGTCAGATCCACTGCTGTCTGAGTCATCTTCAGCAGCTTTTCTGTGCTGAGCCTTGAGGGCGATAGTCTTCTCCTTTGGTGCAGGCTCTTCAAAATCTTGTAGCTCCAGTTTATGAGTGAGTAGCTTACCCATGAGTACTTCGAGGGACATAGTTGTGAGGTCGTTCCCTTCAATGATTGCAGTAGCCTTTGGAATCCAGTTCTTGGTGAGAGCTCGCAGAAGTTTGCGAATCTTTTCATGGTTACTGTAATCTTTGCCTAGGGAGGACAAAGGATTTACAATATCCAAGAATCTCTCGAACATTTGTGTAACTGTTTCGTTGGGCTTCATTTTGAACGCCTCGTACTCTTGAGTAAGTCTGCTGACTTTAGATTCTTTGACTTGAGTCGTGCCTTCATGTGTGACTTCGAGTAGCTTCCATACTTCATTAGCCGTTGTGCAGATAGACACCCTGTTAAATTCAGTTCTGTCTAAAGCACAAAAGAGAGCATTAATGGCACGTGCGTCAAGACTGGCCCTTTTCTTTTCTTCCTCTGTATATCTGCTATGGGGTTTTTCAACTAAAACTCCATCAACATTTATACGAGGTGGCTTTTGATAGCCATCAAGAACAATGGACCATAAATCAAAATCAAGAGATTTCAAGAAGAAACTCATCCGTGTTTTCCAATATGTATAATTTGTACCATCAAACAGTGGGGGTCTGTTTGTGGCCTGGCCTTCACTTGTGAATTTCACAGTTGCCATGTGTTGTGTTGTGATCTATATAACAGTTAATTAAAATAAATAAATAATTGCACAGTTACCTTTGCTTTACCTGTAACACCCGCTCTGATACCAATTGTAGGAACGAAATAGTAAAGCGTAATACTCTAGAGGAGGGGTGAATAGAGTTGGCAGCGGAAAAATGCTAAATAAAAATGTTAGCAGCACAATCACAGAATATTAATCACAACTGAAATAATGTAAAGGCAAAGTTAAGAGAGCAAACGCAAAGACAGCGATGTATACTGGTATCCCTCTGTTGAGGACTAATCCAGTCGGTAGAACTCTTACTACCAGTTGAATCTACTATTGGAAAAACCGCAAGTTTTCTTACGAAGTTCTTGCAACTTCTACAAAGCGAGCTTTGATATGAAGAACTCGTCCAAATTCAAATGTGAAGAGGTATTCTTCAATCAAGCCTTCTGATTACAATCTCTCAGAAACTTTTAGACCGTACCGCACTGGCAAATTGACTAGAGAATTGTAACTGGCTTGGGATCTGAAATTGAAAGCTCTAGAAAACTCTTTGGAAGACTGAAAGCTTTAGATAGAGAGAAGATTGAAAGTGAATGAGTGAGTTGAAATGATCGAAATCCTTCTCTATTTATAGGAGTTCCAAAGGCAGACTTCTGTCCGAATTCGGGCAGAACTCTATGAGCAAATCTCGGTCAAATCCGCAACTGCAGGAGGACCAAGTTCCAGAGATTCAAAATCACAACGGCCACTAAACGAACTCTGGCCGAACTCTGGCCAAACTCTGGCCGAGTTCTGTCAGGGCTAGGTTAGGGTTTTTAAAAATAGGTTTTGGTGATTTTTGAAAACCATTTTGTAAACATTTTGATAGGTCATTTTAAAAGCATTTTGAAATATTTTGGGGATAGCCTATTTGCCAGTACGACTCAGTGTACAACATATTCCTAGACTCAAATAAAATGAAAATTATATTGCATAGGAAATACAGACTCGAGTAGGCAAACAGATCTTCAGTCTTGAACGGAGTGGATAGCAAATCTTGCTTATGTCCAAGAAACCGAGATGTCCCAACTAGCTTTGTATATCCAGACAGAGTTTGATCAATTATTAAAATCAGGTTGACCATATGACCAATGGGCCAACACCTCTCACGGGGCATACTTGTGCGGTGGTCACCATCAACTGCTGTTGTAAGGCAGCAGTACCACCAAGGCAGTCAGTCTTCCAGCGGCTGCAATCATCAACACCCCTCCGACATCGCCTCGGGATGAAGGTGTCAACAGAAGAGGAGCCAAGGGTTGCTTCATGCAACGTGATCTCCAACTCCTCGTCAGTCCGAAAGATGACTGGCAATTCCTCGTCTTCATCCAAAAGCCAGCCGAGGAAAACCAAGGCAGCTGTATCGACCTCTGGAGTGTTCGAAGGCACTCGGTCGAGGAAGAAGTTCTTGGAGGAAGCAGGGGGTAGTCAGACCCTTGTTGAGCCTTCTTCCGAAGACGAAGATGTCCAAAGCACAGCTGCGACGGATCTTCATCCTCGAGGCAAAGTCAGCCTCCCAGAAGCCCCTCAAAACGAGGATGTCCCCCAGGACACGGCTGGGGGTAGAGACGAAGAGGCCCTTCAAGACGGAGCTGAGGGCAATCAGGCCCTTGCAGATGCGCCCGTCGAGAATGACCTCCAGAATGTGGCTGGGGGTGGCCAAGGTGGAACACCAGGAGAGGTGACTCCCCCACATGAAAGTGAGGCCGAGAGCGAAGCCTCAACCAATCCATCCACTCCCGGCCGTGTCATGACAGTATACATGACTGGGGGTGATTCCGAGTCTGATGCGCCGCCGCAGGACATTGTCCAGCGCATAGACTCATTAGAGGGAGGACTCAAAACCCTCTCTGCCTCTATGCAAGCACTGACTCAAGCAGTGTTTGATATCCGGTCGGCCTTGACCAGAACACCTTCAACCGGTCCCGACCCAGGAGCCAATGGGGAGTCGAGTGTGCCCCTTCAACGGGCACCCTCAGACACAGAAGCACCCCGGACGTCGGAGCCCTCAAACGCTCCACTCCAGATGGTACCTTCCTCGACTCCTTGCTCCACGGAGGATGTGGTCGAAATGATCAAGGACTTGCGGGAGCGCTTCGAGTCCAAAAACAGGCAAGAGGAGCGCCAGAAGATGGGCATTCCCCAGCCTTATCCCCTCGAGTGGAACAAGGTGGTTTATCCCCCAAAGTATAAACCACAAACACTCACGCCGTACGACGGGAAGGACTCTGCACGTCGGTACCTGACATATTTCCAGTCACAGATGGGGCATCTTCCAAAGGAGGACGCGCTCCTCACCAGCATCTTTGTTGGGGCCCTAAAAGGGGTGGTGTATGACTGGTACTGCAGCCTCCCCAACAATTCTATATCGTCCTTCGACGACTTGACGTGCCTCTTCCTCGATCGCTTCTACGACGGCGGGAAGGACATGACGATGGCATCTCTCATAGAGATACGCCAGAAGGAGAAAAAATGGTTCGGGTGTTCATCGAACGCTTCCGACAGGCCTGCTTCAGGCTACCTCCAGGTATGCCAGAACATGCGCTCCTCTCCTCTTGCAGCATGAACATGCTGCCTGCAGTGAAGCTTTGGCTCAACTCTACTCCCCCTTCCGACTGGAGCTCCCTGATCATTGAAGCTGAAGCCGCAAAAAAGAAGGCGACCAATGCACGTCTTCTGGGTGTCAGCTTCTCCGCCTTTGATGATAAGGGAAAAAGGTCTGCAGCCAACAACTCCGGACGAGAAGCAAAGGGGAAACAGGCATTGACTGTTAACGCCTCGGAAGGCGCATCTGCGCCTACTCAGAAGCCTCCACTGGCACCGAGGCCCAAGGAGGTGTATTCATTCAATGACGAAGATACCTTGCAACTCTTTGAAATACTGAAGCAGGGTGACAAGATCAAGCTCCCGGACCCAAAGCGGCCCGATGAAGTCGAAAAAGTGGACAACCCGAGATACTGTCACTACCATCGGTTTGTCGGACACCCGACCAAGGACTGCTACGTCCTCAAGAATTACATCCAGCGCATGATCAATGCGAATGTAATCTCCATCGACTATGAAGAGAAGACGGTGTCAGCCAATGTGGTATCACTTCAGTTCGGCACCTTGCCGTCGACTACCACACAAGATGGCGTCGTTCCCATCCCTAAGGCGACAATGGAGGTGGTGAACTTGCCACCTACCCGTGACAATGCGAGTGGACTCATCCCACTCACCACATCTCGAGGAGAGGTCCTCTGGGTTCACCCCAACCTCGTTTTCGAGGTGACTCAACCGGAGGTACGCTCTACCTCCAAATCAAAAGGCAGGAAGATCAAGTCTTGCCGCACGGTCTCTTCTTCAACGGAAGAGGCACTTCCAGTGCAGACGCGTGCACAACAGAACGCCCAGCCCGGCGAAGCTGTCGCCGAGGTGGTACCTCCTGGCACCATCCCTGAGGAGGGCCCGTCTAAACCCTCAGCAGCCAATAAGCAGAAGCAGGTGGAGGCCCGTTTCGACAGACCTCTACGGAAGGAGAATGCTTCGGGGCTAGCCAAGCCCCACAACTTTGACATACTGGCACAACTGGCCAGTACTCCTGCACGCCTGTCTTTGTTCGAGCTCCTGCGTCTTTCCAAAGACTCCCGAGAAGCCCTCTGCGAAGCTCTGAAGGACGCTGAATCCTTTCTCAGTCAGGTCAAGCAGCCTGAAGACCTCCCAACTACTTGTGCGCACTGTCATTGTGCAGATGAAGTTATTCCAAACATAACTTTCACCCAACAAGACATGCTGCTCAAGCACCACCGACATAACCGACCGCTGTATTACACAGGGTACATCGGTTCAGTCAAGGTGAGCCGGATTCAGATCGACCCGGGGTCTTCCTTCAGCATCATCCCGAAGGCGCTGCTATCAAAACTGGGGATCCCAATGTACCGGCTGGCGCCCTCCAACACAACCATCAGTGGCTTCAATGCTAGCAAAAGCGAGCCACTGGGCAAGATCCGACTGAAGTGTCACATCGGCAACCTCAAAACTGAGGTGACTTGTTATGTGGTGGATGCCGAGGTCAACTACAACATCCTGCTCGGCCGACCATGGCTACATGAGTACATGGTGGTGCCTTCCACGCTCCACTAATGCATAAAATATGTATCCACCAACGGCGTCATCCGGACAAAATTCGCAGACATCGATCCTTTCAAAGGGATTGAAGCCTACTTTACCGATTCCGACTTGTACAAGCCACTTGACGAGGAGGAAGCCAACGATGCTGATGATGAGGCAGAGACGGCAATTGAGCCAGACACGGAGCCTGAGATGACTCCAGACGCCCCTTTGAAGATCCGACTGAAGGACAAACTACCCCAGAAGGTGCCTCCAATGAGCATCAAACTATCAGGGAAAGCACCGACTCCTGAGGCTCCCCTGAAGATACGCCTCAAGGAAAAGCCGCCTCAAACATCGGCTCCCCTGGTGGCAAAATTACAGGGAAAGGCACCACTCACAGGAGGCGCAGTTGAGGCACCTCTGAAGGTGCGTCTTAAGGGCAAGCCCCCGCAGTCATCCAAGATGCCAGAGAGGGCTCACATACCCTCTCAGACCCCGAAGTCAAAGCTGTGGTGGATTCTCCTGATCCGACCCCAATGCTTACAGATGAGGAGCTTCGCGAATATATCTCTGCTGATGTAGATGCACCCTCCTTAGACAATATAATCCCACGGGATAAGATCTCGTATTTTATCAATAATAGAGTGTCTTTTAATTATTCTTGTCTTCCGCACTGGAATGTCATGTATACATTAGATAACGCTCTACGGTCGTTGCAAACACAAATAACGACCGTCCATCATGTAAATCGAGTAGTCCCATCTCAAGGAGTCTGTTTCATAGCCCCTCCACGAAGCCGAGACGAAGGATCCATCATTTTGGACAAAGTCGAGCGTCATCAAGACCTCCCGCCACTCGAGCCAGAACCTGATACCGGCAGAGTACAAGTCTATCGGTACACGGATACGGCAAAGCACATCATCCAAAAGATGGGCTACGACCTAAAAAGCAACAAAGGCCTAAACTACGGCAAGGATCGACGTCTCCCTCTCCGGCTTCTGACACCCAAGGGAAAGCCGCAGGACTAATACAATCGGACTCGACGGGGGGTAGGCTATGTCACGCCGCCAGCAACTCCAGAGAGTTCAGACGCAGAAGACGTAGAACATTCCCACTCGTCCGAAGCATCGACTTGGGATTTCGATACCAGTATCGGATCAGTCTTCAGGAAAGTACTGTCAGCTAACATGACGTCAGCACAACCTCAAAAAGGTGAAGGCGAAGACCAAGCGCCAGAACCCTTCGAAGAAAAACCCTGGGCTCAACGCCTAGGAGAACAATGGGAGTCTCATTTTGAGTTACGTGAACCTTCCACCGAAGACGAAGTCGAGCAGATCGACCTTGGGGACGGATCTTCTTCCAAACCCATCTTCATCAGCAAAAGCCTAGAAGGAGAAGACCGAGTGTCTCTAATCCAGCTGGCTAAAGAGTATATCGACGTCTTTGCCTGGAGCTACGAAGACATGCCGGGACTCGATCCACAGATAGCAATGCTAGGTTGAACATCTTACCTGATGCCAAACCTATCAAACAACAATAGCGACGTTTCCGTCCGGACATCATGAATGCCATCGATCAGGAGGTGGACAAACTCTTGACCAGCGGCTTCATCCGTGAGGAACAGCACCCAGATTGGGTAGCCAACGTCGTACCTGTCACCAAGAAGAATGGGAAGATACGAGTCTGTATCGACTTCAGGGACCTCAACTCTGCTTGCCCGAAGGACGAATTCCCGCTTCCAATCACCGATGTAATGATCGACAACACATGTGGCTTTGAACGCATGTCCTTCATGGACGGTATTCAGGCTACAATTAAATCAAGATGTTCCCCGATAACGTAAAACACACGTCATTCAGGACTCCGAAGGGTGTTTTCTGCTACACAGTGATGCCTTTCGGCTTGAAGAATGCCGGTGCAACATACCAACGAGCTATGAGCACCATCTTCCGTCAACATCTTCGTAAGACAGTCGAATGCTATGTTGACGACATCGCAGTCAAGAGCCGCCTCAAAGAAGATCACCTACAGGATCTGAAGACAGTCTTCGATCTCATGCGGGCACATCAACTCAAAATGAACCCCGCTAAATCCTTCCTGGGGGTTTCTAGCGGCAAATTCTTAGGCTTTGTCATCACGGCGAAAGGCATTCATGTTGATCCTGAGAAGACCAAAGCCATCCTCAACATGGACCCTCCGAAGAATCTTCGAGAACTTCGGGGCTTACAGGGACGTCTGGCATACATCCGGAGGTTCATAGCAAACCTCTCCGGTAAATGTCAACCCTTTACTCAGCTCATGAAGAAGGGAGTCTCTTATGTCTGGACATAGGAGTGCCAAAAGGCTTTCGACGACATCAAAGCCTACTTGACGAGCCCACCAGTCCTGGTGGCACCTGTCGTCGGCAAACCATTTCTCCTCTACGTCCGTGCCATGGATCATTCCCTTGGCGCTCTGCTGGCTCAAAACAGCGATACAGGCTATAAGCAAGCAATCTAATACCTCAGTCGAACGCTCATCGGGGCCGAACACCGGTACAACCCCGTTGAAAAGGAGTGCTTGGCTTTGGTGTTTGCCATCCAGAAGACTCGTCATTATGTCTTGGGCCAGACAATTCATGTCATTTCCTGAGTCAATCCGCTCAGAGTCCTCATGACGAAGTCAGGATCATTGAGCTCCCGGCTAGCCACATGGGCGATCTTGCTAACACCGTATAATATGGAGTTTGTCCCGCAAAAAGCTGTTAAAGGTCAAGCTCTGGCTGACTTTTTAGCTGCACACCCCATCCCAGAATCCTCAAAACTCTATGAAGACCTCCCGGATGAGGTCCAAGAATCCAACGTCACCGAAGGAAGCTCCGTTTGGCAGATTTTTTTCGATGGCGCTTCAAGAACAGGCCTCAAAGGCCAAATCATCGCAGGAGTGGGGGTAGTCTTAGTCTCTCCCGATCAGTTGGTCATCCAGCGTGCTTACTCCCTTTCGAAGCCGTGCTCCAACAATGTTGCCGAGTACAACGTACTCATCATGGGACTCCAGCTCGCACAACAGCTGGGGGTGGACCATCTGGAAGCCTATGGTGACTCAAAACTCATCGTGAACCAGATTCGGGGGCAATACGAGGTTCGCCATGAAGATCTGATCCCTTACCATAAAGTTGCATTGAACATCATTTCAACCTTCACCTGGTTCTTCATCGAACACGTACCTCGTCTACAAAACTTGGAGGCTGACGCTCTGGCTGGCCTCGCAGCCTCATTGGCAGCGCCCTTTGGGACTCAATACTATGTCACGGTAACTGGCCGAGACTTGGTTTGTCCTAGAAACAACCTATGCTTGCGAGTGGCTCACGCCATGCCGACGAACACTGGTGTTAATGTCCGAGACTGGAGGTTCTCGTTCATCGACTTCGCTGTCTACGGAATCCTTCCAGAGGACCCGAAGGAAGCCGTCTTAGTCAGGAGACGCTCTCTTCGATTCTACTACGATACAGCTACCAAAACGCTGTACCGACGCTCCTTCGATGGGTTCCTCCTTTGATGCCTGTCCAACGAAGAAGCAGCCGAAGCTCTTCGAGAAGCTCATGACGGAACTTGCGGAGCTCATCAACCCGGTCCTAAGTTGCAGGATCGACTGCGACGTATGGGCTACTACTGGCCAACCATGGCCGCCGACGCTGTTGAATATGCTAAGAAGTGTCACGTATACCAACTTCATGCAGACTTCATACATACACCGTCTGAACCACTACATCCTACAGTCGCCTCCTGGCCCTTTGAAGCCTGGGGCATGGACATTGTGGTACCAATCACCCCTCCTTCATCAAGAGGACACCGCTTCATCCTGGCCATCACCGATTACTTCTCCAAATGGACAGAAGCAGTCTCACTGGCGGAAGTAAAGAGCTCCAGGGTGGTCAGCTTTATCAAACACCATGTCATTTACCGTTTCGGAGTACTCCGGTGGATCATTCATGACAATGGTCCTCAGTTTATCAGCCACATTTTTAGCAGGTTCTGTGACAAGAATCGCATTCAAAATGTGGCATCCACCGCCTACAATCCGGCTGCAAACGGGTTAGCAGAGGCATTCAACAAAACTATCGTTAGGCTGCTCAAAAAGGTCGTGTCGTCCAACAAATACGACTGGAACGAAAAGCTTGGCGAATGACTTTGGGCCTACCGTACAACGGTACGGACCCCAACAGGCAACACACCATTCTCCCTGGTCTACGGAAGCGAAGCGGTACTGCCTCTCGAGATCCAGATACCCTCACTCCGCGTAGCAATAACAAACAAACTCACAGAAGAGGACAATCAACATCGTCGTCTGCGGGAACTGGAGGCACTCGATGAGAAGCGTCTCCTGGCTCAACAACGCATCGAACTCTACCAAGCCCGTATATCACAGGCTTTCAACAAGAAGGTCAAACAGAGGACTTTCCAAGTTGGCGACCTGGTTTTAGCAGTTAGAAGGCCAATGGTGTTAACTCACAAGACACTAGGAAAGTTCGAGCCCAAGTGGGAAGGACCTTTCATCATAGAGACAGTATACTCAAACGGTGCTTACCGCCTCGCCAAACCCAATGGGGACTTGTTCATGATGCCCATCAACAGCAAGTTCCTAAAGAAGTACTATTCTTGACATCCTTCAGACATGTACTTCCCCAAAGGGGATCTGTGGGCCCAATCATCGGGGCTCACACACAATCTCCTTCCACAAACTCATACGCTTCCGGAACCCAGCTGTTCCGTGGCATCCTTCAGTAGAAAGACAACCACGTCCACATCACCTCTGAGTTGTTCCTCTACACCCTACAAAGCAGAATCTTACGCTACGTAAGCCGACGCTACCCTTCATGTTTACCACGTCCACATTACCTCTGAGTAAACATCTCATACAAACAACCCCTGCTTTGTCGTACATTGATCGCAGAACTTCCACGTCCACATCACCTCTGAGTTGTTCAGCATATCCCCCAGGAATATTTCTACCACGTCCATAATACCTCTGAGTAGGAAGATTCTATCATTTTGAACCCAATGATTGCCATGTCCACATCACCTCTGAGCAAACATGTTGGTTCCTTCAAACTTATTATTTGTACCTAAAAACCAAGGTACGCAAAAGATAATAGGTCTACACAAATCATCAAGTTCATAATAACAAAAATGAACACATCACAAAAAAGGTTGTGTACTTCTTTATTTTCTAAAAAAAAGAAAGAGTACAGAACTACACTATCCCCCAGCAAGGGTTGCAAAAGAACATAAAAAAGGGAGAAGCTACAGTCCCTGAACCTCTCCAGGGTGGGCTGAGAGCTCTCTGACTCGACGTCTTAAGTCGGCTGTACAGGTCTCCACAATCGCCAGGACTTGACGCTCAGCTTCTTGACGCATCAATTCAACAGCCTCAGCGGAAGTTTCGCTCTCATGCTTCTCATCAAGCTGTTGTCGCTGCTGAGCCAAGGCAAGAGTCCACTGAGTAAAAGTCGCTTCCTCCTTCTTGAATGCTACGTGTTCAGCCCGGACACGTTCGGCATCTAACTGGAGTCGGGCCTATTGGTCCTCAAGGCGGCGTATCTGGGTATTGATCTCTACGATGTTAGTATCCAACACAGCTCGCATTTCCATCGTCTTCTTCATGGACTGAGACAACTGCTCTACCGCAGCCTCAGTCTCAGCCACCTCGTGCTCCCAAATGCCCACAGTGGCCTGGTAGGAAGACTCGATCTCGGCAATCAACTTCCCCTTCTCCGCATCTATCAGGACGGAGAGGTCATTTCGTTGGATGCGCTGAAGTTCCGCAAGCCGCTCGTCCAGCTCGATCACCGAAGCCTCCAAAATTTCGGCCATATGGTCGTGGCCTTGGTGAACGCGGATCAGCTCAGTACAGGGCATTGCCAGAGTTCTTGCCGTCGCAAAGCTCCCGTTGGCATCCATCACCGCAGATACACCCCTCTGCAGCATTTTGTACACCCCCTCGACGAGGAATTTCATATATTCGTCTACGTCCGCCAGTACCTGCGGCATCATAGCAGGAGTTGGAGGAGCTACTACAGTTAGCAGACCGAAAGAAGATCCGTCAACCTCAACCTGCGAGGCTTCAACCTCGGCATCAATAGGCTCTTCATCGACAGGGGCCAGACTGCTAGCCCAAGGAGCCGAAGGAACAGAGGAAGCCGGCACAGGCGTCGAGATAGTACCCCAAATAGAAGGAGTAACAGAGGGTTCCACACCCTTGCCCTTCTCAAGCCTGGAGGAACCACCGACGTCAACGGCCACCTCTTCTACCCCCAACGTCCTATCAGCGACCAATACCTCCCCCGGCAGAACGGGGAGATCAACACTCATCTCCTGGCCCGCCCCGGGAGACAGGACCGGCAGAAGGGTCTCATCCTTCTCAAGTCCCTCTACAGGGACAGAATCTGCCGCTACCTCCTGATCGGTAGCCACCTCAACTTCCACGGTTGAAGCTGGGGTAGGACTCGACAATGATATAGCCGACCTTTCCTCATCATGACAAGGAGGAGAATCAACCCTCTCCTCTATCCCAACCATATCTGTTGCCCCCGCAACAGACTCTTGCAGCTCTGGAGCAACGTCATCCGAAGACGACGAACTCCATTCCACCTCGCCGCCAGGAAGCCGCGTGCTCCCCTCGGCATTCGAAGCCTCCGTTGTGACCTTCATCATCTCAGAAGCTGCTGCACCCTCAGCTTCTCTCCTAACATAATCCGGGGATACCGGAATCTCCACGACGATAGCATCCTCCGGATTCTCCTCCATGGAAGACATCATAGTCGGCAGAATACGCACTCCAGACGAGCCCGCCATCTCTTTTTGCCTACTCCCATCCGATCTTGGAGTACGAGGCTTTCTTTTTAGCGGTTCCTACAAAAGAAGGCATCGGTTACATAAAATGCGGAACCTAAACCGGACTATGTAGGGCGTCCTTACCTCTGCGGACGCTGAGTCCGATGACACCGTCGGTGACGACGCCTTCTTCTGCTTCTTCGGCGCAGGAGATTCAGCCCCTGTATCTGCACATCGTTTTGATCGATCGACCAAGGGTTCTGCCTGAGATGCGGAAGGGGCACCCCGATGACCCGCCCCTGGCGGACGATGCGATCGGGCTTTCACTGGCATGTCCCCGGTCGCTGCTAACTGGGTGCCTGCGATAAGACTGGTCTCCCTATCATATCCGGAGGGCGCGGCAGCCATAACACAGTAAAATTTGGCGGCCGAGTAAAGAATGGGCGGCCTTGGATCTGGGACGGGCAACGTAAAACGAGCCCCGGTACATCCGGCATTATAGTAATGCCAAGCTCGTGCACCATCCAACAAACTTCCAACATACCCCAGAGTAATACTGGGGTTATCCAACATCAGCTGGGCATAACCAAATTGCCGTGCAAAGCGGCTCGGCAGATACGGTTCCAGGTAGCACTGATTCCTGTTCCGGTACACCAGATGGGACGACCGAATACTTTGCAACTAGCGGAATCCCCATTGAGGCAGAGTGGTGGTACCTTCGTCCGAATCCTTTAAATCTTCGTTGGCCTCAAAACCCAAGTAGATTGGACCAACTTTGGTGATCTCCCAACCTTGAAGACGGGATAAAACCTTTCTACAGACAGGGACACCAGTGTGCGACCAGCTCCTCCGATGGAAACGGCGAAGGAATGCATCTCCAGCCCTATAGTCTTCTTCTGAGCCTGGGCTCATCACATTGGGGTGATGCAAAATTAACCATCCCATCAAATAGTGAAACGGCAGTTCGACACGCGGGAAGTTATTGTTTCTGCCTCTGTCATGAATCACATTTCCCGCAAACTCTCGCAAACCTCGCTGTAGGTTACATACCATTGCGGGAAGAAGAGCTAAACGGCGGCCGAAGACCAACTTTACGGCTGGTAGGATTAAGTTCCGGGTCACCCTCTCTACGGCGCCGGATCCGCCTGCGAGCACGCAATCCCGGAGCCATATCATCAGGTAGGCCGTCAACACCGCCTTGGATGACATTCGATAAGTAAGATGCCAGAAGCAGCTGTAGGAGCGTTCATCTGACTGCTGGTCTTCATTCCCTCGGGGATTCTTCTCACCTAACCTGCTCATTTCGGATAGCACTTCGCTACGAGAGAGCGCCGGCGGAGTAGAAAACTGCGAAGGGTCCTCTTTGTCTTGTCTAAAGACGTAATCCCTCCAAGCAGTCACATGGGACTGCATCCCGCTTTTATCCCGTCTCTGCATATAGTAATGATGACTCGCCACTTCCTTGAAAACGGCCGTCATATCCTCAGCCCTGTCTCCCAGGACCTGAAGCTCTTCGTTGGTCGGAAAATACTCTTCATAGGGTTCCGACCCCCAAGGGAGTTTTGACACCTCATACATCTCATGAAGAGCGAGCCCTAACTCCCCCACCAGAGTAAAAAAGGTCCCGGTATGGATATCAAACATCTCCAGGAGTGCGAGGAACATATGCCTATTGATGTCAACACCCGCCTGGGTAGCACGGATCGCGGCAGTCAACCCAATCTCTCGAAGCTCAGTCCGAAAACGCAACAAGATCCAGAGTGTCAGTCTATCCCATTTGGAAACATAATGGCACCAACCCTCCACCCGAAAATCTTCTTTCGGGTATAAGCGTTCCATCAAAAACATACGATGTGTAAAAGTCGAAGCACTATAAGCAAACGTATCAATGGGTACATCACTGTAGAGGCTCCCAGGACGTAAAGTCCGCCAGGTGAAAGAAGACCCAGACCGTACGACGGTCAAAGTATCCCTTTGGTCGGAGGTAGAATCAATTTGGATGACGCCAGTCACCGCTCCTCCCTGCGAGGGGGTAAGATCCCAAGACATCCTCCTCTTGGAAGCAAGGCGACAGAAGGACGTCAAGGGCCATTGACGTTCAAGTTGCTTAACAGTCATATGCACCCCATTTGCTGCAAAGAACCAGTCCTCCTTGACCTTCAACACCGTCGCTTCAGTAGAAGTGACGCGGTCTCCGAATAGAAACTCAGGTTTCAAGAAGGTCACTTTATCAGATGTGGAAGATTTTAAAACTCTACGCTCCATCATCCGTTTGAGGAACCCATACTGTTGTTCCCGGATTTGGGTCATTCTCTCGGGAGGCTGATCCAGCATAAGACCATCTTGAGCAGGGTTTATCACTTCCTCGTCATAATCTACTCCCATCTGATTGAAGGCAGCCTCCAAGAACACTTCATTCAAAGACAGGATTGCCATTGACACTAGCAAAGATTCGAAAATGTTAGAAGCAACAAGAGAGCACACAATGTGTCTGGAAAAAAAAGGGAGCTTCGGCACATCATCAGGGTTTGAACCCATGCGCGTTAGCAGTACTTCGGCGCATCATCAGGGTTTGAACCCATGCGCGTCAGCAGTAGAGCCTCGGCGCATCATCAGGGTTTAAACCCATGCGCGTCGGCGGACAAAGACCGCGACACATCATCAAAGACTCAAGGTCTATGTGCGTTGGTGTACGAGAAATGAGACTTACCAACCACCTCCGGTCGAACTTCGACAGGCCGACGGGGAACGTCAGCCGCCACAACTTTCACAGGCTCCTTTCCTTTCTCCTTTCCCTTGCCAGCACCGCCGCGAGGAGTCCTGGGAGCCATTCTCTCAAAGAGGAAGAAGTTAGGGTTTTGAAGAAGAAATCTAAAGAAGGCAAAGGCACAGAGCAGAAGAACTCTCTCTCTCTCCATCTCTCGCCTATTTATAGGGCTTGGTCGCACGCGTGACCCGATGAGGAGTGATCTCAACCGTCACCTCGGGTCCTGTGAAGAGATAACAGCAAATACAACCAAAAGATCATCATCAATCTTTTTGGTTACCAAGGCATCATCATATGTATTAACTGAGAGGAACATGCGCCCGAACAGGCATGCGCCCAAAACAGTCATGTGCCCTGACCTCCATGCTTCTTGTTCAAAGTATTCCAAAACTTATTCAAAAGTTTTGAAAACTTTGAAGGGGGTCTTGTAGAAGCATGGAATTTCACAACCAAGAAAGCCCATGCGCCAGACACTACATGCGCCAGAACTCGGACAGAACACTTCACAGCAAAGTCAATAAGTATAGACATTTGAAAAAGGACTTTTTATTTATATACAAAAGTTTATTACATGTCTAGAAAAGGTTGTACAAAGGAGAATCTCTACAAAGGAAAGATCCTAAGTCTACAGCCAGCGGCCACCATGCGCCTCCAGATAGGCGCAGCAGTCACCATGTGCCGCCAGTTAGGCGCAGCAGATACCATGCGCCTCCAACCAGGCGCATCCCACCATCTCTCCAGCAGCTCAGTTATGTGCATCCAGCTCAGTTATGTGTGCATCCCTTCAGCAGCCCAGTTATGTGCCGCTCTTCCAGCCAAGCTCACCTGATAAATGCTTCGACTAAACAAAGTATTTAACCCTCTGGCTGAAACCAAGGAAGAGAAGAGCACCGCAAATCTGTGGCCAGGGGAGGCTTCGAAAGAGCCTCCAAAGACCAAGGAAGACCGCAATCGAAATACGGCTAAAGGAGCAGCTTTCAACACAACCAGAGTGGGCGACACCCACTTTGAAGGAAGAAAGAGCCAAGCACCGCCATTCCGATCTACGGCTCTTCCAGAACAACGGAGACGAGGCCCGAGCATCCCTATCTTTGGATGCAACAGGCACCTTCCGCCTGCCTCAGAAGCCCTCGACTCCGTCTTTTGGATGTAACAGTCACCTTCAAGTGCATCAACGACGACATGGCGTCTCATCTTCACCCTCGGGAACACTTCGTCAACAGAATGCACCCGAATACCCAAGTTCATGTCGGAAGTACATGAGGGAACGAGGAGCAAACCTTCTCTCCATGCCACTATTTATAGGCCGGGCAGATCAAACCCACGCGCCAAGTGGATGGCTCTCCGAATTCCGTGCAATAAATTTGCATTAAATGGATGAACCGGATGCCTCGAATTCAGCCAAACGGCTATTAAAAGCACTCGAGGAGCGAAACAGCCGCATCATTAAAAGACATGTCGGATGCGCCAGTCAGACAGCGCATCACACGGACGCGCCCTTCGGCATCAGGCGCATCACATAGACGCGCCCTTCAGTACCAGGCGCATCACAGAGGATGCGCCCCCACACATCTCCATACCGAGTGGAACACCAATCGACGCGCCCACTCAGCTGTCCATCGAATGTCAGAAACATTAAATACTGAACTGACAGAGTTGGCAGCACACCTCCCAAAGTCTGAACAGTTGACAGCTTTTTCAGAAAACGAAGCATCGGCAACGTCAGCGTCATCATGACTTCATTCCGACGGCTACTGCCACGTGGCCACTCAACCACCCGCATGCGCCTCAAAAGCCATGCGCCTCAGACTGCTCTCTGATCCCAAAAGACAGAAAGAAAGTCGCCTACATGCGCCTCAAAAGCCATGCGCCCCGAACGGTTCATAACTCCTAAAGGTTATGAGCCGCAGCCTCCTCATGCGCCCAATCCAAGGCGCATCTCACCAGATCATTCCCCACCAAATCCGAGATCTCCGAGCCATGGGTCGATGACACGTGTCCTTTGACTCAACTCATCCAAGATTTCAGCAACAGAAAGATCTTCTCCTCTGCTACGTGCCGGCTCACAAACAGCAGTATGAAGAATTCTACCCCTCGATTAGGGCGCATCCTACACACCTCCATCAGCAATCCCCACGTGGCGTCCCCACACACCAGCGCATCCTACATGCGCGCATGAGCAGCCATCCTGCAAAACTATAAATAGAGGGATCATTTCCTTCTCACCCACGCACAGAATCCACGGAAAACATACAAAGAATCACCAGAGAGGCAGATACAGACACTCAACGTCTTTCTCCTCTCGGCAAGCTCCAGCACCCAGAGCAATCTACACCTTCAGAGAACCGATAACCGTCGTCAGCCCGTCAACGGAGTCAACGCATTACCACTCGCTCCATTGGCACTAAGGACCCAGATTAAACAAAAGTGTACTCCTAGGACTACATCTAAGTCCTATATTGTAACACTGTTCTGTTTGTGTTAAAGTTTTCAATCAAACAATTTTAATGGCAAACATGCATGCCGGTGTTGAGTGTTCCACCGAGGGGGTCGGCGAACCCAGGGATTGGATTCTGTATTTTGTATTTTGTATTCTGTATTTTGGCTCAGGCTCCAGCTCCAGCACCATTTGCATTCTGCAACCTATTTTTTTATATATTTTTATTTTAGCGACGTTTTTAGCGACGTTAGGATTCGTCGCTAAATAGTAGTAACGTTAATAAATGTCGCTAAAAACGTCGCTAAAAGCTGACATGACAACACGTGGCAGCAAATCTTATGTCAGCACGTGGTTGCCAAAAACGTCGCAATAGTGTCGCTAAACGGCGACCAAACAATAACGTCGCCTTATACGTCGCTAATTAGCGTCAACGACCAAACGTCGCAAATAACGTCGCTAGTTAGCGACGTTAATAACGTTGCCCTAGCGACGTTTTGCGACGTTTTCTCGTTTAGCGACACATTTTTTTCCGTCGTTCCTGAATCGTCGCCCAAAACGTCGCTAATTTTACTTAGCGACGTTTTCATCGAGTTTAGCGACGTTTTGTAACGTCGCTAATCTGACAAATTTTTGTAGTGAGACAATATAAAGTAATTTTGTTACAACTTCCAAGACAACTTTTACTCTTCTACTTCTTTTTATAAACATTTTTATTCACAAATGGTGATGTGGACATAA
Source organism: Iris pallida (assembly GCA_029216955.1). Lineage (NCBI taxonomy): Eukaryota > Viridiplantae > Streptophyta > Magnoliopsida > Asparagales > Iridaceae > Iris > Iris pallida. Next base: position 32,167,428 of record JANAVB010007399.1, read on the forward strand.
AGACATTGTGAAGTGCATTGTCTAGCTCTAGACAACCAACTTCACATTGTCTTTGCTATGTCAACTCCACACTTTATTTCACATTTGCATTGTAGAAGTACTTTTGGAAAAAATGGTTGTCATTCCTATGCGGCAACCATTTTTTTCAAACTCATAATAGGGTTGTAGATGCTCTAAGAGCATCTCTAACCCTATTGTCTTGTTTTGTGTTGTGATTCATATGTGACATGAGGTACAAGACAATATCTTTCCTATGTGACATGAGGCACAAGACAATATCTTTCCTATGTGACAAGATAATATTCATACAAGACAATGAGATAAAAAAAGTGTTCTCTAATCCAAAAGTATTGAGAAGACAATAAAAAATATTTTTTTCTAACTTCCAAGACAACTCGTCCACTTTTTTTTTATAAATATTTATATTCATAATTGATGATGTGGAGACAAAGTCACTGTGAAGTGCATTATCTAGATCTAGACAACCAACTTCACATTGTTTTTACCATGTCATTAGCATGTCAACTTCATGATTTATTCTACATTTGCATTGGAAAATAATTTTTGAAATGAAAGATTATCATTCCTATGTGAATCATTTTCTCTAAACTCACAATAGGATTGGAGATGCTCCAAGCTTCCAAAACTTGAACCAAATCTCCTCATAGGTGTTGCGTAAATACATATTTCCCCTGTGGTATTCACCCTTTAAGGCTTGTTTGGTAAAATGGATTTGGTTTTGGATTTGGATTTGGAAATCCAAAATTCAAATCCAAATCCAAATTATGGATTTCCAAATCCAAATCCAACTCCAACCAAACATAGAATTTCATAAATTATAATTAATAATTATGATAATAAAATATTATTTAATAAAATAATAAATAATTTATTAGTTAATTATTTATATTATAATTATAGTTATGATTAAACAATTAAATTATTATTATAACTTTAAAAATAGTTATGATTAACAAATTATTAATTAAGATTATAATGATGATTATATGCTATTAATAAATTATTAATTAAAATTTTAATAATATATTAAATAATAAATTATTAATACCGATGAAAATTATGATTAATATATTATTAATTAAGATTATAATAAAATAGTAACTAATAATTTATAATTAAGATTATAATTAAGACTAATAAATTATAAATTAATATTATAATTAAATATTTATTTATAAATTATTAATTAAAAGTATAGTTATGATAAATAAGTTATTATAATTATGATAAATAATTATTATATCAAGATTATAATTATAATTAATAAATTAATATTTTTTAATTAAGATTATAATTATGATTAATCAATTAATCAATTATTAATTAAGATTACAAAAAAACTATGATTATAATTAAAGATTATAATAATTATGATTAATAAATTATTATAATTATGATTAATAAAGGTATAAATTATTAAATAAGATTATTAAAAAATATTAAAATAAAATTATAATTTACTAAATTATTAAACAAGATTATAATTATAATTAATAAATTATTAATTAAGATTATAATTATGAATAACAAATTACTCAATTATTAATTAAGATTATAATAAGACTAAGATTATAATGAAAGATTATTAAATTATACATTATTAACTAAGATTGTAATCATGATTAAAATATTAATAATTAAGATTGTTATAAAATAGTAATTAATGAACTATTAATTAAGATTATAATAAGACTAATAAATTTTTAATTATGATTATAATTGAATATTAATTAATAAAATTATTAATTAAGATTAGTAAATGACTATAATTATGATTATAGTTATGATGAATTAAATTGTAAATTATTAATTAAGATTGTTATAAAATATTAAATAATAAAGTATTAATTAATAAATTATAAATTTAGATTATAATTATGATAACAAACTATTAATTATAAAAAAAATTAAATTTTAAAACAATAATAATGACTAATTTTAATTAATTATAAATTAAATATTTTGTAAAAATAATAATTGTAAAAAAATTAATATATAAAAAATAACGAATTATTAGTTAATTAATTATTAGTTTTAAGTAAATATTTAATATAACAATGAAATTATTTAAAAAAACTATTTTTTTCTCCAAAATCTAACTTTCTTCCAAATCCAAATTTTGGATTTTGTTATACTTTCCATATCTAAATCCATCTTCAACCAAACATAGGATTCTATGGATTTAACTCCAAATCCATAAAATCCTAAAATCCACCTCCAAATACGATTTACCAAACGGACCCTTAGGCCTCGTTTGGTTCGCGGAATGGAAGGGAAAGGAAATCAATTTCTTGTCATTTTCTTTCCTTTGGGAAACTTTAATTCCTATTGATTTTCCTTTCCGATGTTTGGCAATGCCAAGGAATTTGGAAAGGAAAGTGAATACTTCAATGTGGGAAAGTGATTCCTTCCTTGGATGGATGTAATCACTTTTCCCCCTAATTTTCCTTCCATTAGGAATCACTTTCCTTTCCTCCTCAATTCTTTGGACACCCAAACATAGGAATGTAATCACTTTCCTTTCCCAACCGGGAGATTCCGCAAACCAAACGAGGCCTTAGGGTATGTTTGGTAGGAGAGAAAAGTGGGAGGAAGGAAAATAGAGGAGGAAAAGTGAAGGAAAAGATTCATTTTCTATTGTTTGGTATGGAAGGAAGGAAAAGTGGAGGGATTACTTTTCCTTCATAACCTAAGAAATCCAATCCTCCCAAAAATGGGAGAAAAAGTGGAAGAAAAAGTGGAAGCTTGTATTAATTAAAAATTATACCCCCATATGAATGTATTATTTAAAAATTTTATATGAAGTCAAATGGTAAATAAGTGTTTTTAGTTGAGGGTAGAATTGATAAACCCTATATTTTTTACTCTCTTTCCTTCCAATTTTTTTTTTTATACCAAATAAAGAAAAATGCATCTCTTATCTTTTCCATCTTTGCTACCAAACACAAAGAAAGAAAATAATTTTTACTTTTCATATGGAAAAAAAATAAATTTTTATCTTTTTTCTTTCTTCTACTTTTCCATCCTTCCTACCAAACACAGTTTTAAGGAGCTGAGGAGATAAACTTTGAGGGGCTTCTTCACATGCAATACCAAGTTGTGAATCAATTTTGTCTGCGGGTTTTGAAGGAAAAGAGTCCCGAGGGTTTCTATAACGAAATTAAAAGGAAATAAATCATGGTGGTTTGCATGACACCTCAACCGGGATTTTTTTTAAGTCTTATTGGTTTGTGTGATGTTCGAAGGAAAAGGCTCCCGAGGTCTGTATGACGCCTCACTCAGCACATTCCGGGTTCCGGGGATTTCTAACGTCGAAGCCCTGAGGATATGTTTGGTAATGATGTTTTCACTAATGCTGGAGTATTTTTGAACTAACCATTTATAAAGTATTTTAAAAATTTATGCTTGTTATTTTTTTGAGGCATTTTATTTTTGTCGGCTCAAAACCGGTGTAATATAATTCTGCGTGCCTTTATAAACGTCCAAGTCGGTGAATTTTGAACAATTTTTTATTTTATTATATTTATATTCTCACCATATATATATATATATATATATATATATATATATATATATATATATATATATATATATATATATATATATATATATATATATACACACACTAATACCTTAGCTTATTTCTGTTTCTCTTCTACTTTTTGCAATCTATAGTTACTTTCTCCAGTAAATCTTAAAATATATCTCTCCTATTTTCATTCAGACGTTTCTATTATTTCATGTGTTTCTATTATTTTATTTATATATGGATATATATATAATTTTATTCGTGTAAAAACTTTCAAAACCACACGATAATGAATTACCGAGCATGGATTGGACTAGTTTAAAAATTCTTATTTAAAATCATCCAAAATCGGACCCCTCATTACCGTTCATAACCCTTGTTAGCAATCACCCGAATAAAACTCGTATTATACGCGAACTTTTTCGTATCTTTCATAAACGTTTAATACTTGCGTACTTTTGACAGATCTAAATCAGTATGTAAATTTTAAACATGTGAAGTTTTAAACGTGTTCTGTATAAATTATTGACAAATTTGGCACAATAAACATGCTGGGAACCTGTTTAATTAAACAAATTTGACAACATATTTAAGAATATGAAGTTTATAACCTCAATATTTTTATTTTTTTGAATATTTGACCGAATTTTTGAACGTATTTTATTTGCACTGAGCCGATTTATACTCGTACTTTTGTCGTCCCGAAATTTTTCCGTTTGCCGAATTGCTAACAAGGTTCATAACCGGTACTATAAAAATACCTCATAGCTGCTACCCCTACAATTGCCAAATAGAACCTAATGGCTCATTTGGATCAAGTTTTTGTATTCCTAGGAATAGTTTTTCAATTCCTTTCCCATGGAAAAGGAATTCAACATTCTCATACGCATGTTTGGTTAGGTTGGGAATAGGTAGTTCAAGATTTTAAAAAATTTCATCTTCATGTTTGGTTTACAAATGGATAGAAATATTAATTTATTTAGTTTTCCTTTAATATCATTTCATTAATTTCATGATGATTTTCATAAAAAGAGGGTATAACCGTCCAAACAAAATAGCCAAACATCATTTCTAGGAAAGCAAATCTATTTCCGGGGGACTTGAGAATAGTTTTTCCAAGTCAATGGAAATAGTTGTCCCTCTTAAGCCCCTTCTATTCCCTCCTCATTTCCAATCCTAAACGTACCAAACATGGATAAGAAATTCAAAATCCATTCTCAAGCTATAAAAATTTGAACCAGACGTCCCCTAAAGAGTTATAAGTCTTATTGGTTCGTGGTGTGCGGAAGGTCTATAATATATCTCTAGCACATCCTAGGTTTGGGGTGTTCGAAAGGTAGGAAGCTCGAGGATCTTGCGACACCTCACTAGTTTATAGAGTTCAGGAAACAGATTCCTTAGGGTCCCTCAATGTATCCTGAATCTATGGGGTTCGAAAGGTTAGAACCTCGTGGGTCTTGTGAAACCTCACCCAAGGATTTATATGTCAAACTGGGATCATAGTATTCGGAAGGTCGGAACCTTGAGGCTCGTTGTAATGCCTCTCCAGTGCACGTATAATACTTGCACACTTTTCAAAGATTTGAATTAGTATACAAATTTTAAGCATTTGAAGTTTTAAATATATCTTATGAATTATTGAAAAATTTGGCCCAAAAAAACGTGGTGGGAACGTGTTTAATTAACCAAATTTGACAATATATTTGTTGTTGTTTCGGCCTTTAGCAATAGAAACATAGTTCCGCATTGCCTAGGCCAAATGGTGGGTATCTCTTTATATAAGCTTTGCCTGTTGAGAGATGCACATGTGGTTATGGAGAGGCACATGGGTGCCATGTGGGGGTATTTTTCTAGTGAAAAAAAGGCAAAATCATCAATGAAGCATTTATGCTTTTTGTAATGCTCTTGGAATTTATTCCTTTGGAGCTAAGCCCCGAAGACTCGGGCTCATGAGGCATAATGTGGCATTTTATTGGCACACTTTGAAAAAATGCTAAATCAACAATGAAGCATTTATCCTTTTTGTAATGCTCATGGAATTTATTCCTTTGGAGCTAAGTCTCATAAGGGCTTAGCGACTCGGACTCTGACTCATGGGCTCATGAGACGTAATGTGACATTTTGTTGGCACACTTTGCACTTAGCGCAGTGCGCGTGTGCGCAATTGGCGCAGCGGTGGACGAGTGCGCGCGCTGTACGCAGTTAGCGCGTGCTATGCGCAATTGGCGCGCACTGTGCGCCAGTTGACTTAATAGTGTCTGTGCGCGATTTGAGCGGTTACGAAACGTTCTAGAATAATTTTTTTTCACGTCTCGAACGTTTCGTAGACTGGACAGTTACTGTATGCACCTATATATGGTTCTCTCCACTCTCTTTCTCTCTCTCTCTCTCTCAATGAAGTGCATTCATAATTTTCTTACGAAATATTTTCAGAGTTAAGAGCAGAGAAGAAAGAAACATAGGGAGCCTGCGCCATCCGAGGAGTCAGAAGAGCAGAGTGTTCCGAAGTTCTCCGTCGAACTTGCTGGTTCCTGTAAGCTGTTCGTGTGGGACGAATCAAGCTTTGACCACCGGTGATCATTCACCCCAGCATGCCGTTCTCTCATTCCATCCATTTTATCTTCTGCACATCCCACTTTTATCTCGTTCTGAACGAGTACAGTTTCGATCTAATCAGGAACTGTTAGTGTATATTCACTGCTGCTGCTGCCGAAATCTTTTGTGACTTCTTCGAAGAGTGACAAACGATTTCATTTCTCATAATCCTCCGGGGTCTCTGTAGTGCACCTTCTTCGAAGTGTTGCATAATCAGTTTTTCGTCGAAAAATTATGTCCCGGAACTAACAATGTTTAAGCAAGTGAGGTTTATAACCTCAGTATCTTCATTTGAAAAATATTTGACCGATTTTTTAATATATTTTATTTGTACTGCACCGATTTATACTCGTACTTTTGTCGTTCCGTTTTTTTTTTTTTCCCGTTTGATGAATTGTTAACATGGGTCTGTAGTGTTCAGAAGGTCAGAACATTAAGGGTCTTGTGACACCTCATCCAAGGAATTATAAGTCTTGGTCGATCCAACTTTGCCCCGAGCTTCCCAGGCTATAATCTCGTCGCCTTAGCACCAAGGAGGACAATTTGGCTATTTGGACATGTACTTCGACCTTTAACATGTTGGTTAGGTATTTGGTTTTCTATCTATACTACTCCCTGCAGGGATGTCATGGTTGTCTTTGTTCGGAGCTCTTCTAGTAAGTCCAGGTTCGCCTGAAGCCCTCCATCATTTAGGAATCTAGGATGGGTTTGAAGTGCTGACTTTGTAACTAGAGAACTCAACTTCTACGGGAACTATGACCTCAGTGCCGAAGGCTAGCTTGAAGGAGTTTTTACCCATTGTTGTCCTTTTTTCAGGAGGGATCCAATGGACAATATTTATGTCCTGTAGAAGTTTCACATCATTCTTGCCTTGTCACTGCAGAAAATGATTAGTAGACCAATAATTCATATAGTAGTATATTTGATTAATAACATCATGAGGAGCAATTGATTTATGCTCAAATAAAATTGAGCATCTTGCCTTCCAGAGGTGCCATAAAACCACTCCACCAGTTTGAATTCTGTCCTTATTTTCTTGAATATGTAAATTTGGTTGTTGACACCAATCTGCTGTCCACTAAGCTAGATATCATGAGCGATGAACCGAATGAGAAAGATAACCATCAATGGTAAACCGGACCGCTCTAGAAAAGCTACGAGTAATGAAAAAATGTTACATATTTTCAGGATGAGTCTTACAGAAGGTACATTGAGGATTGACTTGATTGTTGTATTTGGCTAGAGTTTCATTGAGAGGCAAACAATGTTGGACACATTTCCATAAAAGAATAAGGATTCTGGGAGATGAGCTCAATTTCCAGAATTTAGCCCAAGGAAAGGTATTGTGGGAGCTAATGGGTGCTCTTGGTTGAGTGTTATGATTTAAAAGTTCATTATATGTGGACTTGACAGAAAATTCTCCGGACTTAGTAAGTCTCCATCTGAGTTGATCCTGACCATGAACATGAAGTTTGATGTCTTCAATTTTTTGAACTGTGTCTGTATCAAAAATACTATTTAAGATGTGAAGATTTCAAGTATTGGTAACATGATCAATTAGTTGAGATACATACTTGATATCAGCAGAGAAATTTATAGGGTCAGGAGGTTTTTGTAGAGAAGGAATCCAAATATCTTTCCAAATTGAGATTTGCGAGCCATCATCCACTTGCCAACAATAATTTTGCTTTACTATGTCCAATCCTTGTTTAATATATACCTCTCCAGATCTATATCCTTGACTCTTGATGCAGCTATTAAGATGGTTCTCGTTAGGATAGTATTTAGCATTGAGTATAGAAGCCCATAAGGAGTGAGGAGATGTGACTAGTCTCCAAGCAAGTTTTGACATGAGAGCTTTGTTGAGAACTGCAGTTCTTTTGATGTTTAAGCCTCCTAATCTTTCAGGAGCAGCAATAGAGTTCCTGGATTTTAGAAATAAGCCTTTTTGATCTTGTTTCTTACTCCACCAGAAATTCCTTTGAATTTGGTCCATCTTGTTAGTTAGCTTCTTAGGTATAGGAAAAACAGACATTTGATGAACAGAAATAGCTCCAACTACAGCTTGAGTCATTACTGTTCTACCAGCTTGACTTAGGTATTTAGTCTTCCAACCAGCTAGTCTTTGTTGAAATTTCTCTAGTAATGGTTCAAATGAATCAATTTTGTTTTCCTGCAGTAGTAAGGGAACGCCCAGGTATTTGTCTTAGAGACCCAATCTTTTGATATTGAGAATCTCAGCAAGTTGGTTTCTCATTCTAGAGCTGGTATTATGACTGAAAGCAATACCAGATTTATCCAAATTTATTGATTGACCACCGGCTTCACTGAAGTTAGAGACGATAATTTGTAGATTCTTCGCTTCATTAGCATTTTGCCTCAAGAAAAACTAGACAACCATCAGCAAAAAAAGAGATGATTGACACTAGGAGCTTCTCTAGTAACCTTTATACCATGAATTTGATTATTGAATTCTGCTTGGGAAAGATTCCTTGAGAGAGCATCCATACACAATATAAATAGGTAAGGAGATAATGGATCTCCTTGCCTAAGACCCCTACCTGGTTTGGTGTTGTACGATAGGCCTAGAACATGGATGAGAGTTCATCTGCTTAAGATCGTTGGGCTTCTTGGACCTTGGCTTGTAGAGTAGGGAGTAGGTTATGTTGGGAGGCATTCTCTCTCATTAGGTGAGTTGTTGTGGGTTAGACCTATGGGCCACCTGCGAGCGCCGTCGAGCCGTTCGGCTCGACTTGGTTGAACGCATTTAACGTGTGCGGGTGGGTATGCCCACATCTGCGAGCACTGAATGCCGATCTTGATTCTACTACTGGGTTTGAATTGAGATCCAAAAGAACTTTTATCCTCCACATATCTCAATATATGGCCAAATGGTCCCGGTGCCCCGACAATCTCGTCGGAAAAGAAAAACCTGTGCATAGGTTATTCATGTCCGTGACCATGCCAATGCATACACATCTTGAAACAAAGTAAGATAATAAAGTATCTTTTACTTGCAACGTTCTATTTATCTCACACCAACTTTTACTTATCCAATCAGTGTTTCAAATGGCAACCCGCAAGCCCCAAGGTACTGTACCACATCCGATAGATTCGTGGGCACTGTACATACCCCTTCCAATAGTTTCATATCATTTGTGCCACAATTGCTCGTTTGTATACGAAGTCATACTTTCAGATGTTCTAAGATTTAATGTTCAATGTTCTATGGGTCGTATACTTGATGCACGCTGTGATATAGTCTTTGACGTTCAACATTCATTGTTCTCTGATTCATGCACTATATGCACGCTTCGACAAGTACTTTAGTGTTCTAACAAGATTCATGCCTTGATACACATTTCGTTTCAATTATTCAATTTCTATCTTAATGTTTGACACACACTATAACTTCTATCTATCCGAGCCACGCACATGAAATCGATGAAGTTACAAACATGATATGGTACATTTTATTAGGGTATGAAGGAGTAGAAAAGAAGTGTCAAAATCTGCCCACATTTACTATCCCGTCTATCGCTCCGAGCCGATGCAGCTCGACTCCTTAACTTTATTGCACAATCATATCGTTCGATCTAACCATACAAGCACTCCACGCTCCTTTGAACGATTCGACCTATCCCACTCATGCCTCAACTTGTTGCGACGCGATACTCTGATCGTTGCACATAAAATCAAACCAATAAAGACCTTTTCAAATCGATTTAATACTTTCTCGAATCAAATTCATATCTTTTCGAACTAATTGACTCAGTGTAATGTACCGTACATGTAGAAGCATGGAATTTTATGCACCACAGAGGCCAAAATTCTTATACGCCACAAACAGTATGTGCCGAAGGCACAGAGCAATGCCAGCGCATCACCTAAGACAAACAGATAAAAGTGCATGAAAACAAGATTTTTATTCAACAAATGAAAATCTCTTACATGACATTTTTATTACATGGAAAGTCTACTACAGCCTGGTCTAAAACTTTACAGATAGGTGCATCACTTTGACGTCTCAGCATAGGCGTATCTCTTCCTCGTCACGAGCGAACCACTTTCTCGTCTCAGCACAGGCGCATCACCTGCCGCCTTCTGGCTCTTCCAGCATAACGAGGGTTGGACGTATCAAATCCAAACCCTGTGTTCAACTTGATACTCGACATCGTCTCAGAGAAAAACATGGCCAGTAAAGAACACGAGCACGAACTGCTCAGCCCACAGCTAACTCGGTGCATCTCACTTCTCTGATCGAGTCTATCGTCAAAATTGAAGCTTCTTTGAATGAGAAGATCCACAATCCATGTCATGCGAAATTGCCAAGGAGGAGGATCGGATGAGTTCATTCTCGATGAGAAGTCATATGAAATGTGAACGAGCGAACTCTCTTCATCACAAACACATCAATTTAAAGGCCAGGGCAAAACTAAGCCCAGGTGCCAAGTGGCAGCCTCCCCTAAGTTAGTACAATGAGCCTAGCATTTATGGCAATAAATTTGTCATCTCGAAATCAACCAAGTTAAAGTTATTTATTTCGAGCCTCGAAACACTCAATAATGTTGACCAAAGATGATGTGCCCAACAACTGATGCACTCCTCAATTTCATGCGCCCTTCAGTTTCATGTGCCCCACAATAGATGCACTCTACACCCGATGCACTTTGTGGTACATGCACTGTCACGACCCGCACCCGGTTTTCGGATACGAGACGTGTCCAAGTCCAGCCTACGCCGCAGTGTCGGCGGTAGTACGCTGTCTATACTCAAGTCACGGCAATCTAGAATCACGGAAAAACTATATCTCATCCACAGAAATAATCATGTCACAGTCAAGATCAATGAAAAGACATGAACTGAATAATAATGAATAAACTGAATATCAAGAATCACTGTCACGTCCGGTGGACACAAATCCACTACCATTAGACGGAAGAAAATAGAAGAATACATGGAGTAACTAACTGAATAAAAACTGCTAATCTAGACCACCTCAAGTGCAAGCGATGCGATCTGATGCTGGTTCAACCCTCTGGTCTGCTCCTAACTCAAGCTCGGCTAACCTGAAGAGATCATCAGGTCCTCAGAGGACTAGCAAGATACATAAAACGAGCCTTTCTAACAGTTTATTATGCATGAAGGAAGATACAGAATAAATAAGTAAAACTGAGCAATGAAATAAGCACGAATCTATACACTGTCTACACGAAAATAAACTACTGAACAAGGACTAGAGAGCTCATGTCAAGATGTCAACGGATAACCGAAACGAATACACAAACCCTCGTCCCTAGTGTAGACTCGCAGGTTTGAACTACTAACCCTCGTCCCTAGTGTGGACTCGCAGGCTAGCCTCTACTACTAACCCTCGTCCCTAGTGTGGACTCGCAGGCTAGCCTCTACTACTAACCCTCGTCCCTAGTGTGGACTCGCAGGCTAGCATCACCCTCGTCCCTAATGTGGACTCGCAGGTTTAACCCTATACCACTAACCTTCGTCCCTAGTGTGGACTCGCAGGCTAGTATCTACTACTAACCCTCGTCCCTAGTGTGGACTCGCAGGCTAGCATCACCCTCGTCCCTAGTGTGGACTCGCAGGTGTGGACCAATAACTACTAACCCTCGTCCCTATCGTGGACTCGCAGGTTAGCTTCAAGGTTCAAGACACGGAGGCACGACTCAATCAAGGCACGACCAAATAAGAAACAAGGCCAACTGTGAACACTGTCTAAGCAATGATAAAATATACCAGCTTGATAGAAAAGATACATGGCAACAATATGAGAAAACTGGATAAAATAATAGACAGTGCATGTAAATAAAACTGTGTAGAAAGGCAAGGTATACTTGCCTGGTGGTCCTGCGCTGCTGGTATGAATCGAGCACTGAGTCAAAGTCCAACTGACCTGTGATATGTATTAAATCTAAATCAACACATGAACTAAGCAAAATAAAGCCATTTTGAATTATTGCTAAATACCCTATATATTTCCAAGTGGCCTTTAATTGGCTTGGGTGGTCTCTACCCTTGGCAACTTCCTAACTCTTAATATAACCTACAAGTACACCTACAAGTATCCTTGCCAGGACTATTACCTATGTGTATATACCTGTCATGTATCAAAATTCACTCCTACTATATTAGAACATGGTATACAGAAACTGTAATGTATCCAATGCTACCATTTTACCCAGGCACTCTACTTCCTGCTCAACCCACAACTGCTACCTATAAGAATGTTGCTTCGCAAGGTACTGGCTGTTCCTTTGTGTCTCTCAATTATGCTCTGTCGTTGCTAACTGATGACTAGCCCTCATATCCTTTCATTTCCTACTGACTTCCGATTTCCTCTTTACCTGCTGTTAATGCCTTCATTAATTACCCCAGGGTAACTTCCCTTATTCCCATCTATAGGTTGTCCACCTCCTTCTCCAAGGTAAGACCCTGTGTAGAAATAGGCACCCTTATATCTGGTAACACTTATCCTTATGGACTGCTGCTCCCCCATAGCAAAGGTATCCTACTACTATTTTGAAACATAGGTGAAGAACCACTATGACAGAACATGGACACTATAATGCGACACTATAATGCAAGTGACTACCCGACACTGTCATATGCACAAGTCTGTTGCTTGGCTATGCGTAGGGGTACACACTCGAGTATATTTATTAACCAGGGTTCACTGGTTACTTGCTAATTTCCTGTACTCACCCTTACCATCTCTCAGTTATCCACTGGGCATGTATAGGTACTTCCCGAATCTGCCATTAGGCACACAGGGCATTTGGCAACTTGGAACGCAGGATATTAGGAATGCAGTGAATACATCATGTGGATAGAAAATTCGAAATTGCAGGACAATTATCCAGAGTTCCCATCAGGACTGAGCCTCAAAGATTGAACAAGTCACAAGGGAACAGAACAGAATTGTTCCCATGTCGAACTCAATTGGGTACCTGAAATTTCCCAAGGATACTTGAATCCCATTCCTGACTGGTCACCCTAAGGTGGACTTACAATATGTGGGGTTCCTACTATACTCGGCCTGGTACTCTTTGCTCTACAGGGACTCCCAAGAGCCAATGCTCTGGTACCCACAATTGCATAAAAAGTCAATTGCAGTACCTTCAAACAATAATTATACTTGAGACACTGATAGTTTAAAAGTCATCCATATAAATTACAAATTTAACTAGAGTATAAAATAGCTGAAACAGAACATTGGGGCAATAAAGAAACCAAAAAAAGATGGCACCTGTCATTATATTATATAATCTTGGTGCAACAACTTGCCACAATAACCCCCTGTACTGAACAACAAAAATGGTATAATCTGTCTTATTTGTAGTTGACAACAGATAACTAATGTTTGTTGTGCTACTCAACTTTGATTCTTGACCTAGTGACTGATACATTGGGCTTCCTCCTTTCTGAGACAAGTGACAGTTGCTCACAACTTTGAGAAAGGGAATTTACACTAGATGCCAGGGTCGGACATGATACTAGTAGGTCTCTCGACTCCCTACTCCTGATCCCATAACTCGCCTAGGGTCGACCTGGTACGCACGGTCAGCTATACTTCCTGACCATGTGCGATTTGCACAGCCCCATATACTAGCGGCTATGCCTTAGCCAGGATACACTTGTACCTTAACCCCCAACATGCTAGGCCATGTCTACACATTATGCTCTGTGCCTACAGAGCAAGTCTCGTTTGCTTATAACACTCTGAACACTATTACCCTTCCTCTTAGGTATTGTTTCGAGCATTAAGGGTATTTAAACACGAACTGTAAGAGTAAACATGTACCTATTTGGTGATTGCCTGAACTCGAGTGATTCCTCGCTCCTTCTCGATCCCACTTGTGTTCTTGCGGCAGAGAGAGTAACGAGATTCTTTTAGGGTTCTCCGAGGATAGGGAGGCTGTTGCTCTCTATATATATGGTGAGACTTGGATAGAGGGAATTTGTGTTTGAAACAGATTTGAGTTTATCTCCTTTGGATTCGATGGGATTTGAATGAGAGTTTAGATCATACTCAATGGTTTTGATTCATAGCAGGATGAGTTCAAATCCCTGCTCGCTTCTAACTTGGCCGTTAGCAAATTTAAATTTGAAGGTTTCCCTCAAGCCCTCGAATAACCTGGAATTTATACTCCTGAACCAGGAGTAACACTTTGATATCTACGCACTAAAGTCCCTGCTAATACCCTTATTACTCTTTGAATCCCTAAATTAGTATTTTCAAACAAAACCAATATAAACATAACAAAATGTTTGTGACAAATAATTGATAAAATAAGATAAAATAAAATTTAAAAAAAAAACGAGGATAAAATTGGTCAAGGGGTTGACAACTCTACCCCCCTTAAACAAATTTCGTCCTCAAAATTTTAGGAGCTGCGATCTAATAGAATGAATAATTTAACAGTTTGCTATAGAATTATTGTGAATCTTTGCAAGTCAAATCTAAACATACTACTCCTCAATAATGCTACTACAATAATCTACTGAAAATTTCCGCTATTCGCTCCGTGTGGTGTCGCCGCCTCTTCCGTGATCATGGCAAAGGCTCGTCCTCCTCCTGCGGTTGCTAGTGGTGGGGCACTAGTGTTCTTCTTCGTGCAATTGCGAGACAAGTGTTGGTTGGATCCACAAGTCCAACACAATCCTAATCTGCTGCGACAATTTTCTTGAGTGTGGCCTTTCTTCGAACAGTGCTGGCAGATGGGAATGTCTTGGACTTGGCGTGGGGCTGCATGTGGTTGCTGATGATGCGTCTGTGCTGAGGTCTTCTCAGAATTGTTGGGGCATTTTGCTGGTGCTGTTTGGTTGTTGCCTCCTCCGAAAGCGTCTCGATTCCTCTTCGGCTTGTGACTCAGCTCCTCTTCTACAGCTTGGGCGACTTCTAGAATCTCCTCGTAAGTGGTGGCTCAACTGGTGGCGATGGCTAGTCGAATCTCGTGAGACAGTCCTTTCCTGAATCGTCGCGCCTTGTCTTTAGGGGTGCTGACCAGGTTCTCCGCGAAGCGACTGAGGCGGGAAAACTCCGATGTGTACTCGTCGACATTGTGGTTGCCTTGCTCTAGATGCTCGAACTGACTCACCAACGCCTCTCGTGCTACGTATGGGTAGAATTTCCTCATGAACAGTCGCTTGAACTCCTCCCAAGTCACGTCTGGAGCAGAAAATTGGGGTTCGCCTTGATACCACGTCCGCGCGATATCAAAAAGCTGTCCACTGACTGACTCAATCTTCAAATCTTCTGGAACTCGGTCCATCTTCAGATACTTCTCTACGTTCTCCAGCCATTCATCAGCGTAGACGATCCCCTCTGTCCCGTGGAACGGCATGGGCCTAAAGTCCATGAAGTGCTTGGGATTCCCCGGACGCTGTCGCAGAGCGTCTCGAATCTGAAGAACCTCTTTCAAAGTGTCGCAAAAGATGTTGGCCTGCTGCTGGAAAATTCCCAGGAGGGTGAGGCTGTCCAGTGCCGGTGGCAGAGGCAGAGCAGGCGTTGGATACATCATCGAGGCTGGATACATCGCCGGTGGTGGGTGTATGGCAAATGCTGGATGCATTGCTGGTGCTGGGTGCATGGCAAATGCTGGATGCATTGTTGGTGCTGGGTGCATGGCTGGTACTGGACGTGGAACCCCTGGCGGTGGGACAGATACTGGTGGCAGACTGGGTGCTGGTGGCGGTGTCTGCGGAGGAAACGATGGAGGCGATGGAATATCACCTCTGCAGAATCTCGAGAATTACGGTTGATTACTCGCATGAGTGAGCTGGCCTTCTTGGGTCGGTGGAGTCATGTACGTGAAAGAGCCTTCCGTAGCTAGTGGGGTATTCAGTGCAGCATTGTTCCTGTCTTGAGAGTCCATCTTAACTGTAACAAGAACAAACACTTTAGCCGTTGAAGAGATTTCAAGCATGATGCAAGTCAAGGATTCAATGAAATCAAGGATGGAATTCAAATAAGGAGTCAAGACATGTGGATGAGATTCTAAGTGTCTAATCCTATTCGCAGGCTCACGACGGCACAGTGACATAACCGAAGTGATTAACGTAGACCTGCATGGGCCACCAAAAAAACTTGTCACGACCCGCACCCGATTTTCGGATATGAGACGTGTCCAAGTCCAGCCTACGCCGCAGTGTCGGCGGTAGTACACTGTCTATACTCAAGTCACGGGAATCTAGAATCACGAGAAAACTATATCTCATCCACAGAAATAATCATGTCACAGTCAAGATCAATGAAAAGACATGAACTGAATAATAATGAATAAACTGAATATCAAGAATCATTGTCACGTCCGGTGGACACAAATCCACTACCATTAGACGGAAGAAAATAGAAGAATACATGGAGTAACTAACTGAATAAAAACTGCTAATCTAGACCACCTCAAGTGCAAGCGATGCGATCTGATGCTGGTTCAACCCTCTGGTCTGCTCCTAACTCAAGCTCGGCTAACCTGAAGAGATCATCAGGTCCTCAGAGGGCTAGCAAGATACATAAAACGAGCCTTTCTAACAGTTTATTATGCATGAAGGAAGATACAGAATAAATAAGTAAAACTGAGCAATAAAATAAGCACGAATCTATACACTGTCTACACGAAAATAAACTGCTGAACAAGGACTAGAGAACTCATGTCAAGATGTCAACGGATAACCGAAATGAATACACAAACCCTCGTCCCTAGTGTGGACTCGCAGGTTTGAACTACTAACCCTCGTCCCTAGTGTGGACTCGCAGGCTAGCCTCTACTACTAACCCTCGTCCCTAGTGTGGACTCGCAGGCTAGCCTCTACTACTAACCCTCGTCCCTAGTGTGGACTCGCAGGCTAGCATCACCCTCGTTCCTAATGTGGACTCGCAGGTTTAACCCTATACCACTAACCTTCATCCCTAGTGTGGACTCGCAGGCTAGTATCTACTACTAACCCTCGTCCCTAGTGTGGACTCGCAGGCTAGCATCACCCTCGTCCCTAGTGTGGACTCGCAGGTGTGGACCAATAACTACTAACCCTCATCCCTATCGTGGACTCGCAGGTTAGCTTCAAGGTTCAAGACACGGAGGCACGACTCAATCAAGGCACGACCAAATAAGAAACAAGGCCAACTGTGAACACTGTCTAAGCAATGATAAAATATACCAGCTTGATAGAAAAGATACATGGCAACAATATGAGAAAACTGGATAAAATAATAAACAGTGCATGTAAATAAAGCTGTGTAGAAAGGCAAGGTATACTTGCCTGGTGGTCCTGCGCTGCTGGTATGAATCGAGCACTGAGTCAAAGTCCAACTGACCTGTGATATGTATTAAATCTAAATCAACACATGAACTAAGCAAAATAAAGCCATTTTGAATTATTGCTAAATACCCCATATATTTCCAAGTGGCCTTTAATTGGCTTGGGTGGTCTCTACCCTTGGCAACTTCCTAACTCTTAATATAACCTACAAGTATACCTACAAGTATCCTTGCCAGGACTATTACCTATGTGTATATACCTGTCATGTATCAAAATTCACTCCTACTATATTAGAACATGGTATACAGAAACTGTAATGTATCCAATGCTACCATTTTACCCAGGCACTCTACTTCCTGCTCAACCCACAACTGCTACCTATAAGAATGTTGCTTCGCAAGGTACTGGCTGTTCCTTTGTGTCTCTCAATTATGCTCTGTCGTTGCTAACTGATGACTAGTCCTCATATCCTTTCATTTCCTACTGACTTCCGATTTCCTCTTTACCTGCTGTTAATGCCTTCATTAATTACCCCAGGGTAACTTCCCTTATTCCCATCTATAGGTTGTCCACCTCCTTCTCCTAGGTAAGACCCTGTGTAGAAATAGGCACCCTTATATCTGGTAACACTTATCCTTATGGACTGCTGCTCCCCCATAGCAAAGGTATGCTACTACTATTTTGAAACATAGGTGAAGAACCACTATGACAGAACATGGACACTATAATGCGACACTATAATGCAAGTGACTACCCGACACTGTCATATGCACAAGTCTGTTGCTTGGCTATGCGTAGGGGCACACACTCGAGTATATTTATTAACCAGGGTTCACTGGTTACTTGCTAATTTCCTGTACTCACCCTTACCATCTCTCAGTTATCCACTGGGCATGTATAGGTACTGCCCGAATCTGCCATTAGGCACACAGGACATTTGGCAACTTGGAACGCAGGATATTAGGAATGCAGTGAATACATCATGTGGATAGAAAATTCGAAATTGCAGGACAATTATCCAGAGTTCCCATCAGGACTGAGCCTCAAAGATTGAACAAGTCACAAGGGAACAGAACAGAATTGTTCCCATGTCGAACTCAATTGGGTACCTGAAATTTCCCAAGGATACTTGAATCCCATTCCTGACTGGTCACCCTAAGGTAGATTTACAATATGTGGGGTTCCTACTATACTCGGCCTGGTACTCTTTGCTCTACAGGGACTCCCAAGAGCCAATGCTCTGGTACCCACAATTGCATAAAAAGTCAATTGCAGTACCTTCAAACAACAATTATACTTGAGACACTGATAGTTTAAAAGTCATCCATATAAATTACAAATTTAACTAGAGTATAAAATAGCTGAAACAGAACATTGGGGCAATAAAGAAACCAAAAAAAGATGGCACCTGTCATTATATTATATAATCTTGGTGCAACAACTTGCCACAATAATCCCCTGTACTGAACAACAAAAATGGTATAATCTGTCTTATTTGTAGTTGACAACAGATAACTAATGTTTGTTGTGCTACTCAACTTTGATTCTTGACCTAGTGACTGATACATTGGGCTTCCTCCTTTCTGAGACAAGTGACAGTTGCTCACAACTTTGAGAAAGGGAATTTACACTAGATGCCAGGGTCTGACATGATACTAGTAGGTCTCTCGACTCCCTACTCCTGATCCCATAACTCGCCTAGGGTCGACCTGGTACGCACGGTCAGCTATACTTCCTGACCATGTGCGATTTGCACAGCCCCATATACTAGCGGCTATGCCTTAGCCAGGATACACTTGTACCTTAACCCCCAACATGCTAGGCCATGTCCACACATTATGCTCTGTGCCTACAGAGCAAGTCTCGTTTGCTTATAACACTCTGAATACTATTACCCTTCCTCTTAGGTATTGTTTCGAGCATTAAGGGTATTTAAACACGAACTGTAAGAGTAAACATGTACCTATTTGGTGATTGCCTGAACTCGAGTGATTCCTCGCTCCTTCTCGATCCCACTTGCGTTCTTGTGGCAGAGAGAGTAACAAGATTCTTTTAGGGTTCTCCGAGGATAGGGAGGCTGTTGCTCTCTATATATATGGTGAGACTTGGATAGAGGGAATTTGTGTTTGAAACAGATTTGAGTTTATCTCCTTTGGATTCGATCGGATTTGAATGAGAGTTTAGATCATATTCAATGGTTTTGATTCATAGCAGGATGAGTTCAAATCCCTGCTCGCTTCTAACTTGGCCGTTAGCAAATTTAAATTTGAAGGTTTCCCTCAAGCCCTCGAATAACCTGGAATTTATACTCCTGAACCAGGAGTAACACTTTGATATCTATGCACTAAAGTCCCTGCTAATACCCTTATTACTCTTTGAATCCCTAAATTAGTATTTTCAAACAAAACCAATATAAACATAACAAAATGTATGTGACAAATAATTGATAAAATAAGATAAAATAAAATTTTAAAAAAAAACGAGGATAAAATTGGTCAAGGGGTTGACATGCACCCCACAAGGATACACCTACACAAAGCTCATCTCCTATTAAAGAATTTAATTTTAAGTGTCAGAAGTCAGCAACATGCGTCTCGAAGACTGAACGATCGACAGCTTTCACAGAAAACGAAGAGATACAAACATCAACATAATCATTACTTATTTTGTCGGTTATAGTTGTGCTCTGCCACGTGGCTGACTGATCACTTGCATGAGCCCAAAAGCCATTCACCCAAAACTCGCATGTGCCTATTAAAGCCATACACCCAGACTTGTCATTGATTCTCAGAAGTCATACGCCAAGTCTACTCATGCGCCAAATCTCCCAGGCGCAGTAAATCCATCATCCTTCAACAGATTGAGATCTTTAAGTAATATGCATGCGCCATGTGTTATTCACTTAGTTCTGCTTACAAACGGGTGCCAATCACCCAAGATCTCAGCAACAAACGAATCTCAACAACTGCAATATGTCAGCTCATCCGCAGCCCAAATGTTCAGTTACACCAGATTCAGTTCGAGCTTCCCGGGCAGCGCCCCTGCGCCTAACAAAGTCATGTGCGTAGCGTTCCTACGTGCAAAATTTCCATGTGCACATGAATGGATCATTCTATCGCCTATAAATAGAAGGTCATTCCTTTATTTTGTCTTTTCGCTTCCTCCCGAATTTTATCCATACATTCAAAGAGCTTGAGATCATCATCAGATCGTCAATGGAGTAAATAATCAACTCTCCATCGCCACGGTTCCCAGATAAAAAATAAAAGTGCACTCGAAGAATTCTATCGCGGATTCGAAATTATACTCTGTTTCGTTTATTATATAAAAGTTCCTTCCAATACTTTTTAATGGAAAACAAGCTGACGACTCTGCTGGAAAATACTTTCTCTTCCAACGAGAAGGTTTTGTAACAATTTGATAACAGCAAGCTCGGCTCCTCCCAGAAGACACTGGTCGTACGCTTTGACTAGCAAGCGTACGAGAAGTTTATCTCTGATGACAACGCAAGTCCTTCGAAGTTGTTGCCAAAGCTAAAGAAGACTCGTCGAGTCTGGGTGCCCAAGGGCGATGCGTCGAGCACCAACACTGTAGGGGATGCGCCGCCGAAGCCAACCCCAGCTGCTGACATTATTAGCAAACAAAATGCTACTCCAGGGGTAACGCAACTACCAGGGAAGCGCAGCACTAGCTGCAACTCCCAACCCACTTCTTCCCAATCGTAGAAGATGTGCCGAAGGAACAAAGGCACAGCCACTCTCCCGTGCATGAGGTCTGCTATGCAGGGAAGCTCTTTGTCTTCGACAGAATCACTTTCCATCAAGGTAAGAAAAGGTAGATTCTAAGTACTGTACACCTTCGCGGGCTGGTATAAAGAACTCTAAGGCAGCACGGGCCATGCACCCTCAATTTGTTATGCCAGTTGCAAGCCAAAAATGTGCAGTGAAAGTCATGAGCACGGCTGATTGCAAGCTGTACTGAGTTGACTCAGGTACTTTTGCACCCGGAATGGGTCAACACTTAAAGTCTTCCTCCCACTTGGGTGCATTTTATGTGCATGAACCAAGTCAGGGGGAAAATATTATGGTGTCAAACCCATGCACCTATGTGGGCTATGCGCATAAAGTGGGTACGACTCACAATACGTATTGTTCTTCGACTAATGATCTTGGTGTATTTCATGTGCTAGAGCTGGATCTGGCGGCGCATCACTCACATACATACCCTGACGCTTGACTTTGCCACGTGCCAGAAGAGGGTATAAATATGAAACTCTCCTCACATGATCTAAGTAATGTGATCATTCACAAACGTAGTTCGAAAGAGAACTGTTACGCACAATGTGCCCCTCCCAGGGCATATGTTATGCTCCAATTCCGTAAAATCGATAGTCGTCCCACGGACGTGATACCGTGCGAACCTAAGTTGCGATCGTATGAGGCATAGTCATAAGGTTATCCGAACATAACATCAATAGAGCACGCAGAGAAATTGAACAAACACAATTAAAAATAGAAGAAACTTTTCTTTCATTTATAATAAACATCATTTACAAGACTCTGTTACATTCATTTGCCTCGCGGCTACAACATGACTTGATTATAAAATGAACGCTTGATGAGATAGTCATTCCATATATTATATCCCTATTTACAACAAAATATTTTCAAGGACCTGGAATCGTGGGGAGTCTAGACGTCATTTCTTTTGTATTGAATGTAGAGTCTTCAAAAGGATCAAACAAGCCCTCAACACACGGACGAGGCTTCAAATGTTCTTGCGTCGCCTTGAGCTTAAGTGACACGTCCTTCTTGGTTCGGGGAACCTGTGGAGAGCGAGGATCAGTACATTACACTTTGTACTGGTGCGTGGCAAACTAAGTTTCATGCTCTTATTTGGTTGAAAAGTTTATATGATTTAGTTTGTGAATCTTTCTAACCATCCTAAAGAATTTCAGACAACCGTATGATAAAAATAATGTAAATTACGCTAGAACTTATCCACGACCGAGCGTGCCATGCAATGTGAGACTTACCATGTTCTTTCCTGTAATGCCCCAGTCCCAAAATACGTAGGACTAGGAACGTAGACATGCCAGCTGTATACATACGAAATACACTCCAATATATGGAAACCTCGTATGAATACATAAGCTGTAAAATGCAGTAGAACCATAACTAATCTCATCCACACTAAATAAATGAATAAAAGATATCATATAATGATAATGAATTGTCATGATACAATATGTTGGGCGGAGACAAATCCACTGCCAATAAAATAAAAGAAATACATGATATACAAAAGAATAATTTTTTGGCGAGCGAACCGAAGACGATCCAAGTGCAATCATCTTCGAAGAAAATAGCGATGATCACGGATAGAGCTAGAACACCTGCGGAAGACAATAGCACACACCTGGAGAGATAATCAGGTCCTCAGAGAGACGTAACAAGACACATAATATCATGCCATATAAACTGAATAAATATTGCTCAAATAAATAAGTCAATTGAATTATAACATGGTCCAATACACACCTATTGAACTAGCTTACCATCCTCCCAACCAAACAAGGACAGGAGATGGTAAACTAATTCACGGTAACGTATCTTTCCATGCTATGAATCTAATATGGTATCCGGACCCCAACAAGGTTAAATACCTTTTCATCGAAGTAGTGAGTCACACCTACAACCAAACAAGGACAAGATGTGACAAACTAATCCACGACAAGTTATTGTTCCAAGCCACGGTCAGATACAAGTACTCAAAACAAAAGTACTCGTACCTAACGGATAAAGGTGCCAAACCGTTCTATGTGAAATGTAGTTAAGAACAATACTTCTTACGCATGGGCCCTGGCTAAATAGGATCGGCATAGTCCCCCCTTGGGCACCAGAGGCCCCATCAGTAAGAGCATAACGTTTCGCAGAACGTCAGTGGCCGTCAGTAATCATGGATAATCTGACCCGCGTCTCCGGCGGAGCTCACGGGTTACAAAAGGGAAAGTGCATCGAAGCCCATACGCTAAGGAATTGTCCTCCCGTCCAATGCCTACTCTGTTGTATCCACAACAGTAAACCTCTATAACCGCTAAGCCAAACTAAGCATGCAACCTCTATTAGCGGTTATTCCTATCGTATGGCTTATATGTACCGGTGGCCAGCCAGTCACGCATGTTCGTGTTCTACATGTGACACACAACTTCGTGGTACAACGTGTCAAGGCCAATGAATGCAACACACAAAGGTGGTCCCTTAAATCTAGGTTTAATGTGTAAGAAAACTAATACATAGCAGAAAATATAAATGAACAGTAAGTTCTAACAGGTTATGTCATGTATCACATTTTATTTTGCATAAAGAAAATAATAATGCATGAAATATGAGCTAAAATAAATAAACAACAAATGGCAAGGTGTCTTGCCTGGTATGACGCCGGGTGTACTGCAATGCTCAATGTAGCACGAACTGCGACTTCGGTGCAACAACTATGCAAAGTGACCTCTGATGGTGGCACGAACAGCTCCAGTGGGTCTAGAAGGGTCAAACTAGTTAGGGTGGACATGAGGTAGTACGAAATTAGGAGGGAATAGGATAAAAGGAAATTTAGTCATGGACAAGGATTTATAACCGAAGGAATTTGAGGAATAATAATAATACATATACTATTTTAGAAAATACTTATGATACTTAAAACTATATATATTTTTACCCGAAAATATGTTAGGCAAATACATACTTGAAAATTACTAGTAATTATTTTATAACTCGAAAGCTACTTACTAGTAAAATATGATTTTAGATAAATACTTGGAAAATAAAAATAATTTATAAATCTTATATATATATAAATACTGTTAATATATCATATAAGCCTTAATGATGTTCAAAGTCCAATACTTGTAGTTACAAATATGGTTTTGGAAAATATTACATAAATGTTCTTATGTAATAATAAATATAATAAAAATGGAAAAACTATTGTTTGTAATATTATCAAAACAAAAATAGTAATAATAATCAATAATAATATTAATAATCCTAATAATAATATATAAATTATTTCAGTTAAAAAAAAGTAAAAATAAAGAATTAAAAGTAAAATAAAATAAATAAATAATAAAATAAAATAAAATAAATTGATAAAAAGTACTGTAGTTGGTTCTTCTCTTTCGAGGAGGCCAACCAAAGAAACTAAAAAGTAATGAAAAAAAACAAAACAATAGAAGAGACTAGAGAGGAGAAGAGAAAAAGAGAGATCGAGAGAGAGAGAGGAACGGGCGAGAGAGAGGGAGAGGAAGAGGCGGTGGAGAGGAAAGGGGAGATGGGCACGCGGCTGGGCTCGTCGGTGGGCGGCGTGGGAGGGAGGAGGAGCTCGCGCGAGCGGCGGGCGCACGAACTCGACGAGGGGGTATGGAGGCTGACGGAGATGGAGGCGAGGCTGGTTGCGGCGGCTAGGAGCGGCGATCGCCGGGTCTGGGCGGACGCCGGCGGCGAGAGGATTACTAAGGCAGAGGAACGGGATCGGAGGGCGGATACTCCAGTGGAGGAGGGTCGGCTAAGGCAGTGGAGGCGGCGGTCATCGGCGGTGGTCGCGGCACAAGGAGGCGGCCGGACTTCGCGGTGGGGGCCAGGTATGGGTTTTCTTTTGGGGGTTTTGGTCTGTCGGTGGTTGTGTTGGTGGGGACAGGTGTGTTGCCGGAGTGGTGGGCGGTGATGGTGGAGAACGGTGGTGGTGATTTGCAGTGTGGCCATGGTCGAAAAGGGTTTTGGTGGTGTTAACAGTGGTAGCTGCCACGGGTGGAGGCAGTCGGTGATGGCCAGGCGTGGGTGGTCGCACGAAGGTGCGGTGGTGTTGGGACTTGGCACGGGTGTTTGGAGACGAGGTGGTGCCGCCGGTTCAGGGGGTGGTGCTGGTCGAAAGGACGGTGGCCTGGCAGAATCTAGTCGGAGAGGCTGCGGGGAGATGGTGGAGGAGCGGGGTTCGTGATGATGGTCGGGAAGGCTGGGATGACGATGGGGTGAGATGGTTTTTGTGACGGTGACGGTGTTGACTTGGGTGATCACGACAATGGCTGTTGTCCTGTGGCTAGGAAGAGGTGTAGAGGGAAAGATGAGGTCGGGGCACTGGGCTAGGGTTAGAGCTTAAGGATTATTTGGGAAAATGGTGTCGGGTTGTGTCCGACACGGAGATGGAGATAAATAATGTACTTGTAAAGATGGAATAAAAATTTGGACGGAGAACATGGACATGATGCAAAACACATTTTGGTTGGGGAATTTTGGAGAATAGAAATATATGGATGAGTACCTACCTATTTATAGGATGTGAAAATTTCCAATTGGATAAGAATTAGGAGTAGTTTAAACACCAAAAATGGATAATTCGTAATTTAGTTTAAAATCAATCAAATCCAAATCCAAATACAAATCCAATTTAAATCTAATTAAATTTTTAGTTTAAAATCAAATGGGATAAATCAAATTTCAAATATTTAACTATTTAAATAAATCCATAAATTCAAATCAAGATTTAAATTGCCACAATAAATTCAAAATATGTTTTCCAAAAATAATAATAATGTAAATTTCAAAAACTACCTTATTATTTAAAAATAAACTAATAAATAATTACGAAATATATATGTATGCACAAATAATATTTAAAAATATATACTTTTCTAATATACCATTTTGTAGGAAAAAATATTTATTATTATAACTGTATAAATGAAAGGCTTTTCATAATTAAAATCATAAACTTGAAAATGATAGCTAGAAATAATTATTATCTATATTACTTCGAAACTATAAAAATAGAAAGAAAAAAATATTTTTCAAAAATATGTACGCTCGCACATATTCGCACTCGTCGAGCAATTACGAAAAACGAAATTTCGCACACGATGTACAATACGACTACGTGACATAGAATACAAAATTTTAAATCAGTACCAAATTTAATAAAAATAGTAGAAATTTAGGGGTTTTACATCCTACCCAACTTAAAAGAATTTTGTCCTCAAAATTAAGAATTAGTAGGGGGTGAGAAGACACAAGGGGTATCGATGGGGAACAAACAATGACAAAATCACGCCGTAAGAATTCACGATCTAGGTCATAGAAAAATAATACGGTATGGTCATAATCGATAGGAAGGCTAGAGGAAGTTCTAGTATAATGCCTTCGTCCTTCTAAAATAGGTGAAGACGAAAGCAATATAGAGTTCAAAGGAGGCGTTATCGAATACAAATACGTGATTCAAAGATGATCGAATAATTTCAAAGGAATTATCAAGGCAGTTGTGGATGAGATTTTAGAGGGCAAGTTTAGCTATGTTCCAATCCATGTAGAACGATAGATAAAAGCGAACCAAAGTGCACTCGGTTGATCAGACCATCATGCACCGGTTCTGAGTAGACAATACATTAGTGGATGCATCCAATAACGTATGTCATGAACAAGCTTGATAAAGAATTTAGCTTGCAAAAACTAGGCTACATTAGCATCATTAGTTTAGATAGTAAAAATATAAGCACGATGGTAGATGAATAAAAACAAATATGAATAGTCTAAGAGTCATAAGGATCTAAGTCTTGTTTATTCCTATACCATCATTCTACGGTTTTATTGACCAAGGCTTGGTTGACCAAGTGGGTTAAATTCCTTGAGTCTTTATGGTCTAGATAATACTATTTGTATTTCCTTAATGGTCAAGGGTGTGTCAGGTCGTGGGGTATTCTACCCAACTTAAAGAATTAAGCTAAGGGTGTTTGGGACATCTAACTAGTAGGGTCAATCTCTAGCAAGCACGAAGGGAAAGATAAGAATAATGATAGGAGAAATCAAGCAAGATGAGATTGATGAGTCGAATGGTAATTCGAATATGGAATCGAGGGAAGAGGTCAAGTATGTGGATGAGATCCTAGACTTCTAATCCTATACGCAGGCTTGCTTGGTACGGTAAAGTAACCAAACAATTTATTTTGACCTGCATGGGCCACCACAAAAACATGTAACGTCCCAGTCCCAAAATACATAGGATTAGGAACGTAGACATGCCAGCTGTATATATACGAAGTACACTCCAATATAGAGAAATCTCGTATGAATACGTAAGCTGTAAAATACAGTAGAACCATAACTAATCTCATCCACACTAAATAAATGAATAAAAGATATCATATAATGATAATGAAGTATCTTGATACAATATGTTGGGCGGAGACAAATCCACTGCCAATAAAGTAAAAGAAATACATGATATACAAAAGAATGATTTTTTGGCGAGGGAAGCGAAGACGATCCAAGTGCAATCATCCTCGAAGAATAGCGATGATCACGGATAGAGCTAGAACACCTGTGAAAGATAATAGCACACACCTGAAGAGATAATCAGGTCCTCAGAGGGACGTAACAAGACACATAATATCATGTCATATAAACGGAATAAATATTGTTCAAATAAATAAGTCAATTGAATTATAACATGGTCCAATACACACCTATTGAACTAGCTTACCATTCCCCCAACCAAACAAGGACATGAGATGGTAAACTAATTTACGGTGACGTATCTTTCCATGCTATGAATCCAATTTGGTATCCGGACCCCAACAAGGTTCAATTCCTTTTCATCGAAGTAGTAAGTCACACCTACAACCAAACAAGGATAAGATGTGACGAACTAATCCGTAACAAGTTATTGTTCTAAGCCCCGGTCAGGTACAAGTACCCAAACCAAAAGTACTCGTACCTAACGGATAAAGGTGCCTAACCGTTCGAAGTGAAATATAGTTAAGAAAAATCCTTCCTAGGCATGAGCCTTGGCTAAATAGGATCGGTATAGTCCCTCCTTGGGTACCAGAGGCCCATCAGTAAGAGCATAACGTTCCGCAGAACGTCAGTGGCCATGAGTAATCATGGATAATCTGACCCGCGTCTCCGGCGGAGCTCACGGGTTACAAAGGAAAAGTGCATCGAAGCCCATACGCTAAAGAATTTTTCTCCCCGCCCAATGCCTACTCTGTTGTATCCACAACAGTAAACCTCTATAACCGCTAAGCCAAACTAAGCAAGCAACCTCTATTAGCGGTTATTCTTATCGTACGACTTATACGTACCGGTGGCCAGCCAGTCATGCATGCCCGTGTTCTACATGCGACACACAACTTCGTGGTACAACATGTCAAGGCCAATGAATGCAACACACAAAGGTGGTCCCTTAAATCTAGGTTTAGTGTGTAAGAAAACTAATACATAGTAGGAAATATAAATGAACAGTAAGTTCTAACAGGTTATGTCATGTATCACAATTTATTTTGCATAAAGAAAATAATAATAATGCATGAAATTTGAGCTAAAATAAATAAACAGCAAATGACAAGGTGTCTTGCCTAGTAGGACGCCGGGTGTACTGCAATGCTCAATGTAGCACGAACTGCGACTTCGGTGCAACAACTATGCAAAGTGACCTCTGATGGTGGCACGGACAGTTCCAGTGGGTCCAGAAGGGTCAAACTAGTTAGGGTGGACATAAGGTAGTACAAAATTGGGAGAGAATAGGATAAAAGGAAATTTAGTCATGGACAAGGATTTATAACCGAAGGAATTTGAGGAATAATAATAATACATATACTATTTTAGAAAATACTTATGATACTTAAAACTATATATATTTTTACCCAAAATATGTTAGGCAAATACATACTTGAAAATTACTAGTAATTATTTTATAACTCGAAAGCTACTTACTAGTAAAATATGATTTTAGATAAATACTTGGAAAATAAAAATAATTTATAAATCTTATATAATAAATACTGTTAATATATCATACAAGCCTTAATGATGTTCAAAGTCCAATACTTGTAGTTACAAATATGGTTTTGGAAAATATTACATAAATGTTCTTATGTAATAATAAATATAATAAAAATGGAAGAACTATTGTTTGTAATATTATCAAAACAAAAATAGTAATAATAATCAATAATAATATTAATAATCCTAATAATAATATATAAATTATTTCAGTTAAAAAAAGTAAAAATAAAGAATTAAAAGTATAATAAAATAAATAAATAATAAAAATAAAAATAAAATAAAATGATAAAAAGTACTATAGTTGGTTCTCCTCTTTCGAGGAGGACAACCAAAAAAACTAAAAAGTAATAAAAAAAAACAGAAAAGACTAGAGAGGGGAAGAGAGAGTGAGAGATCGAGAGAGTGAGAGGGACAGGCGAGGGAGAGGAAGAGGAAGAGGCGGTGGAGAGGAAATGGGAGATGGGCGCACGGTCGGGCTCGTCGGCGGGCGGCGCCGGTGGGAGGAGGAGCTCGCGCAAGCGGCGGGCGCGCGAAATCGACGAGGGGGTACAGAGGCTGACGGTGATGGAGGCGAGGCTGGTTTGCGGCGGCTAGGAGCGGCGATCACCAGGTCTAGACGGACGCCGGTGGAGAGAGGATTGCTAAGGCGGAGGAATGGGATCGGAGGGCGGCTACTCCGGCGGAGGAGGGTCGGCTAAGGCAGTGGAGGCGGCGGTCATCGGCGGCGGTCGCGGCACAAGGAGGCGGCTGGACTTCGAGGTGGGGGCCTGGTATGGGTTTTCTTTTGGGGTTTTGGTCTGTCGGTAGTTGTGTTGGTTTGGACGGGTGTGTTGTCGGAGTGGTGGACGGTGATGGTGGAGAACGATGGTGTTGATTTACAGTATGGCCATGGTCAAAAAGGGTTCTGGTGGTGTTAACAGTGGTGGCTGCCACGGGTGGAGGCAGTCGGTGATGGCCAGGCGTAGGTAGTCGCACGGAGGTGCGGTGGTGTTGGGACTTGGCACGAGTGTTTGGAGACGAGGTGGTGCCGCCGGTTCAGGAGGGTGGTACTGGTCAAAAGGACGGTGGCATGGCAGAATCTAGTCGGTGAGGCTGTGAAAAGATGGTGGAGGAGCGGGGTCCGTGATGATGGTCGGGAAGGCTGGGATGACGATGGGGTGAGATGGTTTTTGTGACGGTGACGGTGTTGACTTGGGTGATCACGGCAATGGCTGTTGTCCTATGGCCAGGAGGAGGGGTAGAGGAAAAGATGAGGTCGGGGCACTGGGCTAGGATTAGAGCTTAAGGATTATTTGGAAAAATGGTGTCGGGTTGTGTCCGACACGGAGATGGAGATAAATAATGTACTTGTAAAGATGGAATAAGAATTCGGACGGAGAACACGGACACGATGCACAACACATTTTGGTTATAGAATTTTGGAGAATAGAAATATATGGATGAGTACCTACCTATTTGTATGATGTGGAAATTCCCAATTGGATAAGAATTAGGAGTAGTTTAAACCCCAAAAATAGATCATTCGTAATTTAGTTTAAAATCAATCAAATCCAAATACAAATCCAATTTAAATCTAATTAAATTTTTAGTTTAAAAATCAAATGGGATAAATCAAATTTCAAATATTTAACTATTTAAATAAACCCATAAATTCAAATCAAGATTTAAATTGCCACAATAAATTCAAAATATGTTTTCCAAAATACTAATAATATAAATTTTAAAAATTACCTTATTATTTAAAAATAAACTAATAAATAATTATAAAATATATATATATGCACAAATAATATTTACAAATATATACTTTTCTAATATACTATTTTATAGGAAAAATCATTTATTATTATAACTGTATAAATGAAAGGCTTTTCATAATTAAAATTATAAAGTTGAAAATGATAGCTAGAAATAATTATTATCTATATTACTTCGAAACTATAAAAATAGAAAAAATATTTTTCAAAAATATGTACGCTCGCACATATTCGCACTCGTCGAGCAATTACGAAAAATAAAATTTCGCACACGACGTACAATACGACTACATGATGTACAATACAAAATTTTAAATCAGTACCAAATTTAATAAAAATAGTAGAAATTTAGGGGTTTTATATTTTCTGTCAATCGTTATCGCTAGCATAGCGTGTGCAATTTATGTGTGTGTGGTCACTGACACCCCAAGCCATCCTAATAAATTTCAAATAAGCGTATGATAGGCATAATGTAAATTACGCTAGAACTTACCCACGAAAGAGCGTGCCGTGCAATATAAGACTTACCATGTTCTTTCCTGTCAATCGTTATTGCTAGCATAACGTGTACAATTTATGTGTGTTTGGTCACTGACACCACAAGCCATCCTGGATTTATAGCTTTGTTAGTCGGTGCCCTTTCAACGCAAGTAGAGATCCCCGCTGAAAGTTTTTGCCTAACCCGCGCTATCATCCAGCATAGCTATACCATGTTCCCTCCTAGGCCGAAATGCTCACGTGGCCCCGGGATGCCACTCGAGAAAACTTTTACCTTTTCGATAAGTTTTCCATTACCGTATTAGAACATTTTAGTTACTAAAGCATGGTCTACATTTTTGAGAACTTAATCATTTCATCATATTCTGCCTTGTCGTGGCTTAAATTTGTTCGATGAGTCAATCTTTTGTTCAACACAGTTTTATAAGATAAGTAGACGTGTCCGTGCCCTTGCATTTGTCATTTCATTCGCAATAATATTATCGATTTAAATAAGAAGGGGTCTAGAAGAAAAAAGTCAGCCACTCATCTTAATTTTTGTTCGAGACGAGAGACTTGTTGGTCGCGCTAGTCGTCGCCTACGCGATTACCTAAAATTGTACAAGCAACCGATTAGAACACTGATTATTCAAGGAGTTCGATATGTTAATACGAGTTCGAAAATGCAAGCCATGAAAGTAATTAAAAATATTCGCAAAAATGTATTCAGAAAACTAAAGCCAAAGAAGCAAATACGGCATGAAAAGAAGAGCAACGAAAGGTCTCTCCCAACTCAGCTGCAGAGTCTATCTTCGAGGTGCAACCTGCTGAATATGGAATTTGATTCCGAAGAAGTATTTCCATAATAAGAAAAGGATCTTAACTCAATTGTTCCCGTTCGACCATTTCAATCGATTCCGATCTATCGGTTCCGACTGAATCGGTAGCGACAGCGTTCCTTTCTCGCGCATCTCGTGGACAGAAACGGGGCACGATGTAGGGACGGGGCACTACATCATAACCAACTAAGAAAAGTTTTGTCCTTGAAACTTAAGAATAGAACCTACCTTTAAGAGAACAATGAAGAAAATTTCTCCTTCATCTTCGATTCATGCTCCCAGTCGATTCCTCGACCGAATGGTTTCTCCAAAGAATGCGGACGAGAGAGATAGCACGATTTTGAAGCAGTTTATCCTTGCGCTCCAAGATTTGCACAGGCTCTTCTACATATGACAAGTCTACTTACAGATTCAACTGACCAAAATCTACCACATGGTCCGGATCGTGCATGTACTTCCGTAACTGAGAGACGTGGAAGACATTGTGCACATCCGACAGTGCTGGCAATATTGTAATCTGGTAAGCTACCAGGATGACTCGTTTCAATATCTTGAAAGGACCGAAAAATCTTGGTCTCAACTTTCCTTCAGCTCCAAATCCCGTGACTCCATCGATGTGACTTTCAGAAACACATGATCGCCCTCAGGAATTCAAGGGGTCGTTGATGGGTGTCGGTGTAGCTCTTCTGCCGACTCTGTGTAATCTTTAGTCTTTTCCAAATGATCTTGACCTTCTCTACGGTCTGTTCCACCAGCTCTGGGCCGAGTATCTGCCACTCTCTGACTTCGTCCCAACAAATGGGCGATCTATACTTCTGGCCGTACAAGGCTTCATACGATGCCATTTGGATGTTCGACTGATAACTTTTGTTATATGCAAATTTGGTCAATGGTAGATAAACATCCCAACTTGACTTCAAGTCGATTAAACATAGGCGTAACATGTCTTGAGAATCTGGTTCATCCGTTCTGTTTGGCCATCGGTCTGAGGAAGGTAAGCTGAACTAAACTTCAACTTGGTCCCCATTGCTGACTAAAGACTACACCAAAAGCGTGACATGAACGGCTCATCCCGATCTGAGACGATGGATATATCCCATGCAACCGAACTATTTCGTCAAGATTGATCTGAGCAAGGCAATCGACGCTCCAAGTGACTTTAATGGCAATAAAGTATGCTGACTTGGTTAACAGATCGACGATAACCCAGACGTCATCATTCTCCTGTGGCATCTTCGACAGACCAAAAATAAAGTCCATAGTGATGTGATCCTATTTCCATTCTAGAATGGCAAGGTTCTGTATCTCTCCGTCCGGTCTCTGATGCTAAGCTTTCACCTTTTGATAGGCCATATATTGCGACACGAAGAGCGGCACATCTTTCTTTATTTTGTGCCACAAAAAGGTCGTGTGGAGGACCTTGTACATCTTAGTGCTGCCCGGATGCAAGGTATATTTTGCATAATGTGCCTCCTTCAGTATCTCATTTATAAGTTCTAAGTCGTCCTCATTTATAAGTTCTAAGTCGTCCGTAACGCATAGTCGGCCTTTCAATCATAGCACGCCGGTGTCATCTTCCGCAAAGCCAATCGCCTTTTCTGTTGAAATTAGCTCTCGCATCTTCTTCAGGTATGGGTCGTCCTTCTGAGCGGTCTTGATCTTTTCTCGCAAGCTCGACTCTAACTGTAATTGCGCCAACTGCACACCTCTGAATCAAATTCGAAGGTCGATATCCATCTCTTCAAGGTCTCATAGTAGTCTACTTTTGATGCACAATGAGGCAAGATATTTATAATAAAGCGTCGACAATAACATTTCTCTTGTCCGGCGTATAGTCGATCGTCAAGTCATAGTCTTTGATCAGTTCTAGCCAACAACGTTGTCGTAAGTTCAGCTCCTTCTAAGTGAAGAGATACGTGAGGCTCTTATGATTGGTATAGAACGTTCATGCCACGCCAATAAGATAGTGGTGCCACAATTTTGATGCGAACACAATCGCCGCTAACTCCAAGTCGTGCTTAGGATAGTTCTTCTTATGCGGCTTCAACTGTCTGGAGGCAAAAGAGATTATCTTGTCTCGCTGCATGAGCACACATCCCAAATCCTGGCCTAAAGCATCGCAGAATACTTGAAAACCCTCTACCCTATCCGGAAGTGCGAGTATAGGTGCCAAAATGAGCCGCTGCTTTAGCTCATGAAAGGAAGCTTCACAGTCGTCCGACCACTCATACACGACTCCCTTTTGAGTGAGGCGAGTTAATGGCGATGAAATCTTTGTAAAATCTTTCACGAAGCATCTGTAGTATCCTTCCAAACCAAGAAAACTTCAAATCTCACTATCCGATGCAGGCCGTCTCCAATCAGCAATGGCGTCTTCGGGTTGACTGTAATACCTTCGAATAAAATGATGTATCCAAGAAAGGATACGCTGCTCAGCCAAAATTTGTACTTGCTCATCTTCACAAACAACTAATTATTTTGGAGGGTCTGGAGTACGATCTGCAGATATTCTGCATGTTGTGCTCGATCATTTGAGTAGACGAGGATATCTTATATGAAGACTACCATGAACTTGTCGAGGAACGGACGAAACATCCGATTCATTAGATCCATGAAGGCGGTAGGACTATTTGTTAGGCCGAATGGTATTACCAAGAACTCGTAGTGCCCGTAGCGAGTGGGGAAGGCTGACTTTGGTACGTCGTCTGACTTGATCTTGAGTTGATGATAGCCTAAGCGGAGATCGATCTTCAAAAATACCGAGGCACCTTACAACTGATCAAATAAATCGTCTATGCAGGACAATGGGTACTTGTTTCGGATGGTAGCTTTGTTCAGCTCACAGTAGTCGACACAGACGTATTGACCCATCATTTTTCTTTACAAACAACACGGGCGTTCCCCATGGTAAGACGCTAGGACGAATGAATCCCCTGTCGAGAAACTCTTACAATTGGACCTTAAGCTTTTTTAGTTCTATAGGTGCCATTCTGTACGGGGCCTTAGAAATCGGTTGGGTATCAGAAAATGTGTCAATGTTGAACTCGATTTCTCGATCAGGTGGTATTCCGGGTAGCTCGTCCTGGAACACGTCGAAAAATTCTGCCACAACGTCGGTCTGATCCGCGTTTACACCATCCTGTCACGTGTCTCGAACAGACACCATGTAGCCTTCATATCCTGAATGCAGCATCCTCCGAGCAAAAATTGTCGAGATACCATACAGGTCGACGATGCTTCACCACATGAGTAGCAGAATTTGGGTACTCCAGGTATGCGGACGGTGACCTTCTTTCCTACGCAGTCAATAGTGGCGTTGCAAGGGCTGAGCCAATCCATTCCTAGAATGATATTGTAGTCCTTAATGTCTAGAACTATCGCATCGAGATAGTCCTTTTTTCTTCCTACATAGATGATTTCGTCTTTGTAGGCTAAGTTTTTGAGTAGTGAAGTATCCGACGGTATGTGAACGCTAAGATCAAGGCCTAATGTTGTCAAGGGAATTTTGTGCTCGACGGTAAAGTCCGTCGATATGAAACTATACGTGGCACCTAAATCAAACAGTACACGAGCAGGTTTATTATTGAAAAGCAGTATACTTGTCACGACTGTATCTGAGGCGAATGCCTCATCTCGAGTCATGGCGTAGACGCATCTTTGAGCATTAGGACGACGGTCTTAGCCATTGGGTTGTGTAGCTTGAGGAGGGCAAGGCGTCTGTCTTCGATTTTTTTGATGATTTTAATGTGGCAGGATATTGCAATTCGATCTTTGGGTCATTCAGTCTTTTGATTGGTGACCCATTTTTCCACAAAAGAAGCATCCCCCGCGAGGACAAAGCAGTTGTTGGTATCGTGTCCGACGTGGTTGCACCTGCTACAACGAGATAATGGGTTCCGTCCCTGATAGCTACCATAGTTTGGACGCTTTGGTACATGATTGTTGTCTCCCGTATAGCTAGGACGTTTGTGGTTTGAATGGTGCACAACATCGGCAACAACGTGAGGGTACTGGCTCTCAAGACGGAGAGCATAATTTAGAGCATCGCCCATGGTCTTGTACTCCAGAACTACCACATGAGCAGCAATAGAGGGCCGTAGACCCACTTCGAACCGTCGCACACGATACTTCTCTCTATGAAGAAATACACCAATAAATTTGGACAATTTTTGAACTCTGCGGCATACTATTGTACTTTTCGGTTCCCTTACTTCAACTGCATGAATACATTTTTCTTCTCTTAACGAACGACTGAGGGAAGGTACTCAACTTCAAAGGATTTGCAGAACGTGGCCCAAGAGATCGACGCTGAGTTGTTGTCGCATCGGATCGCTCATTTGTATACGGCCCACCAGTCGTGCGTGTTCAAACATAGTTGAAGTTGTGCGCAGGCGACTTGCTTGGATTCTTCAATGCTAAGGAGCTTGAAGTGATCTTCCCGCTCTTCCAACCATTCGATTGTCATAGAAGGGTCTTCGATGCTACTGTAGGAGGTACGACACGCTTTCTTGAATTTTGACACTTCAAAGTTGTAACTTCTCGGTGCCGTAGGTTGACGCTGGCCTCCGCCCGATCGACTTCATTGGGTTGACCCGTCGGCTCGGTGACAATAGGCACAGTTGTAGAGTTTCTATTGGCCATAATCGTCTGGACGAACTTTTGTAGAGTATCAAGCTACTTTTGCTGCATCTTAGTTTGGGCATCGAAGCGAGCTACAAATTGGGCCTATCGTGCCTCCGTCTGCTAATGTTGATTCTCGGACTATTTCTGCTGCACCTCCATTATGCACAACCTCCTCTCGATGGCATTGTTAGAAGGTTCGGCCCGCAAGCTGCTCGAACTGCTCAAACTTTGTTCTTACTTGGCCGTGTTTCTGCCATGGATTTCGTTACTTCTGCAATATATAGATACACACATTAGTCTCAAGATATTACAGACTCATTGTATGGAACAACTTATCTCATCGATACGAGGTCAAAGGTTTGGGACTGTCACGCCCCAGAATCAGAATACTGGAGAACGGGGGACAGACACAGCCAGCTACGTATATTGAAGTAAATCCTACCTCGATATACGGTCACGGTTGTCTAGATACATAAGGGTTTAACTACAAGCCAAGTCACTTAAGGTCAAGAACAAGCCTAGTGTCTCAATCTCAAGCAAGCAAGTAAATGTAACAAGATGGTAGATCATCAGACATACAAAGTAAGGCATCCCATACATTACATATTCAGATGATCACGAAGTTAGTCATACAAATGCGAAGACTAGCAAGAGTTTAAGTCATA
Source organism: Iris pallida (assembly GCA_029216955.1). Classification (NCBI taxonomy): domain Eukaryota; kingdom Viridiplantae; phylum Streptophyta; class Magnoliopsida; order Asparagales; family Iridaceae; genus Iris; species Iris pallida. Next base: position 32,205,042 of record JANAVB010007399.1, read on the forward strand.
CGTGATCAACCCTAGGATGTGTCAATCATGTTACAGCCCTTAGACAGACATAAAATATAAGCTTTCAACATGAGCTAATACTTTCTCGGCGGCTAAATGCCTCAAAAAAATAATTTACAATAGAGTGGGAGAGCAAAATAAAAACCCACTCGTTGCCAGGGTTGCGTCTAGTATTCACCATCTGGATGAAAGGCTGGAAGATCCTCGGGTGCTACTCCAAAATCTGGCCATACAAAAACAGCTAGGTCAGACCCCAGAAAGAGCAAGTGCCACAAGAGAGGCTTCACTTAAGAACTAAAACCAGCAATTAGCAAAAAAAAATAATTATATAATAAAAGACTGGAGATATGGAAAATTATGATGATATACGATAAGATAACCATGGGACTATTCAGATAACCAAGTTACAATCCTTAAACCAAACAAGGACCGGGGTTGTAACCCTTCATCTGAACGAAACTTGGTTTTCTACCATTTATCGATAAATTAAAGTACAAGCAATCATGTCATGTAACAATCTTATACAGGATCAGGACAAAACTAGACTGGGCTGGACTCCATCCAATCTATCATGGCCAAGCAATGAGTACAGCTTGATACTTTAACTAACTAGGGTTATCACAAGCCTAGTTACTAGCAAGATGCAATTGAGATGTTCCAGCAGTCACAAGCTCTGCAATCTAAGTCCAAGTTATCCAGTCGCGGGTTAAAAGTTGTATTAGGTGGATATATCGCCCCAGAGACAATGTATCCTGGGTGACTTGAATGATGCAACACATGATAGAATGATGGAAATGCGCCCTACTCGACGGCAGGCAACAAGTCCACTTGAGCTCCCAAATAACAAAACTGCCTGTGACTGGGAAATCTCGTCATGAGCTACTTGATCAATCTAGTTATTAACCTAGTTAGATTCAGTATGAATACCTGAGCGTGGTAACCAGGGATCCATATCCTAGACATGATGCAAGACAAAGACTGGTAGCTTTTACAGACAAGGTCCAAAGCAATCACCCACGATGTCAAGACAAGAATGTTCTTAGCATGTCAAGTTAGCCGTCGCAAAAGCATTCAAGGTTACATATCATAATTACTTAGCAGGTCAAGATAACCGTCGCAACGGTGTTCATGAGTTCATGTCAGGATTACATGTCAGGGGTGCACCACAACTGGCCACCATCATGTCATGTTATTTGTACTTGTTACTTTTTAGGAGCGCTCCACGACAGGACACTATCATGAGTTGTCACAAAATCATACCGTGTACAGATTATCATTACAATAATAACATATCATGATTATATCGAGGGCAATGGATGCCAGGGCCATACTACGCCGGGCAAGGGGGTAAGATAAGCTAGTGCTAAGAAGCCTCCGGGTAGAGGAGTACGCCAAGGGGAGTATGCCAAAGGAGTACGCCAAGCTAGAGGAGTACGCCAAGGGAAGTACGCGTAAAGGAATATGCCAAGGGAAGTACGTGTAAAAGAAGTATGCATAAAGTAAGTACGCGTAAAGGAAGTACGCGTAAAGGAGGTACGCGTAAAGAAAGTACGCGTAAAGGAGCTTTGTGTAAAGGAAGTACGCGTGAAGGAAGTACGCGTAAAAGAGTAAAGTTACGCGTAAAACTTGTTTTACGCCAAGGCAGGGTAGACTTTGGTCTACGCGTAAAATAGTCTTGACTTGCGTAATCCAGATTCACGCTGACACGAATAAACGTGGGCGTAGAGTTTGATACTACGCTGGCACGAATAAACGTGGGCGTAGAGATCCTCCAGAACTCCAAAATCCATGAAACTTCAATCTAAACCAAAAATGTGACTTCCACAGACCAAAAGGGGTATAACACAAATCTCAACAACCTGGAACGATCAAAACTTGAAAATAAGGAAGTTTGATATATCAAAACCACCAAAATCCGAGAACGACAAATTTTTAGATCTACAAAAATAAAACTTCAAAATGCAAAATGTCAAGTTCTAAACTATCTTAGAATCATGAGACGGAGATAAATGATCCATAAAAATGGGTTCTTATGTAAAAGCAAGGTGCACTTGCCTTTGGATTTTCTTAGGTTAGATGAGAGGTTAATGGAGAAGAAGAGTAAATGAGAATAAATAAAGAGAGAGAAAGTAGTTGGGCTTTAAATGGAGATAGTGGTTGGTAGGGGGTTGGGTTCATGATGAACCACCCTAAACCAAAACAAACCAACCCAAGCCAAACCCAAGTCAAAATAAACCAATTCACGTTAGATTAAGCTAGACAAGTCTGATTATGGGTCAAAATTTCGTACACGTATACTGAAAATACGAATAACGAAAAACAGAGGTGACAACTCTACCCACCTTAAAAGAATTCCATTCTCGGAATTTAATCATGAGTCTAGAGATGTCGAGCAAGCTATACTAATCACAGGCAAGTTTTAACTAAGCAATCAATCAAGCAATCATTCATGCAAGCAATGAAGTTGAAGGCATAAGGCATAAGAAGACATTATACCTTACGAGTCAAGCAGGTCAGGATATCGTGATCGGATATCATCCTCATGCTCCCACGTTGACTCACCCAAAGAGTGATGACCCCAAGCAATATGGACTAACTTGATAGTCTTGTTCTAGAGTATCTTCTCTCTTCGGTCCAATATGGATACGGGTCTCTCCTCATACGAAAGGTTGGTACCAACAACCAATTTCGAATGATCAAGGACATGACTCGGATCCGGGATATACCGTCGCAATTGGAATATATGGAAGACATCATGTACCTCACGTAACAACGGCGAAAGAGCGAGACGATTGGACACATCACCTAACCGCTCTAGAATGTCGAACGACCCTATATACCTAGGACTAAGCTTTCCCCGTACGCCGAAACGAATGACGCCACGGGTAGGCGAGATCCTAAGGAATACATGGTTGCCGATAGAAAATTCAAGAAGACGTCGATGGGAATCGGCCCAATGACGCTGGCGATCTTGTGCAACTCGAAGATGATCTCTGACTTGTCTGACCACCTCAATAGTCAGCATTACCATCTCTGGTCCAAGCATTTGTCTCTTACCATTATCATCCCAAGCTAAAGGAGATCTGTACTTCCTGCCGTACAAGGCTTCAAAGGGTGCCATCTGGATACTGGCCTGGAAACTGTTGTTATAGGAGAACTCCACGAGATGTTGGTGATCTTTCTACGAACCACCGATGTCGAGTGTACATGACCGTAGCATATATTCAAGAATCTGGATCGTGCATTTTGACTGACCATCTGTCTGTGGATGGTAGCCTGAACTGAACTTGAGACGAGTTCCCAAACTCTCTTGAAGACTCCGCCAAAAGTACGAGGTAAATTTTGAATCTCTGTCGGACACAATACTGACTGGTATTCCATACAATCTGACTATCTGCCTGAGGTACATCTCTGTAAGCTGATTCGTCGACTGACCGATTCTGAAAGGGATAAAATGAGCCACCTTGGTGAGTCTGTCAACTATAACCCAGATAGCATCTCTTTCAGCTGGGGATCTAGGTAATCCAGTTAGAAAATCCATGGTAATGTGCTCTCGTTTCCATTCTGGGATCGGTAAAGGTTGAAGAGGTCCAACTGGTCTCTGATGTTCGGCTTTAACTTGCTGACAAACCAAACAACGAGAGACAAACCGGGCTATCTCCCTCTTCATGTCATTCCACCAAAAATGCTGTCGAATATCATGATACATCTTCATACCGTCGGGATGAATCGAATACTGAGAACTGTGAGCTACTGTCATGATTTTCTATCTGATATCACTACTGGGTACACAAAGACGCCTCCCATGTCGGAGTGTACCATCTTCATGAATACATAACTCTGGTCTTCGTCCTGCTACACATTCTTCCCTAAGCCGTCGAAGCTTAGAATTCGTTGACTGAGTTAACTTGATCCTCTCAACTATACTGGACTGAACTTGCATACTGGACATCAATGCCACACTGGGAGGAAGAACAACTTCAATACCCATCTTCTGAAGATCTGCTAACAACTCTGGCTGTGCTGTTAGAAAATAAACTTCGGCTCTCCTTCTCAATGCATCTGATACTACGTTGGCCTTCCCAGGATGATACTGCAAGTTGATGTCATAATCTACAAGTTGCTCTAGCCATCTCCTCTGACGCATGTTAAGATCTTTCTGGGTAAACACATACTTAAGACTCTTGTGGTCGGTAAAAATCTTTACCCGATCTCCATACAAATAATGCCTCCACAACTTAAGCACGAAAACTACCGCTGCTAACTCTAAGTCATGAGTTGGGTAATTCCTTTCATGATCACGAAGCTGACGTGATGCATAAACTACTACCTTACTATGCTGCATCAAGACACATCCCAATCCCTTACCGGAAGTACCACAATAGACTGAAAATCCTTCTGTCCCATCTGGAAGCGTGAGAATGGGTGCCGTCATCAATCCTTGCTTCAACTTCTCAAATGAACTCTGGCACTCTGTTGTCCAAGAAAACTACATATCCTTGCGAGTCAACTACGTCAGTGGCGCTAAAATTCGAGCGAAGTCTGACACAAATCGTCGGTAATAGCCAACCAATCCTAGGAAACTCTGAACTTCTGCGATGGTTCTGGGTACTGGCCACGTCTCTATGGCAACTATCTTCTGGGGGTCCACTTCCACTCCACCTATGGTAATGATGTGACCCAAGTACGAGATACGATCCAGCCAAAACTCGTACTTACTAAACTTCGCGTATAACTGGTACTCTTTGAGAATCTGAAGAACTACACGAAGATGCTGCTCATGCTCTACCTCATTCTTGCTATAGACCAGGATATCATCTATAAACACTATCACGAACTGGTCCAAATAAGGCATAAAAATACGATTCATGAATTCCATGAATACGGCTGGCGCATTGGTCGCTCCAAATGGCATAACAAGGAACTCTCAATGTCCATATCTAGATTTGAATACTGTCTTTTGGATGTCTTGTTCTCTGACTCTGATCTGATGGTACCCTGATCGCAAGTCAATCTTTGAAAATACTGATGCTCCTTTGAGGTGATCAAACAAATCATCTATCCTTGGTAGAAGGTATCTGTTCTTGATTGTTACAGAGTTCAAGGTACGATAATCAATACATAATCTTGACGTACCATCCTTCCTTTTCACAAGAAGTATCGGGACTCTCCAAGGTGATCCGCTAGCACGAATGAATCCTTTGGTTCTAAGTTCTTCAATCATCTTGTACAAGATCTCCAACTCTGAAGGCACTATCCTATAGATTCTCTCTGATAATGGTGCTGATTCGGAAATCAAATCAATGGTGAACTCGATCTCTCTCTCTGGGGGCATGCTGGAAGTTCTTCAGGAAATATGTCAGGAAAATATTTTACAACTCTGGGAAACTGAACTGCTGCTGCTTCTGCCATCCGCAACACTGGGGAAGAAGGCTCTACTCCGTCTCGAAAAAATGAAAACTCTGGCTCACCAGGAATACTAAAAATAATTTTGCCGATATGGCAATCTATTCTAGCATACTGGTCCCTCAACCAATCCATTCCTAGGACCACATCATAGTCGGCCATCTGAAATTCTATCAATCTAGCAAAAAACTCTCTACCGCTAACTATGATCCGACACAAAGAAAAGACTCTATCTACACCCACAAGACTGTTACCAGTAAGTATATTGAGCATTACTGAGGCTGGAAAAGAGTTGACGAGAATGGTACCTGCCACCACCTCACCTGATGCCAATTCTTATGCCACGGTCAGAGCCATAGCCTGACCTTGCCCTCTTGGTGCTGGTCCCCGCTGCTGGAAACCTCTGCCGGTTCTGAATCTGAGCTTGGGCATACTGCTGAGCCTGAGACGACAATGGCCTCGGAGGATGGTACTGCTGCTGCACTGGTGCTGGACCCCTAACCGATGGACTGGTTATGTTCGATGACGATGAACTGGCCTTGTGCTGACATGACCCTATCATGTGATCCGATGCCCCACAAGCCAAGCATAATCCCTGTACTCTGTGACACTCTAAAACAACGTGACCGGGCTTTCCATAATGAGAGCAACCTATTGCAAAAGACTGCTTCTGCTTCTGCTGCTGATGATACGTCGGCGTCGAGTGCTGAACCGACAAAACTGTGGTCGTCCTCCTAGGAGCTTCAACAGTCAAAGCTCTAGCTGTCGGGGCTGGTGCTAATGACTGGGACGTCTGCCCATGAGACCTCTTCCGACCTCCGGTTCTATCTACAATCCTCTGTAAAGTATACTCATGCCTCTTCGTTGCTCGCCAAATGGCATCAAAAGTCTGGTGCTCAAACTGTTCCACTGATACGATAATCTCTAGGTGGAGCCCCTGCTGGAATCGCTGGGCTCGATCCAACTCGGTTGCCACCAGTGTAGGAGCAAACCGTCTGAGTCTAGAAAACTCGACCGCATATCCATCGATCGTCTTGCCCATTTGCTTGAGGTTGGTGAATCTCATCTACAGATCATACCGACCTACTGCGTCAAAGTACTTGGTTTGGAACTTATTGCTGAATACCGCCCATGAGACAGGCGTCGGTAATCTAACTGCTAGCATCGTCTACCAGCTGCGGGCTAAATCCAATAACTGCAGGCGTACAACGGCCACCTTCTGTCCCTCGGGAATCCTAGCTGCCTCTAGGATAACTTCTATATCCTGAAGCCACGCATCAGCAGCGATAGCATCTTGACTGCCGTCAAAGAAAGGAGGGTTCAGACGCTTGAAGCTGTTGGCCACGTTGTTCCTTTGGTAACCAACTCTGTCCATGGCATCTTGTACTGTCTGATACAAGGCATCACCCCGACGATCTTGATATGCAAGCAATTCCCTGATGAGTCCCACCAAGATTCCATTATCAGGTTCTGCAGGCTGGACTGGCTGAACAGGTGGCTCTTGACCGATAGTAGACATGACTCTGGAGGCTACCCCTGAGTGCTGGGCTTGGTCTCCAGGTTGCTGCTGGCTCACTGGAGGAGCTCCGCCTTGCTGATCGGTAGGACCAAGAACAATGCCGCTGAAGAAATGACATGGGAAACAATAAGAAAGGACCATGATAGATCAAGGATATAAGCATATGATCAGATCAAGATTTCGAAAAGATTAGAAGACACGAGTAGAGATCAAAGGCGAGTGCTAATTGAGACATCTATTTCGTGAAATCCTCACATATCTTGATTTACAAGACCTGCATGGGCCACCACTTAAACCGTGTCACGCCCCTGAACCAGAATACTGGAGAGTAGGGGACAGACGCAGCCAGCTACATATATTGAAGTGAATCCCACCTCGATATACGGTCACGGCTGTCTAGATACATAAGGGTTTAACTACAAGCCAAGTCTCTTAAGGTCAAGAACAAGCCTAGTGTCTCAATCTCAAACAAGCAAGTAAATATAACAAGATGGTAGATCATCGGACAGACAAAGTAAGGCGTCCCATACATTACATATTCAGATGATCATGAAGCTAGTCATACAAAATGTGAAGACTAGCAAGAGTTTAAGTCATACTTGATCAACCCTAGGATGTGTCAATCATGTTACAGCCCTTAGGCAGACAAAAATATAAGCTTTCAACACGAGCTAACACTTGCCCGACGGCTAAACGCCTCAAAAGAATAATTTACAATAGAATGGGAGAGCAAAATAAAACTCACTCGTTGCAAAGGTTGCGCCTAGTATTCACTATCTGGCTGGAAGGCTAGAAGATCATCGGGTGCTACTCCGAAATCTGGCCCGACAAAACCAGCTGGGTCAGACCCCAGAAAGAGCAAGTGCCATAAGGGAGGCTTTACTTAAGAAATAAAACCAGCAATTAGCACAAAAACACAATTATATAATAAAAGACTGGAGATATTGAAAATTATGATAATATACGATAAAATAACCATGGGACTATTCAGATAAATAAGTTACAATCCTTAAACCAAACAACGACCTGGGTTGTAACCCTTCATCTGAACGGAACTTGGTTTTCCACCATTTATCGATAAAGTAAAGTACAAGCAATTAGGTCATGTAACAATCTTTTACAGGATCAGGACAAGACAAGACTAGGCTGGACTCTATCCAATCAATTACGGCCAAGCAATGAGTACAGCTTGATACTTTAACTAACTAGGGTTATCACAAGCCTAGTTACTAGCAAGATACAATCGAGATGTTCCAGCAGTCACAAGCCCTGCAATCTAAGTCCAAGCTATCCAGTTGCGGGTTAAAAGTTGTATTTGGTGGATATATCACCCAAGAGACAATGTATCCTGGGTGACTTGAATGATGCAACACATGATAGTGTGCTGGAAATGCGCCCTACTCGACGGCAGGCAATAAGTCCACTTGAGCTCCCAAATAACAGAACTACCTGTGACTGGGAAATCTCATCATGAACTACTTGATCAATCAAGTTATTAACCTAGTCAGATTCAGTATGAATCTCTGACCGTGGTAACCAGGGATCCATATCCTAGACATGATGCAAGACAAGACTAGACTGGTAGCTTTTACAGACAAGGTCCAAAGCAATCACCCACGGTGTCAAGACGAAAATGTTCTTAGCATGTCAAGCTAGCCGTCGTAACAGCGTTCAAGGTTGCATGTCATAATTATTTAGCAGGTCAAAATAACCGTCGCAACGGTGTTCATGAGTTCATGTCATGATTACTTGTCAGGGGTACACCACAACGGGTCACCATCATGTCATGTTATTTGTACTTGTTACTTGTTAGGAGCGCTCTACGACGGGCCACTATCATGAGTTATCACAAAATCATACCGTATAAAGATTATCATTACAATAATAACATATCATAATTATATCGAGTTCATGTCAAAAAGGCGTAAGCATATAATAAGGGGCGCCATGCGCCCAATAAGGTGAATCTAGGGCAATGGATGCCAGGTCCATATTGCGCCGGGCAAAGGGGTAAGATACGCTAGTGCTAAGAAGCCTCCGGGCAGGGGAGTACGCCAAAGGAGTATGCCAAGGGGAGTATGCCAAAGGAGTACGCCAAGCCAGAGGAGTACGCCAAGGAAAGTACGCATAAAGGAATATGCCAAGGGAAGTACACGTAAAGGAAGTACGCGTAAATTAAGTATGCATGAAGGAAGTACGCGTAAAGAAAGTACGCGTAAAGGAGGTACGCGTAAAGGAAGTACGCGTGAAGGATGTACGCGTAAAGGAAGTACGCATGAAGGAAGTACGCATAAAAGAGTAAAGTTATGCGTAAAACTTGTTTTACGCCAAGGAAGGGTAGACTTTGTTCTACACGTAGAACAGTCTTGACTTGCATAACCAGATTCATGCTGACACGAATAAATATGGGCGTAGGGTTTGATACTACGATGGCACGAATAAACGTGGGCGTAGAGAACCTCCTGATGGAACTGGGGATTCCCAGGACCCTTCCTTTGGTGTGCGTATTGATCAATAGAAAGTTAAACAGATCTAATACATGTTCTAACCCTTCATAGGCGGAAACTAGGGTTCACGAATTATACCTACGACGAACAGAAGATAAGTAATTCCTGGCAATCTCGAGCGGACGACCCCAAGATCTTCTGTACGTATTCCTTCCTCGAGTTGGACATCATGTGGACGACGATCTCCCAACCTTTTCTTCTCTTTGGCAGCCCTCTCTTTCTATCCTTACGTGAATCACGAATTTAGAGAAAGTTTCAAATTTCTGATCGGTAATCTGGAGGCCAGAGAATAGAGGATATATAGGCTACGGCAGGGACCATGAAGAAAATTAGGGTTAGGCCTCCTAACGGATCTGGATATCTCGTGTTCAGTTCGGACACACAATCCAGGCCCATTAAAAATAGCTCGGTCCACTAATGAGCTATTATTGCACTACCTCCCTAATCCCAAATTATGTTTGTGGGCTCCTTTTATTATATGCTCGTTTGGCTCCCCATGTTAAGATATCATATGTCCGTCGATCAAATTAAGTTACTGACAACTATATTGATTCGACATCTTTTATCCTTAAGTAGTACCATTCAACTTTATTTGTCATGTCGGATATAATCCACCTGTAGGGTTTACATGACAATCCTTATGAGCTCCTTATAGGGACATCATCAACCCGATATATCGGGACATGGATTCCATTTATAATCAACCGTCCATCATACATACAATGTTATTACCCAATTCATAGAAGTTGTTGATCCATAATGAATCTCACTCTTTTATGATTCAAAATAATGTACACTGTATATACATGTCCGTTATTATATCCGGGTTAAGAGCACAAGCATCCATAATAACAGAGGTGTTTGTTCTCTTATGTAGTCAGTACAATGAAAACAACCTCAAGTGGTCCTGTTCAATACACACAAAGTGTACTAGTGTAAACCTATAGTCAAGATAGACTAATACCAAATTACACTATAACCTTTCTAATAGATTGTCCAAGTCCATCTAGGTTGTGAACTATTTATATATTCCATAGGGAACTGATAATATGATCTTCTGTTTGACACCACATACCATATTATCTATAATATAGAATATCAGACATTTGCATTAACACTTGCAACAAATACAATATGCAAACATTTGCCCATATGATTCTCATTAAAAATTTAAGGAAATAAGGTTACTAAAAAATTGATACTTTTAGTATATAACCCTAACAATCTCCCACTTATACTCAAAGCATTGCTTTTCAGTATACTGTTACAAATCTCCCACTTATACTTAAAGCCATGCTGCTACACATCTGACTCCCATTCCCTCAACATGACTATCAAAAGCCTTAGCTGGTAAGCTCTTTGTAAAAGGATCAGCTAGGTTGTTGGCTGATGCTATCTTGATCACAACAACTTTTTCTTTCTTTACGAAATCTCGTATCAGGTGGTACTTGCGCTCAATGTGTTTGCCAGTCTTATGGGCATGTGGTTCCTTCGAGTTTACAACTGCACCACTATTATCACAATAAAGTGTAATAGACTTAGGCAAACTAGGTACCACATCCAAGTCCAACAGAAAGTTTCTGAGCCAAACCGCTTCTTTGGCTACCTCAGAGGCTGCCATATACTCAGCTTCCATGGTGGAATCAGCAATACATTATTGTTTGATACTTCTCCACACAATGGCTCCACCTCCCAAAGTAAACACATAACCTGAGGTAGATTTCCTGGAATCCCTATCTGACTGAAAATCTGAGTTTGTATACCCCAAGGGAACTAAACTATCTGTCTGGTAAACTAGCATATACTCTTTATTCCTTTTCAGGTACTTCAAAATATGCTTTACGGCAGTCCAGTACTTTTGTCCTGGGTTTGTAATGACCCGCTCCGTCCTAGCGGAACGTCGATCCAAACGGCAGGTGCAACGACTCGAACGAGCCGTCGACCCGAAGATTTGCTTCGACTCGATGAAGTATCGATGTGAATCGATGGAAGACTTACATTGGCCCGTCAAAAGATGAATCCAGACTTAGACTATCAAAGGCGCGCTCGGAGTATCGCTTGGCCGATGCAAACATCGCTAAGGTGGGTGGCTCCGATGAACCCGTCTGTGCTTAGCCTAGACACATAACAATACGGACACTATCACGAGAATCGCTAGGCGATAACCCGCGCATGCTAATAAATGACTCAACGCACCTAGCTAAGGGAATAATCCCATCTTGCATGCTTGTTTAGAACATGGAAAAGAACTCGGTAAATATAGAAACTCTCGTACCGCGCTCTACGCTCGTGCTACGGCACAAGCTTACGTTCAAGTCCCATAGGTTCAACAATGAAACAATGAATGGATTACAACAATAAAATAGGAAGACTATCAACATAGTCGTTCCGAGTATAGTATAGCAACATTGAAAGGCTATGGGACCTATGGGTCGCCAAGGCGACTCCCGTACTGGGAGTTGCGTAATGCGTGAATGAATGAATCAACGAATGAATGAACGAATGAATAAATACGTGAAACATGAATGAATGAACGAACAAGTAAAAGAAAGAAATGAAAGAGTGAATACAAGATAAGACATGAAAGACGTTAGCGACAGGTATGACGGGCACGTACAACGGGGCTCGCTACCCGCGCTGCACGGACGCCAACCTGGTCGATAACGCATTATGGCTCAAGACAGCCGATATGTTAAATGACAAGAAAAATACGAAATGGTCGTGGACAAACGGCACGGGCGATGGGGGGGAATACCGTGGCCGTCTTGAGGAAGGATTCTGCGCCACGGGCGATGGGGGGGAATACCGTGGCCGGCCTAGGCAGAATCAGACATGGGGCTTACGGGCTGCTTTGAGTGGGGGCTCGGCCACTCAAAGAGACGTAAGGCCAGGCATTTCAAGAAACTATCAAGGTGTACCAGCCATCATGCTTCGATAGGTGAGAATGCCCACGTGATATATCCTAAATGGCTTGTAAAGCCAGCGACCCATGCATGTAGATTAAGTGGACTATGCGGGTGGCAATCCACGTGCAAGTTCTTGCATTGAAATCAAAGTAGTCTAAGTTAAATGAACAAATGCCTCCTGAACGTGCTTGAAATATAACATCCTGTCCATGAACATGCCCGAAATGTAACACTCCTGAACATGCTTGCAAAGTAATATCCTGAACATGAACATGCTCGAAATGTAACATGCCTGAACATGCTTGAAATATACCACCCTGAACATGCTGGAAATGTGCCTTCTGAATATGCTCGAAACCTAACGCTCTGAACATGCCTACAACGTGCTAGAACCCGAGACATGGACACGCCCGTAACATTGAATGTTTGCATGAATCACGTTAAGTTACTTCATGTTATATTATTGACTAACTTGGTTTACTTTGGACAGGGAAGGCCGGACGGTAAGTATGGATAAGTCGTGCATGCATTTTCCATACGACACTTAAAATCAGTAACACGAGATAGGTCATGATATGTGCCATGAAATTGACCCTAAGGCAAGATTAGAAAGACAATAAATGATAGTCGATGCACGAAAGTAAATGCAACGTGTTTGGTAATGATAGCATTGTGGGCGAGCTAGCCTCCCCACCAGTGCATAACAATGTACTAATAACCCCACAGTCTGCTTGCAGGATGCAGGAGACGCCGGCGGGTGCGGAGCTTCCATCGAACGTGTTAAGGCGTGGAGCCAACTCCGGGGCCTTGGAACGTTGCAAGAAGCTGAAGCACCCTATACAGGACATAATGTATCGGAACATCGCCATGAATCATTCCATGTTGTAAGCCACTTGGCACGCCTTTTATGTTTCAGAGAGAGAGAGCTTGAGCGATTTGTAATATCGGCCTAGCGCCGCTTGTAAACTCCTTAAAAATCAATAAAGTGTTTGAATTCGTTTTAACTTGTGTTCAATTACTTTTCGCTGCAAATGGGGACACTCTGTGCGACTCTGTGGCCTAGCTCAAATCGGCCGTTTCTGGACTTGGCCTTGCACGGGCGCAACCTAGGCCCGTGTGGCATCACGCCTTAGCGAGGACGATCGCTCCTGCGGGAGCGGGGCGTGACTTATTGGTATCAGAGCACGGCTTTACGTCCTTGGACTTCACATCGAATTCTCAGTTTTGAAAGCTCGTTAGAAATAAAGAAATATACGCTCTCTCTCATGTGCCTTGGGATGTTCCATACAATAAGTCTAATACTTTCAAAAGCTCGTATAAGTACTCGGTGGAACAGGATCGATAGGCGAAGGCCTTTGTGCCAAACCACGACAGACTTGAGTCGAAGGAAAACTTAAATGCTAGAAGTTAGCAAACACAAGGCTCGCTTGAATAACTTTACGCTAACAATGTCGAACGATGTTAAAATTGACTCGATAGAGATCATATGCTAAGTTAACATGTCGCGTGCGTGCCTGACTAGTCTTGCGTCGACATAGCAAGTGAGCGTGCAAACTCAAATATAGTCCGCACGAGATGGTTATGCGGCACAACTTAGTCCGTGTGTCACGCACCTCGACTTCTGGTGCAATCGAGTTGCGAGCGATAGCAAGTACCGCTCGGTCGGGAACGGAGATACACTTAGAGTGTATATCGATAGGAACGCTATCAACTAACGCTTAGGCGTACACGAGAGATTAGCTTGGATTTTGAGGATTAGCCTGAACGACTAAGTACGTCGAGGCGACGTGAGCGATTACGCTAGAGATTCGTCGAACGAATCTGAAGGATGTCTTAGCGCATGACGCGAACATGATTGTAGGCTAGATCGTATGGCTCGAATCCGAATGGTGTATGGATTTTCTTGGAAATCATTCGAGCAAATATTGAGGATTACGAGTATGTCGGCGAGGCGATGCGATCGCACAAAGCCTTAGAGCGCATCACGCTTAGTCGGTCGTGACTTCGAATGTCCCGAACGAGCATCTCGTTCGGACAACTTGTGAATAGGCAACGCGTATTGGAAAAAATAATTCGAATCGGTGAATGAAAATGAATGGTCTTTGATCGAGGAAACTTAGAGGATCGCACGAACGATATGGGATTGATGCAAATGAAATGTGACTTGAGTTTCGAACAATGATCTTGAAACGAGCTTGAGGAATAACGATCGTGCAAATGTCATTGTTCCGATAAATTCTATACTCGGGAAATTAAAACGTGTCGAGGAAATGATAAACTTGGCTCGAGGATTTTCTAGTTGAATGAATGACGGTTGGACTATCGAAATTGATTGGATGAAAATAAAATGCTTGTATTTACTTCGTCGATAACCACAACTTCGACATTCTTGTCTTATGCGAGCGCAACTCTAGCCTCGCACATGCGTCGCGCCAATTTGAGACGATCACTCCGCGTGAGCGCTGGTATGGTGATTCATACAGCGGGGGTGATTGACCTAGCTTGGCGTGATAATTTGTATGCTTCGAATTGTGGTTTGACGCGAAGGTGATTCGAAAATGAATTGTGTGTTTGAAGAACCGAATTTGAGGATTGCGTAGGTCCAATCCGCGTATCGAAAATGAGTCAGTCTAAACTCAAACAAGAGTTACGCCCCGATGAGAATGATTATTCTGTGAGTGCGTTGCGTGGTGATTCACGAACCACCGTAGATAATCGGACTCGCGTGAGATTGGGGCGCAACGTATTGTCGAGCTAGATGACCTCGTGATCGAATGCACGAATTGGTTAGAGTTGATAATTTGGATAAAATCGAATATGTGCAACGCATGCATTGATGCGAATAGGTGATCGTGCTCGATGTTTAGAAATCTGAGTGACGCGAGCTTGGGTAGAAATTCCTGTACTATCGACTCTGGTTTGACCCTAGGATTGGGGTCAGTGTTGGCATTATTGTTGGGGAACTATGATTCCAGTCCTGACATTGACTTAGCCTCGAAAAGATGGCCTAGCGGGTAGGCGAGACGTCCTGTTTCATGAGTTATCAATCGAAGGATTGATCTTGAGGATTGGCATGGATGGATAGTGTGAAACACGAATATAGGTATACCCCTCACGAGATTCGGCTGACATGCATATATTCAGGGACGCTTGAGTATGTGCACGATGCGACTCGAGTGAGAATGACAATTTCTAGATCATGCGGCTTGGCTGAATGCATGTATTTTAGGGACGCTTGGAATGCGTGCACGATCCAGCCAAGTGATACATTGAGTTCAAGCAAGACTTGAGGAATGGGAGAGTGTCAAAGATCTTGAAATTGCGTTAAGTAAAGGATCGATACTAGTACGAGCGTGGCTCGGAATCAAAGAAACGTGTAAGCGGAGTGCGCGTGAACGACAACGAGATTGGCCCTAAACAAGTGAATGATATGGAATCGATATCGTGCAAATAAAAGTTGGTATAACGAATCGGACCATTGATAGGAAGATATACTCGAGGATAGTGTAATACTTAGTCTTGAATCGGACGAAAATTACATAGACTGGGTCGACCCCACTAAGTAGAAATTATACTGATTTCGTGGACACGAACGCTTGAGAAGCGAATCGGGTCATCTCGATGATCGAGATAAACGAAAGTGAGTTGCCTCAGCCTACGACCCTCGCATTTGACGAATTACAATGTGCCTCGTATGAATATTTCCGTCCCATGCCACAGAGAAGTAGCAACCAAGACGAAGAAACACTTGAATTGAATAAGTACAATCAACTATAAAATGAATGGTTTACTATAAAATGAATGAAAGGCTATTCAATAAAATCGACCAAATGCGTGCGACACGAAACTTAGAAAGATATCAAGTATGGTTCGATTCCATCGAACGATAGAGCCGTTCGAAGAAATTGTCTAAGAAACACGACGATACGAGTTAAGGAATGATAGGATGACCTGCACTCAAGAAGTCTCGAGGACGAGACATATTTTGAGTGGTGTATTATGTAACGACCCGCTCCGCCCTAGCGGAACGCCGATCCAAATGGCAGGTGCAACGACTCGAACGAGCCGTCGACCCGAAGAGTTGCTTCGACCCGATGAAGTATCGATGTGAATCGATGGAAGACTTACATTGGCCCGTCAAAAGATGAATCCAGACTTAGACTATCAAAGGCGCGCTCGGAGTATCTCTTGGCCGATGCAAACATCGCTAAGGTGGGTGGCTCCGATGAACCCGTCTGTGCTTAGCCTAGACACATAACAATACGGACACTATCACGAGAATCGCTAGGCGATAACCCGCGCATGCTAATAAATGACTCAACGCACCTAGCTAAGGGAATAATCCCATCTTGCATGCTTGTTTAGAACATGGAAAAGAACTCGGCAAATATAGAAACTCTCGCACCGCGCTCTACGCTCGTGCTACGACACAAGCTTACGTTCAAGTCCCGTACGCGTTCAACAATGAAACAATAAATGGATTACAACAATGAAATGGAAAGACTATCAACATAGTCGTTCCGAGTATAGTATAGCAATATTGAAAGGCTATGGGACTGATGGGTCGCCAAGGCGACTCCCACACTGGGAGTTGCGTAATGCGTGAATGAATGAATCAACGAATGAATGAACGAATGAATAAATACGTGAAACATGAATGAATGAACGAACAAGTGAAAGAAAGAAATGAAAGAGTGAATACAAGATAAGACATGAAAGACGTTAGCGACAGGTATGACGGGTACGTGCAACGGGGCTCGCTACCCGCGCTGCACGGACGCCAACCTGGTCGATAACGCATTATGGCTCAAGACAGCCGATATGTTAAATGACAAGAAAAATACGAAATGGTCGTGGACAAACGGCACGGGCGATGGGGGGGAATACCGTGGCCGTCTTGAGGAAGGATTCTGCGGCACGGGCGATGGGGGGAATACCGTGGCCGGCCTAGGCAGAATCAGACATGGGGCTTACGGGCTGCTTTGAGTGGGGGCTCGGCCACTCAAAGAGACGTAAGGCCAGGCATTTCAAGAAACTATCAAGGTGTATCAGCCATCATGCTTCGATAGGTGAGAATGCCCACGTGATATGTCCTAAATGGCTTGTAAAGCCAGCGACCCATACATGTAGATTAAGTGGACTATGCTGGTGGCAATCCACATGCAAGTTCTTGCATTGAAATCAAAGTAGTCTAAGTTAAATGAACAAGTGCCTCCTGAACGTGCTTGAAATATAACATCCTGTCCATGAACATGCCCGAAATGTAACACTCCTGAACATGCTTGCAAAGTAATATCCTGAACATGAACATGCTCGAAATGTAACATGCCTGAACATGCTTGAAATATACCACCCTGAACATGCTGGAAATGTGCCTTCTGAACATGCTCGAAACCTAATGCTCTGAACATGCCTACAACATGCTAGAACCCGAGACATGGACACGCCCGTAACATTGAATGTTTGCATGAATCACGTTAAGTTACTTCATGTTATATTGTTGACTAACTTGGTTTACTTTGGACAGGGAAGGCCGGACGGTAAGTATGGGTAAGTCGTGCATGCATTTTCCATACGACACTTGAAATCAGTAACACGAGATAGGTCATGATATGTGCCATGAAATTGACCCTAAGGCAAGATTAGAAAGACAATGAATGATAGTCGGTGCACGAAAGTAAATGCAACGTGTTTGGTAATGATAGCATTGTGGACGAGCTAGCCTCCCCACCAGTACATAACAATGTACTGATAACCCCACAGTCTGCTTACAGGATGCAGGAGACGCCGGCGGGTGCGGAGCTTCCATCGAACGTGTTAAGGCGTGGAGCCAACTCCGGGGCCTTGGAACGTTGCAAGAAGCTGAAGCACCCTATACAGGACATAATGTATCGAAACATCGCCATGAATCATTCCATGTTGTAAGCCACTTGGCACGCCTTTTATGTTTCAGAGAGAGAGAGCTTGAGCGATTTGTAATATCGGCCTAGCGCCGCTTGTAAACTCCTTGAAAATTAATAAAGTGTTTGAATTCGTTTTAACTTATGTTCAATTACTTTCCGCTGCAAATGGGGACACTCTGTGCGACTCTGTGGCCTAGCTCAAATCGGCCGTTTCTGGACTTGGCCTTGCACGAACGCAACCTAGGCCCGTGCGGCATCACGCCTTAGCGAGGACGATCGCTCCTGCGGGAGCGGGGCGTGACAGGGTTAGATTGATATCTACTGACCATGCCTACGACAAAGCAGATGTCTGGTCTCGTACATAGCATTGTATACATTAAGCTTCCTACTGCTGAAGCATAAGGAACTGCCTTCATATTCTCTATCTCTTTAGGTGTCCTCGGACACTGCTCCTTTGATAGAGCAATTCCATGTCTAAAAGGTAAGAACCCTTTCTTAGAATTTTGTATACTAAAACGAGTTAGTACATTATCGATATAGGAAGCTTGGGATAAGCCTAACATCATTTTCTTGCGATCTCGTAGAACTTTGATCCCAAGGATGTGACTTACTTCTCCCAAGTCCTTCATATCAAACTGTTTGGATAATCATACCCTTACATCAGATAACACCTTCACATTGTTTCTAATGAGCAAGATGTCATCCACATAAAGTACTAGGAACACTACCACGTTTCTGTCATACTTTCTGTATACACATGATTCATCATGACATTGATCAAATTTATAGGATTTTATCACCTGATCAAAACATATGTTCCAAGATCTGGAAGCTTGCTTAAGTCCATAAATGGACTTCTTGAGCTTACAAATAAGATGCTCCTGGCCCTTTTCAATGAACCCGTCTGGTTGCTTTATATAGATGCCTTCCTCAAGACTTCCATTAAGGAAAACTGTCTTGACATCCATTTGCCAAATCTCATAATCGAGATGAGCTGTAATAGATAAAATAATCCGGATAGACTTAAGCATGGCTACAGGAGAAAATATTTTCTCATAATCGATACCCTCTCTTTGAGTAAAACCTTTTGCTACAAGCCGAGCTTTAAAGGTTTCAACCTTACCATCTGATCCTCTTTTTCTCCTATAGACCCACTTGCATCCATTGGCTTTTACACCAACGGGTGGTTCTACAAGCTCCCAAACCTGATTATAATTCATAAATTCTATTTCAGATATCATTGCTTTTTGCCAAGACTCTGCATCTTTATCTTGGAGTGCTTCATTGTAGGATCATAATCTTGTTCCTCAGGGACGAAGTCTGACGACTCTCCCAAGAACATATATCTATCAGGTTGTATCACAACCCTCCCACTACGACGAGGCACTATCGGTTGTGGTATAACATTTGTGACACGTTGTGTAGTTATTTGTGGTTCATCCTCTTGTACTGTTGGTACTGAAGTACTGGGTGTCTCACGTCTCAGTTCTTCTAGAACAACTCTACTTGTGGGTTTATGGCTCATCACATAGTCTTTCTCTAAGAATCGGACATTGGTGCTAACAATGACCTTCTGATCCTTAGGACTATAAAATAAAACTCCTTTCGTTCCTCTTGGATAGCCTACAAACAAGCGTACTTCAGTACGAGATTCCAACTTATCTGTTTTTCCATTCAGCATATGTGCTGGACTATCCCAAATGTGAACATGTTTCAAACTAGGCTTACGCCCAATCCACAGCTCTGTGGGAGTAAGAGGTACTGACTTAGAAGGAACCAAGTTCAAAATATAAGCTGCAGTCTCTAAGGCATATCCCCAAAACGAATTTGGCAAATCCGAATAACTCATCATTGATCTAACCATCTTCGTAAGAGTTCTATTCCTTCTTTCAGCTACACCATTCTGCTGGGGCGTTCTAGGTGCAGTCAATTGTGATGCAATCGCAGCCTCTGATAAATAATTCCTAAACTCTCCAAAGAGGTACTTGCCACCATGATCTAATCGTAATGACTTGATACATTTTCCATGACGTTTCTCCGTTTCAGCCTTGAACTCTTTGAATTTCTCAAAGCACTCAGACTTACGGCACATCAAATAAATGTATCCATACCTTGAATAATCGTCAATAAATGTGACAAAATATTCAAAGCCACATCTAGCTTGGATAGTCATGGGTCCACACAAATCAGAATGAACCAATTCTAACACATCTTTGGCCCTATACCCCTTTGCCGTAAAAGGCCTTTTGGTCACTTTACCTTCCAAGCAGGATTCACAGACTGGTAGTGCCTTCACTTCCAATGAACTCAAAGGTCCATCTTCAACCAGTCTTTGAATCCTTCTTAGGTTAATATGCCCCAATCGCAAGTACCAAAGATATGTTTGGATCATACAAGAAGGTTCTTTTCTCTTATTTAAGTTAGATGACATATTATTCATTTCCATAAGTTGCATTATGGACGAAATAGGATTAATGACATACAAATTATCAACCAATACACCAGAATAGATAAAATGTTTATTCTTTCTAATAACAATATTGTCATTAAAATAAACTGAATATCCATCCTTAACTAACATAGAAACAGAAACTAAATTCCATCTAAGTGAAGGTGCATAAAGACAATCTCTCAATGTCAAAGACTTATTTCTACCAAAAGATAAAGTAACATCTCCTAATGCAACGACCGATACTTTTGTAGCATCACCCATGAACAAGCATGTCTCTCCATCACTGAGCCGTCTGGTTTCCTGGAACCCATACAATGTATTATAGACATGATTAGTGGCTCCTGTATCTACACACCAGGTGCCGGTAGATAACACCGCTAAACATGTTTCAACTACTAGTAAATGAGATATACCTTCTTTGTTCCCTTGTTTGAGAAGTGGACAATCAGTCTTCCAATGTCCTAACCCTTTGCACTTGAAACATTTGCCTTTCGGCTTTTTCACCTCGCCTTGAGGTCCTATGCCCTTCTTTGCTGAGTTTGCCTGTTTCTGAATGTTATTCTTCTTCTTACCGCCCTTTGGCTTAGAATTAGAAGCCTTTTCAGAAACAAAAACATGACCACTCTGCCTAAAGAGAGATTCAGCATCCTGTAGCTCTTTTACAAGTTCTGCCAAACTATACAACCTTTAGTTCATGTTGTAATTAAGGAAGAAATTGTCAAAACTTTTAGGCAGAGTCCCGAGAATAATATCGACCTGAGATTCTCCATCGATTTCAGCTCCAAGGATCTCCATCTCATTCAGATGACCCATCATCTTGAGAACATGATCCCTTACTGGTGTACCCTCAGCCATTTTTGTATTCATCAAACATTTTATAGCAAACTGCCTAGCTGCTCTACTCTGATGTCCGAAGAGTTTCTTGAGGTTATACATCATGTCATAAGCAGTGGCCATGGCCTGATGCTGATGTTGCAGTACATTTGACATAGATACCAGAATGTAACACCGCGCCATCTCATCTGCCTTTTTCTATTTCTTATAAGCCTCTTTGACCTCTTCATCAGAGTTAGCATCAGGCTTAGGTGGGCATTCCTCAATAAGTACATATTTGTACTCCTCAGCAGTCAGAACAATATCCAAATTACGTTTCCAGTAAATATAATTAGGTCCAGTAAGTTTGTTTTCTTTATGAATCACCATAAGTGGACTGAAAGAACCCATTTTTGAAATTCTGAGAATCACATAAATAAAATTATGTAGGGCAAAAAAACTTTTTGAATTAACTAAATATTGATTTCCTCAAAACAATAATAAAAAATTCACCAACACCTCGAACACCATGAATTTAGCATGCCACGATAGTGTGGACGTATACAAATTCAACTTTGTCCAAGTATGTTTTTCTTATTAATTTTACTATCATGTCAACATAACTTTATGACAACTAAAATTAATATGCTGGTCTTGCTCTGGTGATACAAATAATAGCAGTGACTCCGATGGGAAGGATACCATTATTTATATCTAAGTATATACCATTACTTAATACTAAGTCCATTACCTTGTAATGAGTTCCTTCAGATAGAAAAGTGAACACATACTAGGTAACTTTCTGCAATTATCCCTAAGGAAGTTTGTATTGGTAATCCATAATTATACTCATCCGATATGGAGGAAAGTACTATAGCCAACAAACAAGTATAATTACATCACCTACAAACCAGTAATGGAGACCATATGATTTAAACTAAATAAATATCCTTTCCCACTTAGTTATTTAACAATGAGAGTTTTTCTACTAGTTGATATTATGTCCATGTTGTCCATTATTAATGTAGGATTGGTTTTTCAAAAAAACTGCCACACAATAATAAACATGCATAATCAGAAAAAACAAAATGACAAAAATAAGAGAAAATATCCAAATATTATGGTCATCTTTGTTGCTCCGTCTTCAACTATCCGAATTCAAAATCTGGCACTGCGTAGATCTATTCGGGGTTCGACCTACATCGAAAATCATATGTCTGCCTCTGGACTGCTTAAAACTATCATCTCGTCCGACGTCAGAAACAGCCACAACCGCCATCACGATTGATCAAAAAAAATTAAAATTACATCAATCCTATGCCTCCCGAAGGAGTTCACACATAATCTAGATTGCAAAATTAAAATAATAAGCACAATCAACCCTCATGATTTTAATTACATCCACAGCAACAACAACATCCACGACATATCCGTGATTTAAAAAACACAATCAAAAATATTCATTGCACTATAATAGTTGGATCTAAGATGCCTGCAAAATCGAGTTAGAATAGATCTACATCTACCGACTATTACACAACGCAGGTTTTATTGGACAACATGGACATATCAATCAATACGTAGATCCAAAGTGGCTCTGATACCAATTGATAGAACTGGGAATTCCCAGGACCCTTTCTTTGGTGTGCGTATTGATCGATAGAAAGTTAAACAGATCTACGTGTTCTAACCCTTCATAGGCGGAAACTAGGGTTCACGAATTATACCTGCGACGGAAAGGAGATAAGTAATTTCTGGCAATCTCGAGCGGACGACCCCAAGATCTTCTGCACGTATTCCTTCCTCGAGTTGGACGTTGTATGGACGACGATCTCCCAACCTTTTTTTCTCCTTGGCAGCCCTCTCTTTCTTTCCTTACGTGAATCACGAATTTAGAGAAAGTTTCAAATTTTTGATCGGTAATCTAGCGGCCAGAGAATAGAGGATATATATAGGCTACGGCAGGGACCATAAGGAGAAATTAGGGTTATACCTCCTAACGGATCTGGATATTCCGTGTTCAGCCCGAACAACAATCCATGCCCATTAACAATAGCTCGGTCCACTAATGATCTAATGTTGCACTACCTCCCTAATCCCAAATTATGTTTGTGGGCTCCTTTTATTATATGCTCGTTTGGCTCCCCATGTTAAGATATCGTATGTCCGTCGATCAAATTAAGTTACTGACAACTATATTGATTCGACATCTTTTATCCTTAAGTAGTACCGCTCAACTTTATTTGTCATGTCGGACATAATCCACCTGCATGGTTTACATGACAATCCTTATGAGCTCCTTAAGGGGACATCATCAACCCGATGTATCGGGACATAGATTCTATTTATAATCAACAGCCCATCATACATATAATGTTATTACCCAATTTATAGAGGTTGTTGATCCATAATAAATCTCACTCTTTTATGAGTCAAAATAATGCACAATGCATATACATGTCCGTTATTATATCCGGGTTAAGAGCACAAGCATCCATAATAACAGAGGTGTTTGTTCTCTTATGTAGTCAGTACAAAGAGAACAACCTCAAGTGGTCATGTTCAATACACACAAAGTGTACTAGTGTAAACCTATAGTCAAGATAGACTAATACCAGATTACACTATAACATTTCCAATAGATTGTCCAAGTCCATCTAGGTTGTGAACTATTTATATATTTCATAGGGAACTGATAATATGATCTTCTGTGTGACACCGCACACCATATTATCTACAATATAGAATATCAGACATTTGCATTAACACTTGCAGCAAATACAATATGCAAACATTTGCCCATATGATTCTCATTCAAAATTTAAGGAAATAAGGTTACTAAAAAAGTGATGCTTTTAGTATATAACCCTAACACCTCCAGAACTCCAAAATCTATGAAACCTTCAATCTAAACCAAAAATGGGACTTCCATAGATCAAAATGGGGTATAACACAAATCTCAACAACGTGGAACGATCAAAACTTGAAAATAAGGAAGTTTGATTGATCAAAACCACCAAAATCCGAGAATGACAAATTTTTAGATCTACAAAAATAAAACTTCGAAATATAAAATGTCAAGTTCTAAACTATCTTAGAATCACGAGAGAAAGATAAATAAACCATAAAAATGGGTTCTCATGTGGAAGCAAGGTGAACTTGCCTATGGGTTTTCTTAGGTTAGAGGAGAGGTTAATGGAGAAGAAGAAGAGTAAATGAGAATAAGTGAAGAGAGAGAAAGTAGTTGGGCTTTAAATGGAGATAGTGGTAGGTAGGGGTTGGGTTCATGGTGAACCACCCTAAACCAAAATAAACCAACCCAAGCCGAACCCAAGTCAAAATAAACCAAAATAAACCAAGTCATGCAAGATTAAGCTAGACAAGTCTGATTACGGGGCAAAATTCCGTACACGTATACTGAAAATACGTATAACAAAAAATGGAGGTGACAGAGACTCTAGACGGAAGGCCAAAGGATGTAAAGCCGTGCTCTGATACCATTATATCATGTCCCGATTCTGTAGAATCGATAGTCGTCCTCCGGGTGCCATGCCGTGCGAACCTAAGTTGTGATCGCACAAGACAAAGTCATAAGGTTATCCAAAACACAACATTAAGAGAGTACGCAGAGAAATTGAACAAACATATTTGAAAATAGAAGGAACTTTTATTTCATTTATAGTCGTTCCATACATTACATCTCCATTTACGACAATTTCTAAGGACTTGGAATCGTGGGGAGTCGAGACGTCATTTTTTCTGTACTGAATGTAGAGTCTTCAAAAGGATCAATCAAGCCTTCAACACACAGATGAGACTTCAAATATTCTTGCGTCGCCTTGAGCTTAAGTGGCATGCCCTTCTTGGTTCGGGGTCCTATAGAGAGCCATGATTAGTACATTACACTTTGTACTGGTGCGTGACAAATTAAGTTCCATGTTCTTATTTGGTTAAAGAGTTTATATGATTTAGTTTACGAATCTTTATAACCATCCTAAAGAATTTCAGACAAGCATATGACAGATATAATGTAAATTACGCTAGAACTTACCCACGGCAGAGCGTTCCTTGCAATATGAAACTTACCATGTTCTTTCCTGTCAGTCGTTATCGCTAGCATAGTGTGTATAATTTATGTGTGTTTGGTCACTGGCAGCCAAGCCATCCTAATGAATTTCAAACAAGCATATGACAGGCATAATGTAAATTACGCTAGAACTTACCCACGACAGAGCGTGCCCGGCAATGTGAGACTTACCATGTTCTTTCCTGTCAATCATTATCGCTAGCATAGCGTTTGTAATTTATATGTATTTGGTCACTAACACCACAAGCCATCCTGGATTTATAGCTTTGTTAGTCGGGACCCTTTCAACGTAAGAAGCGAGCCCCGCTGAAAGTCCCTGCCTAACCCGTTCTATCATTCAGCACAGCTATACTGTGTTTCCTCATAGGTCGAAACGATTCCGTGGCCCGGGGATGCCGCTCGAAGAAACTTTTACTTTGTCGGCAAGTTGTCCATGACCATGTTAGAATAATTTAGTTACTACAGCATGGTCTACATTTTTTAAAACATAAACATTTCATCATGTCCCACCTTGTTGTGGCTTCAATTTGTTCGATGAGTCAATCTTTTGTTCAAAACAGTTTTATAAGATAAGTAGACATGTTCGTGCCCTTGCATCTGTCATTTCATTCGCAATAATGTTAATGGTTGAACAAAAAAGGGGTCGAGAAGAGAAGGGTCAGCCATTCACCTTAATTTTTGTTCGAGGTGAGAGACTTATTGGTCGCACTAGTCGTCGCCTACGCAATTACTTGAAATCGCACAAACAATTGATTAGAATACTGTATTATTCAAGGAGTTCGATATGTAAATGCGAGTTCAAAAATGCAAGCCATAAAAACTATCGAAAACATTCACGAAAATGCATTCAGAAAATCAAAGCCAAAGAAGCAAATATGGCATAAAAAGCAGAGCAATGGGAGGTCTCTCCCAACTCAGCCGCAGAGTCTATCCTCGAGGCGCAACCCACTGAATATGGGATTTGATTTCGAAGAAGCCTTTCCATAACGAGAAAAAGGATCTTAATTCAATCGTTCCCTTCCGATCATTTCAATCGATCCCGATCTACCGGTTCCGACTTAATCTGTAGTGACAATGTTCCTTTCTCGCGCACCCCATAGACAGAAACGGGGTACGATGTAGGGATGGGGCACTAAAGCATAATTGTGCTACGATCATCATCAACTGCTGCTGTTGTAAAATAGTGGCCCTACCACTAAGGCAGTCCGTATTCCAGCGACTGTATTCTGCTGCACATGTCCGACATCATCTCGAAAAGAGGGTGCCACCTGAAGACGAGGAAGAACTCTTTGTCGTCTCATGCCATGTCATATCCAATTCTACTACTTCCAGAAGAAATCTAAAAACCAATAACCCTCCGGCCTCGGCTAGTGCATCAAAAAGCCGTCCGCGAGGGAATAAAGCAATACTTTCTATTATCGGGGTAGTACAGAATACCCGATCGAAGGTGAATACCGTATCGACAGTGCAGGTCGGGGGTAGTTAGACACCGATTGTCCACAATAATGCTTCATTTGAGGATGAGGATATCTATCAGCGATCCAATGCTGAGGAAGCTAGGAGTAGCCAAGTCTAGGAGTCGGAGGAAGAAGTATCAATCCTTCCGTAAGATAGTGAGACAGAAAGTGAAGTTTCTATTGTTTCATACACTTCGTCACACTTCATGCATGTTTATATGACGGGGGGAGGGAACAAAGAAGAGGTAGAAGGTTCGGCCTCGGACCTCCTAGGTCGTATTAATACTTTGGAGATGGGTCTCAAAACTCTCTCCACCTCCATGCAGTCCCTGACGCATGTGGTGTTCAAGAAGGAGTACCAAGCTTTGGTCTTCGCGATATAAAAGTCTCGCCCCTATGTGACGAGTCAGACGATCCATATCATCTCCCGAGTCAATCCACTCAGGGTTCTCATAACAAAGCTAGGAACGCTCATCTCTCGGTTAGCTACATGGGCAACACAATTATCACCATACGATATGATATTTGCCCCAAAAAAAGTTGTCAAGGTACAAGTGCCGGCCGACTTCTTAGCCGCACACCCGATACTGGAAACGTCTAAACTATACGAGGATATCTCGAACGAAGTGCTAGAATCCAATATCACCGAAGAGAACTCCATCTGGCGGATGTTCTTCGACGATACCTCAAGAACAGGCCCTAAGCATCAAATCATCGTAGGAGTGGGGGGCCTTGGTCTATCCGGAGAACCTGGTCAACCAGTGCGCCTACTCCCTCATAGACCCATGCTCCAACAATGTGGCGGAGTACAATCCTCAAATTATTGGACTCCAGTTGGCAAGACAACTGGGGTTGAATATCTCTAATCCTATGGCGATTCAAAACTCATCGTCAATCAGGTTCGAGGGCAGTATAAGGTCCGTCATGAAGACTTGATTCCCTATCACAAAGTGGCTTAGGACATCATCTCTACCTTCACAAGGTTCTTTATAGAACATGTGCTTCGGCTACAAAATCTAGAGGCTGATGCTCTGGCTGGCCTTGCCACCTCCATAGCAGCACCTCTTGGGACCCAACACTTGGTTACAGTAATCGGCCAGGAACTTGTGTACCCCAAAAATAAATTATGCATATATCTAAACCATTCTATGTCAACGGACATTAATGTCAATGTTAGGGACTGGGATTTTCATTCATAGACTTTGCATTCTATGGAATCCTCCCGGATGATCCAAAGGAAGTTGTGTCTGTCAAAAGACGCTCTCTCTAATTCTACTATGATACGGCAACTAAAATGTTGTATCATCGTTCATAAGACGAACTTCTCCTCCAATGTTTATTGAATGAGGAGGAGGCCAAAACTCTTCGGGAGGCCCATAACGGTACTTACGGAGCTCATCAGCCTGGCCCTAAGCTCTAGGACCAACTACGATGCATGGGCTATTACTAGCCAACTATTGTAGCAGACGCATTGAATATGCCAAAAAATGCTGAGCGTGCCAGTTGAACGCTAACTTCATTCATTGACCTTTGGAGTTCCTCTACCCTACGGTCTCCTCCTGGCCATTTGAAGTCTAGGGTATGGACAGAGTCAGACCGATTACCCCTCCGTCCCCTGCGATATCATTTTATTCTGGCAATTATCGACTACTTCTCTAAGTGGGCAGAAGTTCTATCAGAGGTAAAGATCTCAAAGGTGATTAGCTTCATCAGGCACCACGTCATATGCCATTTTGGGGTACCCCATAGTATCATCCATGATAACGGTCCATAATTTATCAGCCATGCATTTAGCAAATTTTGTGATAAGAATCGCATCCAAAACGTGGCGTCAACTGCTTATAATCCAATGACAAACGGATTGGTTGAAGCCTTCAATAAAATAATCGTCAAACTCCTCAAGAAAGTCGTGTCGTC
Source organism: Iris pallida (assembly GCA_029216955.1). NCBI lineage: Eukaryota > Viridiplantae > Streptophyta > Magnoliopsida > Asparagales > Iridaceae > Iris > Iris pallida. The sequence continues at coordinate 32,234,009 of JANAVB010007399.1, forward strand.
TAAAAAACACGAGTGGAATGAGAAGTTAGGCGAATGCCTTTGGGCATACCGCACAATGGTCTGAACTTCGACAGGTAACACACCGTTTCTCTGGTGTGTGGGAGCGAAGCAGTCCTTCCTCCCGAGATCCAGATTCCCTCATGAATAGTGGCCATTATAAACCAATTATATACGAAGATAATCAATATCGCCGATTACAAAAGTTAGAGGCGCTAGATAAGAAATGTCTGTTAGCTCAACAACGATCGAGCTCTATCAGGGTTGCATTTCTGAAACCTTCAACAAAAAATTCAGACAGAACTTTCCAAGTAGGTGACCTTGTCCAATCTTTCAGAAGGCCAATGGTGACGACTCACAAAACACCAAGAAAATTCAAACTCAAATGGGAAGGCCCTTTTATGATAGAGACGGTATATTCCAATGTGGCATACCAACTTCCAAAACCGAATGGAGACTTGCCGATCAATAGCAAGTTGCTAAAGAAATTCTACGGTTGAAGCTTACCATGCATTTCTACATCCCCAGCATGAATTTATGAATCCGACAATCGGGTTCTCTCTTCATCATTGTATGTCTTTGGAGCCCAGTTGCTCTAAGCCATTCTCTCACCATTTTCCAGTAGAAAATATTCAAGTCCATATCACCTCTGAGTTGTTTTTCATATCCCCACAGAGTCCTATCCGACCGCTGAGTAAGATAACTCTAAAAGAAAGTTTACCAGATCCACATTACCTCTGAGTAAACATTCTCATTTAAGCAACCTATGTGTTGCTATACCTCTACACATATAACATCAACGTCCTTGTTACCTCTGAGTTGTTTCCTGTGTCCCCACATAGTTTATTCCTACCACGTTTATACAACCTCTGAGTAAAAAAATTCTACCATAAAACCCATGTTTTCTACGTCCACATTACCTTCGAGTAAACATGTTGGCTAACCAAATTTTCCTCATCAACTCAACTTATCATCTGTACCTAAAACCAAGGTGCATTAAAGATGTTAAGTCCACAAAATCCCACCCAAATTCATGACAAATGAATAAAAAAAGTTCTTTATTTCTTTCACAAGAAGGAAAAAGGGGGACTAAATAAGCAATAAAGGAAAAAACACAAGAAAAGAACAAAGCTAAGGGTCAGCACATAGCTTGTCGATACGATGCTTTAAAGCTTCTGCCCTATACTGGACATTTGCCAAAATCCGATGTTCAGCCTTGCGGCACATCGCTTTCTCGTCTTCGAAATCAACATCGCCTGTGTGTTTAGCATCCAACTCTGCCTTCTTCTTGATCAGATGGGCCACGTGTCAAGTAAGTTCTGTCGCTTCATTTTTAAGCGTGACATGCTCGGTCGTCGTCCATTCAGAATCTGCTAGGAGTTGAGACTGCCATGCTTCGAGCAGGCAAATCTTATCATCAATCTCCACTACGCCGTCACCCAAGACCTCTCGTAGACTAACTTGGTTCTCCATAGCCAGTGCAAGTTCATGCTCTTTGGTTTTGGCATCAGCCAAACCCTATTATGGGATAGTAAGCTGGACAAGTAAGTTGACTCAACCTCAGCAACTTCAGCCGCCAGTCTATTCTGCTATCCCTCTATCAGGGTAGAGAGATTATTCCACTTGATACTATGGACTTCAGTTAGACAGTGTTTAAGCTCGATAACCAATGCCTCCAAGGTTTCAACTATAGCATCATGGCCCTGTTGGGACCGTACTAAAGCAATTTGTACGAGCACTATCGTCTTGGCTACTGCAAAAGTCCGACCTTGCTCCAGAACAGTGGATACCCCCCTTTTTAAAATTTTGTAAATGACCTCGACGAGGAATTTTACATAATCATCCACCTCGGCCAATGCTTGTGGCGTCATAGGTGGCACCATCGAGAGTTCCATGCAAACTGGACGAGCAACGGAGCCAAAATTGTGTCACGACCCGCACCCTAGAGTAAGGGCACGAGACGTGGGTACGTCCTGCCTACGCCGCAGTGTCGGCGGTAGAATGCTATCCTAGGTCAACATACATCTAGCAATATATCTCTAAACAGTTTATACTTTCCGAATGGGGGTGACATAACAGTAAATAAACTCAATCACATCTAAGGAAGAGATAGCACGATATGAAATAGAACTCAAGAAAAATAGATGATAAGTAGTCTAAGATAATCCCAGCAAATATCCAGAAGTACATGGTCTCAAATACAGAATGAAAGAATATATACAACTCAGAACTCAGAATAAAGTCTAGCTAAAACATGTCTCAAGACTATATAAAAGAAGATAAGCCTAACTAATCTAGTCTAGGCAATCGGGGTGATATCCTCAGCTAGAGCTGGGTTCTCCTGAGGGTCCAGCTCGCAAGTGTCGTCTAAGGCTGTCCCATAGTAAGTATCCAGACAGGCCTCCTCCTCGTCCTCTGTAATATTTTCAACAGGTCCAGTCAGGACAGGAGCGAGTACAGTACATCTCAACTGTTCATAGCAGGTTAGAAGATATAATCATGCAGTAAAGTAAGATACATGTACTGAAAGAATGCAGTATGTAAACAGAGAGAAACTGTAATAGAAATATCTACTATAAATAGAGACTAACAGTGGCTAGTGAGTCAGAGTACAATATAGACATGTAAATGGCATAGGAGATTTTGATAAGACACTATGGAAGAGATTCTGATAAGATACTACTTGGATATTATTCACATGTCTATTTCTACTCTCCCGTACCCTCAATCAATACACAAGGATCCAACCAGGTTATGTTATGATTCTATGCAAGGCCCCCGAAGGGTGATACATGGATGTCCCATAAATGGGGATTCTAGGAGATTCTAGGATACCCAGTAAATGGGATAAGAGATTCTAGGAGACTCTGTGATCATAAGAGTATATGTCACAAGTGATCAAAGAACCAGTGAAGCATAGTGATACGCCATGTTAGTGAAACGGACAGAACATGTAGTACCCGATGCTCCCTAAGGATAACATCTCAAGAAGGGATCCATATAGTACCAATCCGTGTGACCAACGTGACAGTACAAGTAAAGTAATTTAATGCAGGAAATAATTCTAAGCAGGATATGAAATGATCAGAGAATGTACTCGCCTGGTATCTGAGTGTCCAATATGAAAGTACTGTCCGAGGAGAGGTGTCTGGCTCCTAATCAGAACAGCACAAGTCACAACAAGTCTAAAATGGTATAATAAAGTCCTACTATGCATTCTACATTATTCTAGGTCAATCTAGGCCAAAGTCAACTCTTGGTCAACTCTGGTCAACCCTAGAAGTCAAACTAGGTCAACTATGGTCAAACAAGTCCACACTAGGTCAAACTAGTCTACACTAGTCTAGCAAGTCTATTCTAGGTCTAACAAGGTTGTACAAGCTCAATCTAGGCTCATTAGCCAAACAGACTCACATACAGGCCATAGGCTATATCATGCCTATAGGCCATCACTAACACATTCACAAGTCAAAATATAAATCTAAAACCTAACACTCTAGATATATTTATGAAATCTAACCATACACACATATATATGAAATACATATATAAAGTTCACACACAAGTTATACATATATGATACTTATATATATATATATATATATATATATATATATATATATATATATATATATATATATATATATATATATATATATATATGCTAACATGACCTATACACCCATGTAGGTATCCATACTAGATACCCAAATATGATACACAAACTTATTATATATATATATATATATATATATATATATATATATATATATATATATATATATATATTACATTATATGTATATACACTACATTATATATATACATTACATAATACATTATACATATACCTATATTAGGAAGATAGGAATACATTGAGCGAGTGTGTGTATGTGTGAAGAGTGAGTGAGACCTGTGTGAGATGTGTGTGTGAGAAAGACACTCGTGTGTGTGTGTGAAAGAGTGAGTGAGAGAGACTAGAGTGAACTGTGTGTGTGTGTATCTGTGTGTTAGCAGAAAACAGTGAAGTGTGTGAGACTATGTGGGTGAGTGGACTAAAACTGTGTGTGAAACAGGGAACCAAATGACTGTTGTCATCCTATCAACCTCAACACCAATCGAATTTGCATCACCCATAAATCTAAAATTCAATGAAGCAATATAATGTATAAATTAACATTTAGGGGTCAAACAATTGGTTCCAGAAAAAGGGAATTTAACTCAGTTATTAAGGAAATGAATGACATCCAAATCTTAGTTGAAAAGGGAAAGGGAAAACAATTCAGTTCAACCACAACTATCTCAGGTTCGGTTATTTAGAAACTATTAAAACAGTCCAACATCATATAACTCCCAAATTGAAATCAAAATACAACCAAACATTCCTAAATTTCACACACAAGTAGTTCATGCATAGACACAACACAATAAGGTCTAAAACCATGTAATTAATAGCATTAAATTAGTTAAATGATTGACCAAAAACCAATTTGAAAACTGGAAAAATAAACAGTGAAGAACACTGTTTCAAAAAAATGGGAAATCGAGAATTGATTAAGAATTTCAATTAAAACACCCATTTAAAGGTTGGTAAAGTATAAACATATTACATACGTGTCGTGTGATGAGTTTGTGTCCACCAAAGTGGACACAAACGTGTCCAATACAATAAAAGTCAAAACAGAAAAACTGGACACCCACACTGGGACAGCCTCGTACGGGTGTGCACGCGTGTCGTGCACCCGACACAGGCCAACCCAGGCCTCGTGGTCATGTCCCCACTCAGGCTAGGTTTAGGTGCTCGTGTCCAATTGTCTGCATCGTGTCCTCGTGTCGCCGTGTCCGTGAAATACAGCCGTATCAGTGGCTAATTTCACTGTGCACAGTGTCAGTGTATTCCTCCGTGTGCGATCGATATCTCTCTAACCAGTGCACGAAACCTAGTAAAATTTGGGGAGCATGGTGACATAACATGCCCCAACAATCCCACCAAATTTCGTGTCAAAACTCGCCATGTCGTGTCCTATGGAGACCCCGAGTAGCAAGGGAGTGCTATGGCTGTGCGCGCGCGCGTGCGAGAACGTGTGCACGCATGTCCAATCGACATGACACAAGCATGAATCAAGCTCAGAGCTACAGAAATGGATAAGCAACACAAAATTACATTTTCTTATTCAAAAAGATTTCGTAAATGACCCAAAAAGTTCCATTGAGGCATTTACACAAACACATTGCTAGGGACACTGATACGTGTCCAAATAGGACACAAAACTGAAGCAATTCGACATAAAACCAATGCAGACACTTAGGGGACTCCTAGGGCTCCCTAAATATGAAAACAAATTGAAATTTCATAGAGAAATAGAGGAGTTACCTATTGTTGAACTTTCAAGAAAAACCCCTATTCAATGGCTCTTCTCTTGATGTCCCAATCCACTCAAATCACATCAAACTGAAATGGAACATTAATGACAGCAAGAATAGGTATATTAGAACCTAATGGAACAGATTTGAATGAAAAAGGAAAAGGAATGGAATTCTAAGAATTAATTGAAATAGGAAACAAACTATGTTCTCTAACTTGAGCTTTCCTAAAAAAAAGAGGCAACCCTAAAATTTAGGAGAGTATAAATAGGGTGATGATCCCAATAAGGATAGGGGTGGCCGGCCACTTGTCTAGGGATTAGGGTTTTGGAATTTGTCTTGGGCTTTGGGCCAACTTACAAGGCTATGTGTTAAATGATTAACCAAAGGCTCTAAATCATAAGCCATGACTTATGACTTTCTAATTCCTATTGCTAATTAGAGTCTAATGACCAAACCAATGATTAGTCTAGGTTAGACTAGAGTCATATAACCTAACCAAGTCCATGCTAACTAGAGTTAGCTCCTAGGTTGGTCTACAAGGGTCAAAACTAGTTAAAGTCAACCTAGTCCAAACAATTCCAAAATAATTTCTAAAAATTCCCATAAATTCTAATAAATTTAAATTACCCCAAAAATGTCAAAATTACCCTCATACTAGAAATGTGGTAGTGACAAAATAGTAGAACCTGGCATCAATGAGGCCGTCTGTAAACCATCACTCGACGGGGCGACTGTCGAACCTCCGGCTATTAAGGTTTTTGGATTTGGCTATTTCCATGTAGACTCTATTAGAGGTGCCCCAGACATTAAATCCTCTGCTGATCCAGACTGATCCCCAATGGCCTTAAGATTGGGATCTACAGTAAGCCGTGTCTTTGATGGAACCGCCTTGTTCATAATCCCCCAAGGGATGTAAGCGGGAGCAGAACCTCCTATAACGGGTGACTCATCCCGGTTGATAGCTGTCTTAGAGGATCCACCAATCTCGGGATCCACTATCGTCGGTGCAGGAGTACGACTCAGTAACTGAACTTGCTCCTCTATTTCACTCTCTGCTACCGAACAGGGGTGGGACTCGACGGCATAGCTGGCTTCTCCTTTATATTCTCGATTACCAAAGGAGGGGTAGGACTCGGTAGCTGAACCAGTTCCTCTATCTCACTTTCTGTCACCGGGGCAGGCATATGAATCGGCAGCTGAGACGGTTCCTCCATCTCCCTTTCCATTACTGGGCAAACGTAGGACTTAGCAGCGTAGCCGGTTCCCTCATACCATGCCCAGGGGATGACTCGACGATGACGTCTCTTTCGCTACCCCCGGGCTGATCGTTACCATCCATCATTAGTGCCTCCTCAATATCCCCAATAGTGTCATCTGGGATATTATTCAAAGGAGACAAGGTATAATCCTCCTCTTTCACAACCTCGAAAGGAGCTTTCATAAATTCTCTCTCATGAGGCTGGGTAGTAGCTTCTTCACTGGTACCTGTGGCCGGTTCCTCCATGATATAGGACGGCCCCGCCTGATACGTATCTGCAAACAAAACACGATCATTACCACTATCAAAATATGCAAATTATGTACAAACAAGATTATCTAAGATGCTCGTCGCGGATCTGTTAGCATTCAGCGACCTCAATAGATCACCAAAGTTAACCTTCGCATAATTAAAAGAGGTAGGAGTATGGACCCGGACATCGACGACTTGATCCTCCTCATCTGAAGACTCCACAACGGAAGGGATACACTCCTTGAAAGAGCTGGTGACTTCCTTCTCAAGGGGTTCGTCCAAGTCTCGCTTCGAAGCCTATACTTCTTCTTTTTCACACCCTGCAAGCAAAAGGGAACACGATGATGAAATAACGTGTAGGCAACTCTAGAGGGGGTGAATAGAGTTTTTGTCGATAATTAACAAATAAAAAATTAACTCTATATCACCTTCAGAAAACAAATATCAAGATAGTAAATAAATCAGAGAAAAATACGGATGTAAATAAAGATCAGAAGAGCATTCGCAAACACAACAGTTTTAACCTGGTTTCCCTCATGGAGGACTAGTCCAGGCTTGAGAACTCTAGCTCAGGATTAAAATCCACTATTTGTGAAATAGTGTACAACCACGTGCCTTTACTCAGAAGAGCACGCCAACTTCTTACAGATTCGCAGGTGACAAAACTTAGATTTCTTCAAGTGACTTTTCTTTCACTCTTGTATACAACTTCTAGCTGATATCGCACTGAGCACCTTGGCATAAGGAGAGTTGTGGCTTAGGAGATATGAAAGAATGAGGCTTAGAGTAGTAGAGCTTAGAAGGCTTAAATATTGAAGGTGAGAGATAGTTTGAAATGAGAGAATTCAAGCTTTATTTATACTACTCTGGAGAGGCAGAGTTTGGCCTGAATTCTGTCCCAAGAATTCAAATTTTTGAACGTTGGACAGCTTGTACCAATCAGACCCTAAAAATTAGGGTACTGAAAATCAGGAGACAGAGTTCGGCCCAAACTTTGTGTGGGGGCAGAGTTCGGCCCGAACTCTACCTGTTAGGTGGCAGAATGGCCTTTGGGCTATGTTTGGCTTGGTTGAGCTTGGGCTTGGTTCAGGAATTGGTCCGTTTGTATGGTAGAGATTGGAGAGATATGTCTAGGGTTTGAGATGACACAGTACGACTCAACATACATATTCTTCTAGACTCAATAAATTAAAGATTATAGACTTGGAACAAATAAAAAAACTAAGAGCCCTTTGATGGCGCCTTTTTCTGATATTTGAGCAGACTTGAAAACGTCCTTTTCCTTGACAGCAATCGTCCAAAGATAAGCGGATCTGGAAATCTGAATAACTTTCGGGGGCTTTGTCCCCGAATGTAAAATCCCTAAAATTTTACTATATTTTAGTACTGATTTTTTTGTATTTATACCTCGCATAGTCGTATTATACGTCGTGCAGGAATTTGCATTTTTTTTCGTATTTACTCATCGAGTGCGAATATGTGCGAGGTACATATTTTTAGAAAAATATTTTTTGATTTTATTATCGGTAATGGTTTCAAAATTATATATATAATAATTATTTTTATTAAAAATTGTGAAAAGTATCTATCGAGGTTGCCAAAACTTGTTATTTTAGTTATTTATAAAAGGCTATCTTATTTCAATAAATGGTAATTTAGAAAAACTAGATTATGTGAATATTCTACTCGTGTAAAGCGCATAAAAATTATTTTATGTATATTTTCAAAATTTATTTTTATTATTTATAATAATTTATTTAGCAAGATGGTATTTTAAATATGTAAATATTTATGTTTATTTTCGAAATTATTTTTACCTAAATTATTTAAAGGATATTTTGAATTAAATAGTTTAATTTAAATGTGTAATTTATCTATATTTAAATAGGATTTGGATTTAGATATGAATGTATTGGTTTAAATTTAATAATAGAATTATCTATTTGAATTTAAATAAATCCTAGTCTCTATCTACATTGGATTATATTTGATTGAGTTACTTTTAAATCAATTTGAATTAAATAGTGAAAAATCTAAGGGGAATTAAAACTCTTCTTAATCCTTATCTAGATAAGACTTTTGTAAATCCCTTGATTTTTTAAAATAAATATTTGTAGAATTTTTGAATTTTTAAATAACTATTTATTGACTTATTATAGAATTTGTATTATTTTACATATATTTAGTATAGTGCTCATTGGTGAATTTAGTATAAAAATATTTAAAGCTATTTTTCTAGTACATTAAGGATCTAAACTATATTATATAAATTTTTTTTCTCAAAATTTTAGGATTTATTTTATAACTTTTATTACTTTTTACATGTTACTTATATTGTACACTATTTACATAATATAGAATAAATGTCAAATTAGTATTAGATATTTCAGCTTGTATAAATGAGATTAGATGATGTTGTTTAAATAAATATTAACTATAGTTATTATCTATAGTAATTTTAAATAATGTTATAGATAATTTAGATAAATATAAACTATATTTTAAATTAATACTAATCCTACTTCTACTTGGAAAATATCTCTATCTATATCCTATCCTAACAAATCAAACACCAATTTATTTAAATCAAATCCTATCTAATTTAGGAGATAAATCTGAAATAAATACCTATATAAACCCAATACATCCCCCTTCTATCATCCATAATTCGAAATTATTTTTAGTCCAATAGAAACTCTAAAATTCGTCATTAGAATTCAATCCCGCTTTTTAGTAGCAAGAGCAACATGGAACGACGATATCTCCTAGTTCCGGACTCCGTTTCGCCTACAGTTTTTTTTAAAAGAAGCGTATCAAGGTAAGGTTTCGAAAAATATATTTTAATAGACAAAATTAGTTCTGTAGATTTCTGTAAAACTATTTCAGTATTTTTGCAATTTCGGGAGTTTCCAAAAACGAAAATGCGATCCGTTTAGTTTTTCGGAAAGCTAATATGAAAATCTATGCCATATCCTAATTATAGAATTTATTAAATAAATCTAATAGGTATAGTATTAATTATAATTAGATAATAGACTATTTTCAGCAATAGGAGATGTTTGTTTGGACCTTAGTTCCTCAGCAGCCGTTGTTCCACCAACTTTCATGTCTGATCTTCGCCACCATAGTGCTCAGGACTCAGGCAAGTATACCTTGCTAATTTACTGTCATATTATTTATTTTTCATATTATTTATTTTGTTTCATATTGTTAGTTTTCTTTGTTATAAATTGCGCGTCCAAGCCACACTTGGGTGCAAGCGACTCTATTAGTCGTTTTACTTTACTATATGCATGTTAACTTAGTTTTAGTGGACTACCTTCTTGTTGGGGGATATTCTTATATCTCCTTAGGCCATGACACTCACACTACACGATATGAGATATTTTGCTAGGGGCATGACTTATGGATTGGCCATCTCTAAAGTTGTGTGACAGATAGATGACTGTAACTGCTATGTCTAGGGTTTTAGAGACTCAAGCAGTTACAAAAACTGGACGAGCCATGGACATGACTTAAAAAATATGGGAAATATTGGGGGAGGACAGTCGCTAGTGCGTATGGAAATCCAAACAGGTAAACCACAGTCTCCGGATGGAACTGTGGCGATATATTTGCAGATACCCTATGACGTTTTGGACGTTACGGCCGGATACAGATGACTGGATGCCAGTTACGTACACATAGCCTAAAATCCTACCCATGCGCATGAAAGTTGTCCTCTAAATTATACGTTAGACGATTAGAATCTCCTTTGCATATTTGTGTATAGGATAGTCTTTTATATATTATTTTATTATTTTGACAGTTCATATTAGCTTGTTCTTCCTGTATCTTGCTACGTCCGTCTGAGGACCTGGTTTTTCCCTTGGTGTGTGTTCATGATTCAATGTTGGTGTTCTAGCCCAGGCCGTGGTCTTCTCCATTCCTTCGAAGATGATTGCGCTTGGTTCGTCTAGCCATTTTATGGATCGATTCTTTTACCTTTCATTCATTGAGATAGTTGGTAGTGGACTTTGTTTTCGTCCAACGAATGTATCATAAATATTCAAGTTGATTTTTATATTATTATTTTTTTCATTGTGGATGAGATTTAGTTTGTCTTGGATTACTGCATTTTACAGCTTATGTATACATACAAGACCCCTGTACTTCGTATGTATACAGCTGGCATGTCTTCCTCTCTAGTCCTACGTATATTGGGACTGGGGCGTTACACCGAACCCCCGACGGGGGTCGCTGGCCCCTCGACCCCTGTCCGCTGACCGGGCAGTGGAACCCCCGATGCGAGGCCCCAGATAGGGTGCTAGGCGGTTCGAAGAAACCTTGTTGTATAACGCCGTCTTTGGTCCATCATTAATTCTTTATTGCCTATGTCCTGCTTTGATCATGTTTGATCATGCTTACTACATGTCTACAAATACATGTTAGGCCGGCAAAATATATTGCAGTACGATACAAGCATAGCAACATGATATAGGACAATTAGGACAATACAAAGTTTAAGTAGCAACATGATAGTGAGTATATGAATATTAGTGACATCATTATGTTAAACTTAATTGATTAGCCATATCCAAAAACATGATGTAATCATTGGGCTAACGAATGAGAGATGAAGGACTACTTTATCTCTTAGAGTAAATAATGATGTACTTTCCTTCACGGGAGTAGGTTCTTTTGGTCTCTCTGCGTGCAAAACTATCATGGCCTTCGACTTGGACGTTAAGACTTTTCTTAGCCTTTTTGGTACAGAGAGACCCACTTCCGTTGAAGCACATCTCTTCAGCTGAGTATTCAAAGACTCTTCTTACGGTTCCTCTGTCCCTACTACTGGGGCAGCTTCTAATGTTGGAGCATCCGACGGGCGATATGCCCGGGCTTTCATGATCATAGCGTCGAATGCCATAAACTGGTCCCGATGATAGAACTCGTCTCCCTATTATACCCGAAAGATAGAGTGTTCGCCGTACAATAGAGCTTGACGGCGAAAGATTACATATATAGCCTGGGGTTCAGAAGTAGAGTTGTAAGTCGCATTCCTGTGCACCCAGCGTTGTAATACTGCCAAGCCCGAGCTCCATCCTGCAGACTCCCAATATACCCGAAAAAGGTACTTGGGTTGTCCAACATCAATTGACTGTAGCCGAATTGACGAAAAAATGGCTTAGTAGATACGGCTTCAGGAAGCAGTGGTTCCTGTTCCAATACACCAGATTTGTGGGTCGGATGCATTGCAGCCAACGCAACCCTCAATTCGGAAGAGTAGACGCATCTATATCTGTATCTACTAACTCTTCGTTAGCTTCAAAGTCCAAAAAAATGGGCCAACCTTAGAAACGTCCCACATTTGAATATAGGACAAAATCTTTTGACATATGGGGACACCAGTGTGCAGCTACTTCCTTCTGTCGTAGTGACAGATAAAGGCATCACCCGTAGCATGCCTTTCTTCCGTGCCAGGGCTCATCACGTTGGGGTGATGTAGTATCAGCCATCCTATCAAATAGTGATAGGGAAGATCCATGTTAGAAAAATTCCCACTTCTACACTTCATGGCCAGGATCTCCTCTGTAAACTCTCGTAAATCCCGCAGCAAGTTGCACATCGTCACAGAAAGCAGGGCCAAACAATGACCGAATACCAATTTCATAGCAGGCCGGTTATGGTTCCTGGTTACACTCTCTACAGAGCTTGATTCACTAGGGAGCACATAGTCCCAAAGCCATATCATTAGATAGCCAGCTAGCACAGCCTTTGGGGATATTCTGTCTGCGCAATATCAGAAACAACTATAGATATTGTCAATTGGCTCCTTGTTTCATCCTCTCGCAGATTTCTCTCGCCTAGTTCTTTCATTTTGGCGATGATTTCTTCACGTGTGGAACCCTGAGGGGTAGTGAAACGAATCTTCTTCGGGTCGTCTTTTCTGGATAAAGGCATAATTCCTTCAAACAATCACAAGAGGGAATGCCCTAGTCTTGTTGTCATGCCCCAGTACCGAAATACGGAGAGTGACTAGGCCAGCAACTCCATATGAGCTATGTAAATGTCATACGGCGATCGTGGCTGTCATAAAACTAGGGGGTGCAAGCTACAATCAAGTCTCCTATGGTCCCACAAAGCATCTATGTCTCAATCAATAAAGCAAGAAAGAACAATTAATGAACATATAATATAAAGCAGTAAGGCGTCCCCGACGCTTCATCAAAATGGTCATGGGGAACTAGCTTTATAAGTTTGCTAGCCCAGAGAGTCATAGGTACATAATCGTAGTCAGCTGCATTCTGATTTAGTTACAATTATGTAATAAGACAAAATATCCAAAAAAATCGGCTAAACAGGTGCCGGTGGCTAAACGCCAGAACTTAAGTAATGATACTAGAGTGGTGGAGAAGAAGCCCACTCGAGTTCCCCGCCCGCCATGCTCCTAGTATGCACCCTTGACGTCAGGGAGGAAAGTCGAATCCACTAGCTCTGCTACTTATTCTGGCCAAACAAAACCAGCGGGGTCAGACCCGAATAGCAAGTACCACAAAGGGGCACAAAAGAGTGAGATAAAAACCCAGACATAATAATAAAAAGTAATAATAATAATAAAAAGCTTCCGGTCGTAACCTCGGTCCACACTCTGTCGTAGCACGATAGCCCAACCCAACAACCGAATAAGGACATGGGTTGGACCACGCACCATGACAGTCCATGTCCCTCGGCTACTATCGAAAGGTACAAGGCACAGTCAAGTCATTTTTCAATCGGCCATTCATTATTGCGGCTTTCTATATTTGGTACAGTTATCCCCGCAATGTTGTTATAGGAATCCTTAAAATCGTGTCGTTCCAGCAGGACTAGCCAATCCAATATATATATATATATAAAAACGTAACACCTTGATCATGCACCGGTCCCCTGTAAGGCTACCGTGCTAAAACTAACACATAGAACATAGGAGTCAGATATGGTCATCCACCATAAGCGGATGAAACCATGTCCGTGGAGGCCAACCCGGCACGTCAGGACGGAACATAGGGTGGCTAGTATGGCACGATCTCGAGATTCTTCTCGCCCAATACATCTACCAGATTTGTTGCCTAGTTAAACCTAGGTTAATCTCGAGATTCACATACCGTGGTCACATGCTCATTCTCCTAAATGTCGTACATAGTACGAGTACCCCAAGAAGGGATCCATACTGGCTCAAGGAGTCATACATAAGGATCCTTCCTTAGTGTAATACAGAGTTCGTCCAAGTTGAACGTTACGTGAACGTTAGATTTTGAACTTGGTCTCCCTTCAGTTGCGGTTTGTTACAAAGAGTTCTGTCCGAATTCTGTCAGAGTTCTGCCTTTGGAAAAACTACAAATAGAGAAGGATTTCGATCATTTCAATACACACCAATTCACTTTCATCTCTTCTCTTCTAAAGCTTACATTTCTTTCGAAGAATTCTAAAAAGCTTCCATTTTTAAATCCCAAGCCAGTTACAATCCTCTAGTCGATTTGCCAGTACGGTACGGTCTAGAAGTTTCAGAGCGATTGTAATCAGAGGCTTGATTAAAGTTTGAGTCTCCATAATTGAAGTTGGTCGAGTTCTTCGTATCAAAGCTCGCGTCTGTAGAAGTTGTAAGGACTTTGTATGAAAACTTGCAGGATTTTCCAATAGTGGATTCAACTGGAAGCTAGAGTTCTTCCGACTGGACTAGTCCTCATAAGAGAGAAACCAGTATAAATCTCTATGTTTGCGTTTGCCTTTTGATCTCTCTTTTTCATTACAGTTATTTATTTTGTGATTATTATTTTATCTATGATCTAACTGCTAACGAGTTTTTAATTAGAAATATTCTGCTGCCTACTCTATTCACCCCCTTAGAGTATTCTGCTTTACGATTTTGTTCCTACAAGGATGTCGTCTTTGAACACTACTACAAACTTATCCAAATATGGCATAAAGATGTGATTCATTAAATCTATCAATATTGCTGGGACATTAGTTCGTCCAAAGATGTGATTCATTAAAGATGTGATTCATTAAATCTATTCACCCCCTTCAGTACTTCTTTATGCTGGTACAACTTGTCCAACTCTGACTACAACATCTTGTAAACTCTACCAACCTTAGGCTCCATTCCAGGATTTAACTCAATGCGGAACTCTACATCTCTCACCGGTGGTAAACCTGGAAGCTCATCTGAAAATATATTTAGAAACTCTCTGACCACTCTTGGAATCTACTCCTGCTCTGCCAATGTCGTTGCAACTATGCCCTGGGGTCGACCCTCCAATGATCGAACAAAAACAAACTTCTCAATGCCAGGTACATTAAATACTACCCTACCTCCTCGACAATCTATCGTTGTATGACTGTCTCTCAACCAGTCCATGCCTAGGACAACGTCAAAGTTGTCCATAGGTAACTCAATCAAAGATGCGGGCAATAATCGCCCATATACTACGACCGGACACGCTAAGCACACTCTGGTAACTCCTACGAGCCCATTACCAGTGAGTATATTCATCCTCTCTGGCAATGCCTCGAACTCCAATCCAATACGTGTTGCAAATCATACAGATATAAAAGAGTGGGTAACCCGTGAATCAAACAATGCTACTACAGGAAAAGAGGTAACAGAAATATTACCTGCAACTACATCGCTTGAAGGTAGTACATCCTCCAGAGATAAGGTAAAGACCTGGCACTGGCCTTGCTAAGCTTCATGCTGCTGTCTTCCTTGACCAAGCTGTTGATGCGGCCTCTGCTGGCCTCCCTGGTTCTGTGCCTGGCGAAACATCTGCGCCTGCGTCGGAAGACGCTGGGACAGTGGCCTTACTGCTAATGCTGATCCTCTGTTCGATGTTGCCTCCAAAGTTGGTAACATCGTAAACTGCTGAACTGGCCCTCCTGGCCTCTACATCATAGGACAATTGGCAATCCTGTGGTCTGGACTGCCACACCTCATGCACAACCCATTAGCTGAACAACACATATCCCTAGTGTGCCCTCCCTTACCGCAGTAAGTACATCCAATGGGCGCCCCGTGGCACTGCTGCGGGTTCCTCGGCTGCTGATGTCGAACTGGTGCTGTTATCTCTGATACCGTCGTCCTCCGTGGTGCTCCTGACTCATGAATACGGATGCTGGTGCCGATGTTTGCTGCACTGTTCATTCGCCCCTACTTCGGGAATAAGACCTCTTCTAGCCTCCAGTCATTGCCGCCAACCTTTGCTGGGTAAGCTCATGCCTCCGTGCTGCCGTTAAAACGACCTCAAAATTCTGATAGTCATGCCCTTCCACTAGCTGTAGAATCTCCAGATGAAGTCCCTGATGGAACCTCATAACCTTTTTCTGCTCTGTAGCTACCATCGCCGGTGCAAATCGACTCAACCTGCAGAACTCTGCTGCATATCTATCCACCGTTTTACCTGCCTACTTGAGACTGATAAACCTCTGCTGAAGCTCATACCGTGCAACTACGCCAAAATTCTTGGCTTTGAATCTAGTACTGAAGCTATCCCAAGGAACATGATGCCCCCTTTCCGACCTCTTCTGATGTCCATCGGTCACGAGCAAGATCCTACGAGCAATAATCTGACTTGGTCAACCTTCTCTTCTGCTGGAACCTTTGCTGCTGTCATATGGTCTCAATATCCTGAAGCTAAGCATCAATCGTAATGGCATCCTCTATGCCATCAAAGTACCTCGGGTTAAGTTGGCAAAACCTCCCTGACGCTTCCGAATTATTCCTGACACTCCTCTTAAGGGCTAACTGTAACCCCTGATTCAGTAGCACATTATGTTCCTACTATTGCTGGTAGGCTGCCACCTGACGCAACTGAGTAGCCAGAAATCCCCAAATGACCTCCAGGAGTGCTGTAGCATCAGGTACTGTCGTCGCTGCCGGTACCGCTGGGGGTGCTGGAGCTTCAGGAACTTGTTGCTCAACTGGCTCTGATATAACTTCTATCCGAATTTGACCAAGGAGAGGCATTCCTTCCTGAGGCTGCCCCGTCGAGCCATGATCTACTGGATGTTCCTCCATGTTGGCCTCGCCAGCTACTGAGAATAAAGCACCCCTATAGGAAAAGATACAAGATATCTAATGACAGGACGAAAAAGATACGAGAATACAATTTAAGTTATCAATCAAGGTTAGGAAGGGAAGACGAAATAAGAGATCAAGGGAACAAGTTTTGATTGAGACTCCTATACTAATAATATCCCACAAGTCTGAAAATTAGACCCACATAGACCATCAATAAAAGCTTATCATGCTCCAGTACCAAAATACAGAGAGTGCCTAGGCCAGCTACTCCGTATAAGGTATACAAACGTCATACGGTGATCGTAGCTGTCATAAGACTAGGGGTGCATGATACAATCAAGTCTCCTATGGTCCCACAGAGCATCTATGTCTTAATCAATAAAGCAAGAAGCAACAATTAATGAACATATAAGATAAAGGAGTAAGGCGTCCCGATGCTTCATCAAAATGATCATGGGAAACTACCTTTATAAGTTAGCTAGCCCAGAGAGTCATAGGTACATAATCGTAGTCAGCTGCAGTCTAATTTAATTACAATTATGCAAGAAGGCAAAATATCCAGAACAACGGGCTAAACAAGTGATGGTGGCTAAATACCAGAACAAAAGTAATGATACTAGAGTGGTGGAGAAGAAACCCACTGGAGTCCTACACCCGCCTTGTCCTAGTATGCACCATTGACATCATGGAAGAAAGTCGGATCCTCTGGTTCTGCTACGTGATCTGGCCAAACAAAACCAGCGGGGTCAGCCCTGAATAGCAAGTACCACAAGGGGGCACAAAAGAGTGAGATAAAAACCAAGCATAATAATAAATAGTAATAATAATAAAAAACTTTCGATCATAACCTCGGTCCACAGCCTGTCATAGCACGATAGCCCAACCCAATAACCAAACAAGGACATGGGTTGGACCACGCACCATGACAGTCCATGTCCCTCGGCTACTATCGAAAGGTACAAGGCACAGTCAAGTCATTTTTCAAACGGCCATTTATTCCTGTGGCTTTCTATATTTGGCAGGGTTGTCCCCGCAATATTGTTATAGGAATCTTGAGATCGTGTCATTCCAGCAAGACTAGCCATTCCAATATATATATATATATATATATATATATATATATATATATATATATATATATATATATATATAAACACATAGCACCTTGATCATGTACCGGTACCCCGTAAGGCTACCGTGCTAAAACATATAACATATAGCACATAGGAGTCGGATATGGTCATCCACCATAAGCGGATAAAACCATGTCCGTGGAGGCCAACCCGGTACGTCAGGACGGAACCTGGGGTGGCTAGTATGGCACGATCTCGAGATTCTTCCCGTCCAAGGCATCTACCAGATTAGTTGCCTAGTTAAGCCTAGGTTAATCTCGAGATTCACAAGCCGTGGTCACATACTCATTCTCCTAAATGCGTACATAGTACGAGTACCCCAAGAAGGGATCCATACTGGCTCAAGGCGTCATACATAAGGATCCATTTTTAGTATAATATAACACGCTAAACAAACCACGTCATTACTACCGACCATTCATTATGTAAGTGCTGGAGGCATTGGATGTACTGACATATATCGTGTAGAAATACTTTACACATGAGATAGTACATCGGGGCTCACATAGATTGTACCTCAGCGCATTGGACCAGCACACACATAGATAGTAAGGTCGGGAATGAAGGTCGAGCCACAAGATGGAAGAAAAACTAGAAGGCACTGCACATTTAGGGTATGAAGCGCACGTAAGTCCTGAAGTAGCACAAACGACGCATTGGCAAAAGGCGCATGGCACAAGGTACGAGGCACGTGAGGTGTGCGCGATGTCACTCCCCGTTTCCGGAATACATAAATTTTTGATTTTTCTGTATGTGGTATCTGGCACCTGTATCTTGATTGCTTGTATCATATATTTATAACTGGCCATGGCATGAAACTGTATCTCGTCGCGGATTAGTGTGCCATCCCTTGTCCTTGTCTGGTTGTAGGCGTGGCTCACTGCTTCGATAATAAGATTTCTGGACCGTATTGTGGTTAAGATTTTTATTAAATTAATTTAATTAGTTGTACCATGTAACATTTAACATGTCATTAGTCATATAGTTAAGATCATGCTTTAGATTAGGGTTTCCTTGAGTCAACCCAACCCCTATATATAATCTCTTCCACACTATCTCTCCTCATTCACTCTTTCCATTTTCTTCCTCAAAGCAATATTTAGGCAAGTACATCTTGCACAAATGAGAGACCACTTGTAGTTTACATTTCTTGTTATTTCTTTGATATTTTTAGTCTAGATTTTTTATCTCTTCATTCTCTACAAGTTTAGTTCTTGGTGTTTTGATTTTAATGGCTACTTTTGTGTAGATCTAAGTTTCTAAAAAGGGTTTAATAGATTTTTGTAGTTTTGATCTAACAAACTTGGGTGTTTTCTAAAACTAATAGTTCTATAACATAGAGAATTTGATTTCATGCAGTTTTGGCTTTTATTTCGCTTGATTTCGAGTTCGGATGAAGAACTTATGGCCATGGCAAGTTCTTAGAACTTTCATGGATGAACTTGCTCTTTGGGGACGACGACCCCCATGCGCCGGAATTGTCCATGTGCCAAAAATTTTATGCTCCCGGGAGGCCATACGCCGAGAGGCCATGCGCTGTAAAGTCCCGGCAATACATCCTTTTGACTCCGTGCGTGTCTGCGCGTAGGTTCTCTATGCGCATGAACTGAAGGCGCAACGTGAGTTTTATCCACGCGCTGGAATTTTCATGCGCTGGGATTCTCATGAGCTAGAATTCTCGTGCGCTGGAATTCTCGTGCGCTGGAATTTTCATACGGTGGAATTCTCATACGTTGAAATTCTCTAGATTTACTGTTTTGCCTATTTGAGCTATTTTGTAGCTATAATATTATAAAACACAAAACATGAAAGTTGTACATCTTTGTCTTGGCTTCAAAAATCTTCATGTCTTGTTCTTACTGGAGTTTATATGCGATTGATAGTTTAAATCCCCTATAGATGTTCTTGATATTTCTTGCATATTTTTCTGTACTTGACCTTCATTCCCAACTGTTTGCCATAAAAATCAACAACAGGTATTATAGAACACTGGAATTGATTGCTAACTCGCTTGTACAAGAAAGGACCTAGAAATAAAGCCTAGAAAATAATCTAAGTATAATTGTTTAGTTTTTATTCTAGGGGATGACGGTGGAGGCTCGGGAAAGTGCTATCAACTCTGCATTACTCAGTGGACTATCTGATGCAGTCTCTAGCTCGTGAAGATATTGCTTTTTTTCTTGAAGGTTGCCAGCCTTTTACAGGGGTGTGGTACCCTGCTATTTATAATAGGATAGATTTTGAGCCGTATAGACGGCTTGCAGCCACGTGGCTGATTAGCACGTGAAGACCCGCTCTTGGGCTGCCATCTGTCGGTTTGTTGGAAATTTGTTGCAGCAAATCTGGGTAGTTAAGGAATTGGTCAGAATGCCACGTGTCCCGTTGTATATGGTATTCTCAGTCTTCGATCATGTGGGGTCGCATAAGACTCATGCGGCTCGGATCACAGTTACATAAAGTTTGGAAACTTTGGGGCCGTATAAGCTGGGCCGTATGAGGTTCCTGTGGCTTGGATGACGCTCTTTTGGCCGCATGGAGGTGTACGAACCCTGCTTTTGGGCGACATCTCACATCTTATCTTTTTTATCGAAGTGTCAGAACTGTCATGTTTTGCTAGGACTTGTCAGCTTTATCAATCGAACTGCTCCTCTTTGGACGCATATTTTCCTTCTACAGCTGTTTGCCGATGGGCCGCATATGTCTTTGAACAGTTATGCGGCTTTCCTTCATGCTGACCTGTTTGGCCCGAAGTACCTATGCGACAATTTGTAATCCGCATGAACTCCATATTTTTCATGTTTCTACAAGACCCCCTTCAAAGTTTCCAAATTGCAAATTTGGAATACTTTGAATATGAAGCATGAAAAATATGCCAAGCCGTAGGGAGTATTCAAGTTGCAGGAAGTGGTTTTCAAACTTGAGTCGCAGAGGAATACTGAGCTGCAGGGGGATCTTGAGTCGCAGAATAAATCTTGAGTCGCAGGGACGCTTTGAGCCGCAGAGAGTCTGCCAGCTGTCACTGCTGCATTTAATTCTTCTGACTCGGTTGTGGATCTATTTTCGAGATGAAGCCGACGGTTACTGGGGACAAATTTCCCAAACGTCGACTCTATCTTTAATGATCTCAAAAACCGAAGAGACGCTCGATGGTTACTAGGGATAAAGTCCCCAAACGTCGTCCCTATCTTTAATGATCTCGAGATTCGAAGAGTCTCTCTTCAGTAACTCTATAAATAGGAGTCATTCAGAGAGAGTCTTTCCTCTTTCATTTTCTTCTCTGTTGACTTCATCATACTTTCTGCTATGGCTCCAAAAGCTTCTAAGTCGATTGGTACGGCGGCCAAAGGGGAGAGACTTGCTTCCCCGTCGAGAGCGGTAGACACTCCTTCCATTCATTTCGATATGCAACCTTCTCCCGAGGGTAAGGATGGTGAGCAGATGATGACTAAAATTTTATGCGCAGGGCTGTCATATACTGCCTCTGCTATAAACTTGGTAGATGTATGCCCTATCTCGTCTGGACCACATGTGTTCTATACGATAGGACTGCATAGACTCAGTCGCATAATCGCTGCATATTCAAACTTGAACTGACTGAGTGCCTCAAGATGAATCAGTATGAACTTTTCATGACCGAGCCGCATAGGTGCCGCATGAGCACTTTATGATTGGGTTGCATGAATACTGTAAGATTGGGTCGCATGATCGCCTCTTGACTGATCCATACGAGTATTGGGCCGCATGAGTTTTTTATGACTGAGCCGCATGATAATGACTGAGCCGTATAAATGATGTATGAGTGCTTCATGAAGCCGGCCTCATAACTGTGGACTGTATGAATTCTGTTTTGGCTGGGTCGTCTAACTGGCTAGGCTATATAACAGAGTTTTTTTGTTTTCTCGATGCTGAATCCCCCTTCTTCTCATGTTTTTTTGTAGGGATCTGGCTAGCAAGCTTCTTCAAAACCGGTGTCGGTGGTGGAGTGAAAGTACAATATTCTGGCGCCCACATCAGAGAGCTCAAAATTCCTCATGCTTCGGAAGAGTTTTTCCTACGCCTTTTTGGCATACATATCTTTCTTTGCTGTCGATGTAGTCCTATGAATGTAATTGATCTTGAATGACCAGAGTATGCTCACTCCATTCTATTTGTGATATTTTGTGGTGCTTGTACTAGAGGGCGTAATACAGCATTTGTATTTGATAAAGGACATCGCACTGGAGGATTTTTGTGGACCTATTACCCTTTTGTGCATCTGAAAATATGAGCAAATAGATTTGAATGATATTTTATGAACCTATTACTCTTTAGTACACTAATGGTGCGAGTAATAGATTAGGATAATTTTTTGTGGACTTATCATCATTTTTTTTGTACTGGCGATGCGAGTACTGATAATAAGTGGAGAGGAAACCAGCGTATTTACTCAGAGGTAATGAAGATGTGGTAAATACTGGTCAAAACAAAGCCTTCCTAGTCAGAGGTAATGAGGACATGTTAGGAATAGGCATGATAGGGATACACAGAATAACTCAGAGATGCTATCAACGTGGAAGTTCTATGCATTGGGTGATTTGTTTGTGATGGATGGGAAAATAACTCAGAGGTAATATGGACATGGTTGTTTTTCCCGTTTAGGGAATTTTGTGGACCTATTACCCTTTTTGTGTACTGACAGTACGAGTAATAGATTAGGATAAGTTGTATGGACCTATTACCCTTCTGCGTACTGGTGGTACGAGTAATAGATTTGGAGACAAAAGATATGACCAGGAAGTTAATAGATATGACCATAGGATGAGATATGGACTCATTAGGAGTAGTCAGAGAGTAAGTTCAGTGGTACCTGAGGGTACGTAGCTCAACAATCTGGAAGATTTGAAGTCGGAGTGTAAGTTCAGTAATACCTGAGGGTATATAACTCACAATCGGAGAGATAGTTGGAAGGTGTCGTTTAGACATAGTATTTCTTGAGGAACTTTCCGTTGATGGACATCAAGAGCAAGTCTCCATTTTATTTTGCGAGACGATATACGCCATTAGAGAATATGGTCTTGATGACGAACGGACCCTCCCACTTAGGCTAGAATTTTCTAGAGGTCTTGTGAGTCATGACCATTGGTCTGCGAATGGCCAAGACAAGATCGCCCACTTGGAATATCCTCTGCTTGACTTTCTTATTGAAAGCCCGAGAGATGTGCGCTTGGTAGACCTCTATGCTTTGTTGAGCTTGTAAACGCTTCTCATCTAATGTTTCTAACTCTTGCAGCCTTCGACGGTAGTTATCGTCCGCCGTTAACCGGCATGTGAAGGCCACTCGAAGTGAGGGGATTTGAGTTTTCAATGGGAGGACTGTCTCGCTCCCATAGACCAAGGAGAACGGTGTATGTCCTGTAGCCGTCTGAATCATCGTCCGATACGCCCATAGGCACTCACCATGCTTTTCATTCCAGTCACGTTTGTTTGCAAACACGAACTTCTTGAGGAGCTTGATTATAGTTTTATTGAATGCTTCAGCCAGACCATTGGTCGAGGGGTTATATGCTGTCGAGGCTATGTTCTGGATCCGATTCTTATCATAAAATTAATAGAAAGCGTGGCTTGCGAACTATGGACCATTGTCATGGATAATCCTCTGGAGCAGTCCAAAACGGTAGATGACGTAATGTTTTATGAAGCTAATCACATTCGATGTCTTGACCTCTGCCAACGGAACAGCTTCTGCCCATTTGGAGAAGTAATCGGTGATTGCAAGTATGAACCGATGTCCTCTAGACGACGGCAGGGTGATTGGCCCAATGACGTCCATTTCCCATGCTTCAAATGGCCAAGAGGCCACTGTTGGGTGCAAGAATTCAGATAGTAGATGTATGAAATCTGTATGAATCTGGCAAGCCTTGCACTTTTTGCATAATTAACTGCATCTGCGACCATTGTGGGCCAGTAATAACCCATACGATGAAGGCAATCTTGTAATTTTGGGCCAGGTTGGTGAGCCGCACAAGTACCATCATGAGCTTCACGTAGGGCTTCTTTGGCTTCTGCACTTGATAGGTATCTTAGTAGTAGCCCATTATAGGAGCGCCGATATAACATTTTCGTCTCCGTGTCGTAGAAGAATCTGAGGGAGCGTCTTCTGATTGAGGTAGCTTCCTTCATATTTTCTGGCAGAATTCCATAGACCACAAAGTCGATGAGCGGACATCTCCAGTCTTGTATGTCGTTGGTTATCTGGGCGGAGCAACTCATACCTTTGGGAGTGCTAAGGAAGCGACGAGACCGGCCAGGGCATCGGCTTCGATATTTTGAAGCCTAGGAACGTGCTTTATAAAAAAACCCTCCAAGGTTGTAATGATGGCCATTGTTGTCTGAAAATAGGGAATCAGATCCTCATTGCGAACCTCGTATGAACCTCGAATCTGGTTAACAACCAGCTGTGAGTCACCATAGGCTTCCAGGTATCTGATTCCTACTTCTTTCGTGAGTTGGAGTCCAATGACTAGAGCATTGTATTCGGCTACGTTGTTCGAACATGATTCTGCAAGAGAATACGCACGATTGACTACTAGTCCAGAGGGAGAAATTAATGCCACCCCGACTCCAGCGACGATATCACCTTGTGGCCCCTTTCTTGAAGCACCGTCGAAGAATATCTGCCAAATGGCGTCGTACGAAGTCATGTTCGAGGCGACGACTTCATCAGAAATTTATTCGTAAATTCTGGCTGTTTCTGATCCTGGATGGGCTGCTATGAAGTCAGCTAGGGCTTTCCCCTTGATAGCTTTCTGTGGAACAAAAACCATGTCATAAGGGGATAATAGTATCGCCCAGGTGGCTAGACGAGAACTGAGTGCGCCTGGCTTAGTCATAAGAACCTTGAGGGGATTGACTCACGAAATCACATGGATGGTCTTCCCTGTCACATAGTGTCATATTTTTTGAATGACGAACACTAGGGCAAGGCACTCCTTCTCCATGGCAGTGTACCTATGTTCAGGTCCTACCATCATCAGGCTGAGATGGTAAATGACTCGTTCATGTCCTGCGTCATTATTCTGGGTTAGCAGAGCGTCGAAGGAATGTTCCATCGCCCGTACATAGAGCAGGAAGGGCTTTTCGGCGACCAGGGCTACCAAGACTGGCGATTCATTAGGTACTCCTTAATATCATCAAAGGCACGCTGACATTCCTCGTTCCATACAAATGAGACACATTTTCTCATGAGTTGAGTGAAGGGTTGGCATCGTCCTGTGAGGTTAGATATAAACCTCCTGATATAGGCTAGTCTTCCCTGAAGGTCGCTGAGTTCGCGAAGGTTCATTGGTGGGTTCATCTCCAGGATTGCTTTTGTTTTATCGAAATCTATGTGAATGCCCCAGAAAGTAATGACAAAGCCCAAGAACATTCCGCTGGACACCCCCAAAAAAGACTTGGTAGGATTCATCTTCAGGTTGTGTGCCCGTATGAGGTCGAACACTATTCTCAAGTCATATAAATGATTATTTTTAGAGCGGCTCTTGACGATGATGTCGTCTACGTAACACTCCACCGTCTTGCGCAAATGATCTCTGAAGATGACACTCATAGCTAGTTGATATGTTCTACCAGTGTTCTTTAGTCCAAAGGGCTCGACCGTATAACAATATATGGCGATCGACGTTCGGAATGATGTATGCTTCTCATCATCGGAAGCCATCTTGATTTGATTGTATCCCGAAAAGCCATCCATAAAGGACATGTGCTCGAAGCTGCACATATTATCGATCATTATATCGGTGATCGGAAGAAGGAATTCATCCTTAGGGTATGCCGCATTGAGATTACATAAATTGACACAGATTCGGATTTTCCTATTCTTTTTGATGACTGGCACCACGTTGGCTACCCAGTCTGGGTGCTGCTCTTCTCGGATGAAACCGCTGGCTATAAGCTTGTTTACTTCCGCCTCTATGGAATTCATGATATTTGGACGAAATTATCGCTGCTGCTGCTTGACTGGTTTTGCGTCCGAATAGATGTTGAGCTTATGGGGTGAAATCTCGGGGTTCATCCCTGGCATGTCTTCATAGCTCCAGGAAAAGACGTCGATGTATACTCTGACGAGTTGTAACAACGAATTCCGCTCGTCGTCTGTCATACTTTTACTGACGAAGATTGTCTTTGGAGAGGATTCATTGCCGAGGTTAATTTTCATAACCTCATAATCAGTGGGAGGATCACGAAGTTCGAAACGTTTCTCCTATTGTACATTTAGTTGCTGGACCCACGACTCCAACTCAAGAGGTTCAAGTAGGTCTTCGTCTTCTTCTTCGACATCAGCGTATGTCATTTGGTAGATAATGTTTGTCTGAATATATCCCTAATATTGCTATCGGAGTCGTAAATGGGTTACTCGGACGAATGGGAGTGCCACGCGTATTCTTCGTCAGAACTTTCGGGCGTTGGAGGTGGAGTAACATACCCGAGGCCACGTCTAGATTTGTGATAATGATCTTGAGGCTTTCCTACCGGTGCCGACAGCTGTAGAAGCAATCGTCGACCACTGCCATAATTTAGACCCAGAGTAGCCTCCATGTCATACCCCTGTTTTTACATGAAGTACTTGGCTTGAGGACTATATAAGTAGAGCGGTATCTTCCAGTTTCGGGTCCGAGGTCGGACTCTTGTGGCGTGAAAGATTGAGGACCTTCTTTTTGGCCAAAGATGATTGTGTGATCCCATCCTCTTCTGTCTGAGACTGGAAAGTAAGCGCCTTTTATGGGAGCAAGTCGATTTAGGGTATGGACAGTTGTCACCTGTGTGTGCAGGCTAACATCTGGACTGTCCCGTGCGGCATACGTTAGATTAGGCTTGTCATACACAGAATAGTCTAACGGTAGCCTTTTACTGATAAAATAAGGAATTTTGTCCATCGGGATTACATCATCAGGAGGGGGGCTATCCGCCCGTGTAACCACATATTTGGCGAGTTCTCCGTCTTCCTTGGCTACCCCCTGCGAGCTTAGAGTTTGGGTCGCTATCTTAGGTAACTTGACCACCAAGGGTTCTGCTTGGGGCACTGACCTGCTTGGGAGTGTTGCATCAACACTTGGCTGCTGGCTCGTCTTGGAAAGACGGATGACCATCGGCTCGGCAAGGGATTTTGTATCTTCTAGTCGCCTTGGAGTAGATTTTGTCAATCGAATTACCATTGGTGTTACCGAGGGCTTCGCATCTTCCTGTTGCCTTTGATTGGACCTTGGCAGCCGGATCACCATTGGTCCTAAAACAGGTTTTGGCTCTTGGCTGGATCTCGGGAGACGGATGACCATTGGTTCCGACTGCGCAGGTGTGACAGAAGAACCGAGCACCTCTTTATGTAAGGTTACGACATGGGGTGCGGCCCTGCCCGGTTTACGGGCTTGGAGACGGATTCTCAAGGATTCGTCATATAGACAAGCCTTCGAAGAGTAATAAGATTCAACCCCTTTGAAGGGATCAATGTCGGCGAATTCGGCCTTCACAAAACCGTGCTTACTGACATATTTGAAATACTGGTGAAGGATAAATGGCACGATCATATAGTCATGTATCCACGGATGTCCCAGGAGGATGTTGTAGGAGGTGTCTGCATCTATGATATAGCAGGTAACTTCTGTCCTCAGGTCACCAATCAGGCGCTTCAACCGGATCTTCCCTAGGGGATAGTTTTTTTTTTGAGTTAAAACCGCTAATGGCAGTGTTGGTCGCCGTAGCCGATGCATAGGGATACCAAGAAGTTGGAGCAGGCTTTTCGGGATGATGCTTATTGACGAGCCCGGGTCGATATACATCCTATCCACCTTGATGTCGCCTATGTATCCAGTGTAGTACAAGGGACGATCATGCAAGTTGGTCTTAATCAACATGTCCTACGGAGTAAATATGATGTTGGACGTTGCATTTGTGCTATCATTGCCCTGTAGATCTGCTGGCGGGTCTTCCCCTAGAGGCTTGACCTGAGCTAAGTAGGCATCATGTCACCCTCATTTTCCGTATTTTTCCCATATTTCGTATTTATACTCGTATCTGAATTTTGGCAGGTATTTTTATTTTTCTCAACTTGTAAAATTTTGGTATTTCTCGTATTTTAGGTTTTGTCATGGCTCGGTTTTAATTGGTTTGGATTGGTTTGGTTGGGTTTAATAGGTATTGGATCACCTTAGCCTATGCTCCGCCCTCAACACACCACAACCCACCCTCTTATATTCCCCACCTACCACTCTTTCTTCATTACCACCACCATTAATTTTTTTCTTCTTCTTCTTCTCCTTCCTCCACAACTCTTCCAACCCTAGGCAAGTGCATCTTGCCACTACATGAGAACCCTCTTTTATTTGTCCTTTTGCTAGATTAGGACATGGTGATCAACATTAGTTCTTGGCATTTTATGATTTGGAGTCTCCATTGTTCTAGATCTAAGTCTTCCTAATTTTGGATTTTTTCATGTTTTGATCTATTTTAGTTGGTTTTCTATGAGTTTTGATGTTTCCATGTGGAAGAGTATTCAGTTTCACCCAAGTTGGAGCTTTGGAAATCCGGATTTGGAGTTCGGATGGCCAAGTTGTGAGCTTTCGAAGCTTTGGGTTCAGCCATGGTGTTCTTACTGTCTGGAGAAGACAGTGAGCAGTGTGTGCATAGCTGTTTAGCCTACGCACCCTGAGCTACGCGCGCTCTTTAGCGCTGCGTACGCAGACTTGAGTACACTTCCTGTTGGAAGCGTGACTCCTTGAGCGTGCGTGACTTTTCACGTACGCAGCTCCCTTGAGCGTACGTGACTTTTTACCTACACTGCTCTCTGTAGCGAGCGTGACTTTTCACCTACGCTGCTCCCCTTGAGCGTGCGTGACTTCTACGTACGCAGCTCTCTTGCGTGCGTGACTTTTACGTACGCTGCCCTGAGCGTGCCTTGGTACGCAGACGTGAGTGTGCCTTGGTACGCAGACTTGAGCGAGCCTTGCGTGCATGACTTTTCACGTACGCTGCTCTCTTGCATGCGTGACTTCTACGTACGCTGCCCTGAGCGTGCCTTGGTACGCAGACTTGAGTGTGCCTTGGTACGCAGACTTGAGCGAGCCTTGCATGCGTGACTTCTACGTACGCTGCTCTCTTGCATGCGTGACTTTTACGTACGCTGCTCCCCTGCGTGCGTGCTTTTGTGCGTACGCTGCCCTTCACCCCCTTGCTTAACCCTTGGCCCTTGGAGTTTTGGTTTTATTTCTTTAAGCTTGGCTCTTCTATAGCCCTGTTTATTGATATTTTATTAGACATTTTTCGTCCATTTTATATCCTTACACCTTTTGTCATAAACTTGATTTTACTTAATATGTTTGGAATGACTATTGTACACGACATGGTATGACAAGGAACTAGCATAACACGACAGTGACCCGTAGTGGTGCACTCCTGACATGACCAACCTGACATGATAGTGGCCCATCGAGGCGCACTCCTGACAAGTACTCTGACATGATTTATCTTGATAACTTAATTTGACCTGCCTTGACACCGTGGGTAGTTCTTTCTTGCTTGCTTGTTAAATCCACCAGTCTTGTCTTGCATCATGTCTAGGACATGAATCCCTGCTTTCCTACGGACAGGGATTCATACTGAATCTGGCTAGGTTAATGACTAGATGGATCAAATAGTTCATGGAGAATTCCCCAGTTACCTGTTGTCCCTTTGGTCCCGGCCTTATATATATATACATGGGATTTGTTGCTATCCGTCGAGATGAGCGCACTTCCAGCCCGCCGTCGAGTGTGGTACCTTAGGACACATGTATCTTACTACAGTGTGTCTGCTATATCTTGCTATCTTTTTCTTTTCTTGCTGGGATCACTCAGGTAGTAACAAACAGGTAACCGGACTTGGAAATCTCATTGCATCTTGCTAGTAATTAGGCCATATGATAACCCTAGTTAGTTAAAGTAGTAAGCCGTAGTACTTGCTTGGCCGTGATTGATTGGATGGAGTCTAGTCCCGCTTGTCCTATCCTGATCCTGTACAAGGTCATGACATGACATGATTACTCGTGCTTTACCTTAATCATGATTAATTATAGGTCCTGATTTCTTGTATTTTATCTTGCTGATAAATGGTGGGAGAAACCAAGTTCCGTTCAGACGAAGGGTTACAACCCCGGTCCTTGTTTGGTTTACGGATTGTAACCTGGTTATCTGAATAGTCCTATGGTTATCTCATCGTATATCACCTGCCTGGTTTCTCCTTAATAATTGTCTTCATTATGTATTTTTTTTTATGTTCTGATATGCTGGCTTTTATTCTTATTTTATGGCCTCCTTTATGGCACTTGCTCTTTCTGGGGTCTGACCCAGCTGGTTTTGTATGGCCAGATACCGGAGCAGCAGCGAAGGATCTACCTGCTTTCCAGCCTGATGGTGAATACTAGACGGATCCCGGGCAACGAGTGGGTTTCTTTTGTTCTCCCACTGTAATTGTACATTATTCTTTTGAGGCATTTAGCCGACGAGCACCTGTTAGCTCGATGCACTTTACTTTCTGTCTGCCTACGGGCTGTAAACATGATTGGCAACTCGAGGTTGATCATGTATGACTTAACTCTTGCTAGTCCTTATATTTTGTACGACTAGTTTCATGATCATTTGGATATGTAATGTTTGGGACGCCTTACAATTGTATATTTGGTGATCTGATATCTTGTAATTATTATTAGTTGGTTGAGATTGAGACAATAGGATAATTTATGACCTTAAGAAACTGATGGCTTGTAGATAAACCCTCATATTTCTAGACAGCCGTGACCGTATAGTGAGATGGATTCCATTTTATTATACGTAGCTGGCTATGTCCGTCCCCGCTCTCCAGTATTTTGGTTCTGGGGCGTGACATGGTTTAAGTGGTGGCCCATGCAGGTCTTGTCAATCAAGAAATATGAGAGTTTACCGGATAGATGTCTCAATCTGTACTCGCCTTTGATCTCCACTCGTATCTTCTTATCTCCTTGGATCCCTGACTTGATAATATGCTTGCATCATTGTTCTATCCTGGTCCTTCCTTAATATTCCTGATGTCATTGCTTCAGTGACATCGTTCCTGTTGATCAGCCAGAAGGAGCTCAGCCGGCAGCCCAGCAACAGCAAGAAGATCAAGATCAGTCCTCAGCAGCCGTCTCTCGAGCCATGCCTTCTGGAGAACCAGTGCCCCCAATTCAGCCAGTCCAGCCAGTAGAGCCTGATGATGGCACTTTAGAAGGTCTCATCTGATCATTGTTAGCTTCTCAAGATCGTCGAGGTGATGCATTGCACCAGGCAGTACAAGATGCTCTGAACAGAAGCGGTCCTCGAGGGAATAGTGCGATCAACAACTTCAAGCGCTTGAACCCACCATTCTTCGACGGCACCGAGGATGCTATTGCTGCAGATGCCTAGCTACAGGACATTGAAGTTATCTTGGAGGCAGCCAGGACCCCTGAAGCAGAGAAGGTGGCGGTGATGTGCCTGCAGTTACTAGATCTAGCCCGCAGCTGGTGGGCTATACAAGCATCGAGTTTGGGTACGCTTGTCATGTGGGCGGTATTCAGTGATATGTTCCAGACCAAGTACTTCGACGCAGTGGCTAGATATGACCTACAGACCAGGTTTAGTAATCTCAGGCAGATGAGCAGGACGGTCGACGGATATGCGGCCGAGTTTTCAAGGTTGAGTCGGTTTGCTCCCACCTTGGTGGCAACCGAGCTAGACAGAGCACATCGATTTCAGCAGGGGCTCCACTTGGAGATCATATTGGCAGTAGAGCAGTTCGAGCACAGAACTTTTGATGCCGTCTTGCGAGCAGCGAGGAGGCATGAGTATACTTCCCGAAGGATAGCGGACAGGACCGGGGGTCGGAAGCGGTCTCACGGCCAGATGACCCAGTCTTCAGCACCAGCTCCGGCAGCTAGGGCCTTGACTATTGGAGTTTCCCAAAGGACGGATTCGGTTACGTCGGTTCAGCATTCAACCCCGACGTACCCGCAGCAGCAGAAGCAGAAGCAGTCCTCCGCAATGGGCTGCACTCATTGTGGGAAGCCGGGGCATGTTGTTACTGAGTGTCACAGAGCACAGGGATTGTGCTTGGTTTATGGTTCGCTGGACCACATGATGGGATCTTGTCCATTCAGAAACAGATCATCGTCGACAGTAACTAGTCCCTCGGTTATGGGACAAGCACCAGCACCAGAACCAGCTCCAGTTCACCAACCACAGCAGTTCCCGTTCCTGGGTCCATTGCTAACTCAGGCCCAGGCCTTTCAGCAGCAGAGGCCTCAGCAGTTCGCCCTGGCCCAGGCCCAGATCCAGAATCGGCAGAGAGGTATCTGTGTCCCATTGTCTTGCTTTCCACCGTCGTTATGCGGGACACATATCATGTTTCATGTATCCTAATTACAACGGTATATCCCAGGCCCGAGCCATTTTCTAGATCATTCGAAAAGGTTGGTACCAATTGCCTTTAACCTTTTCGTATGAGGAAAGGCTCGTGTCCCTGTTTGACTAAAGAGAGAGACCTCAAGCGCAAGACTATCAGTTTAGTTCATGTTGCTTGAGTTCATCGCTCCTTGGGAGAGTCAAATGTGGGAGTGTGCGGATAATATCCGATCACGTTATCCCAACCTGTTTGACTCGTGAGGTATAATGTCTTTCTTATGCCTTGCGCTCTTCATTCCTTGATTGCATGTATGATTGTATGATTGAATTGCTTAGCGTAGTTGTTGGTGCATAGTGTAGCTTGCCGTGACAATCTCTAGCTCCTTGATTAAATTTCGAGGACGGAATTCTTTTAAGGTGGATAGAGTTGTCACCCTCATTTTCCGTATTTTTCCCATATTTCGTATTTATACTCGTATCTGAATTTTGGCAGGTATTTTTATTTTTCTCAACTTATGAAATTTTGGTATTTCTCGTATTTTGGGTTTTGTCATGGCTCGGTTTTAATTGATTTGGATTGGTTTGGTTGGGTTTAATAGGTATTGGATCACCTTAGCCTATGCTCCACCCTCAACACACCACAACCCACCCTCTTATATTCCCCACCTACCACTCTCTCTCTTCATTACCACCACCATTAATTTTCTTCTTCTTCTTCTTCTCCTTCCTCCATAACTCTCCCAACCCTAGGCAAGTGCATCTTGCCACTACATGAGAACCCTCTTTTATTTGTCCCTTTGCTAGATTAGGACATGGTGATCAACATTAGTTCTTAGCATTTTGTGATTTGGAGTCTCCATTGTTCTAGATCTAAGTCTTCCTAATTTTAGATTTTTGCATGTTTTGATCTATTTTAGTTGGTTTTCTATGAGTTTTGATGTTTCCATATGGAAGAGCATTCAGTTTCACCCAAGTTGGAGCTTTGGAAATCCGGATTTGGAGTTCGGATGGCCAA
Organism: Iris pallida; assembly: GCA_029216955.1. Classification (NCBI taxonomy): domain Eukaryota; kingdom Viridiplantae; phylum Streptophyta; class Magnoliopsida; order Asparagales; family Iridaceae; genus Iris; species Iris pallida. The sequence goes on from JANAVB010007399.1 coordinate 32,267,474, forward strand.
GTTGTGAGCTTTCGAAGCTTTGGGTTCAGCCATGGTGTTCTTGCTGTCTGGAGAAGACAGTGAGCAGTGTGTGCAGAAATGTTTAGCTTACGCACCCTGAGCTACGCGCGCTCTTTAGCGCTGCGTACGCAGACTTGAGTACACTTCCTGTTGGAAGCGTGACTCCTTGAGCGTGCGTGACTTTTCACGTACGCAGCTCCCTTGAGCGTGCGTGACTATTCACGTATGCAGCTCCCTTGAGCGTGCGTGACTTTTCACCTATGCTGCTCTCTGTAGCGAGCGTGACTTTTTACCTACGCTGCTCCCCTTGAGCGTGCGTGACTTCTACGTACGCAGCTCTCTTGCGTGCGTGACTTTTACGTACGCTGCCCTGAGCGTGCCTTGGTACGCAGACTTGAGTGTGCCTTGGTACGTAGACTTGAGCGAGCCTTGCGTGCGTGACTTTTCACGTACGCTGCTCTCTTGCGTGCGTGACTTCTACGTACGCTGCCCTGAGCGTGCCTTGGTACGCAGACTTGAGTGTGCCTTGGTACGCAGACTTGAGCGAGCCTTGCGTGCGTGACTTCTACGTACGCTGCTCTCCTGCGTACGTGACTTTTACGTATGCTGCTCCCCTGCGTGCGTGCTTTTGTGCGTACTCTGCCCTTGACCCCCTTGCTTAACCCTTGGCCCTTGGAGTTTTGGTTTTATTTCTTTAAGCTTGGCTCTTCTATAGCCCTGTTTATTGATATTTTATTAGACATTTTACGCCCATTTTATATCCTTACACCTTTTGTCATGAGCTTGATTTTACTTAATATGTTTGGAATGACTATTGTACACAGCATGGTATGACAAGGAACTAGCATAACACGACAGTGACCCGTAGTGGTGCACTCCTGACATGACCAACCTGACATGATAGTGTCCCGTCGAGGCACACTCCTGACAAGTACCCTGACATGATTTATCTTGATAACTTAATTTGACCTGCCTTGACACCGTGGGTAGTTCTTTCTTGCATGCTTGTTAAATCCACCAGTCTTGTCTCGTATCATGTCTAGGACATGAATCCCTGGTTTCCCACGGCCAGGGATTCATACTGAATCTGGCTAGGTTAATGACTAGATGGATCAAATAGTTCATGGAGAATTCCCCAGTTACCTGTTGCCCCTTTGGTCCCGGCCTTATATATATATACATGGGATTTGTTGCTATCCGTCGAGATGAGCGCACTTCCAGCCCGCCGTCGAGTGTGGTACCTTAGGACACATGTATCTTACTATAGTGTGTCTGCTATATCTTGCTATCTTTTCCTTTTCTTGCTGGGATCACTCAGGTAGTAACAAACAGGTAACCGGACTTGGAAATCTCATTGCATCTTGCTAGTAATTAGGCCATGTGATAACCCTAGTTAGTTAAAGTAGTAAGCCGTAGTACTTGCTTGGCCGTGATTGATTGGATGGAGTCTAGTCCCGCTTGTCCTATCCTGATCCTGTACAAGGTCATGACATGACATGATTACTCGTGCTTTACCTTAATTATGATTAATTACAGGTCCTGATTTCTTGTATTTTATCTTGCCGATAAATGGTGGGAGAAACCAAGTTCCGTTCAGACGAAGGGTTACAACCCCGGTCCTTGTTTGGTTTACGGGTTGTAACCTGGTTATCTGAATAGTCCCATGGTTATCTCATCGTATATCACCTGCCTGGTTTCTCCTTAATAATTGTCTTCATTATGTAATTATTTCTTTTTTTATGTTCTGATATGCTGGCTTTTGTTCTTATTTCGTGGCCTCCTTTGTGGCACTTGCTCTTTCTGGGGTCTGACCCAGCTGGTTTTGTATGGCCAGATACTGGAGCAACAGCGAAAGATCTACCTGTTTCCCAGCCCGATGGTGAACACTAGACGGAACCCGAGCAACGAGTGGGTTTCTTTTGTTCTCTCGTTGTAATTGTATATTATTCTTTTGAGGCATTTAGCCGACGAGCACCTGTTAGCTCGATGCACTTTACTTTCTGTCTGCCTACGGGCTGTAAACATGATTGGCAACTCGAGGTTGATCATGTATGACTTAACTCTTGCTAGTCCTTACATTTTGTACGACTAGTTTCATGATCATTTGGATATGTAATGTTTGGGACGCCTTACAATTGTATATTTGGTGATCTGATATCTTGTAATTATTATTAGTTGGTTGAGATTGAGACAATAGGATAATTTATGACCTTAAGAGACTGATGGCTTGTAGATAAACCCTCATATTTCTAGACAGCCGTAACCGTATAGTGAGATGGTATTTTGGTTCTGGGGCATGACACATCAGCATTCTGGAGTGCTTCGCTTAATGCGACACGAAGATCCTTGGAGAGCCTTAAGAGCTCGTATAGCGACAACTTTGCTGGCGTATTAGCCAATTGTGCTAATATGTCGAAGTTGTAAGTGGCCTGTCGAAGCGGGTCTCCCTTGTCTTGGACTTATCAGCTAGCGGAGGCTGAGATGGCCTTGGAACATCGGAGGAAGGCAACGTTGCTAGCTGAGGATCTTTGGCTGGACTATCCCGTGCGGGCTGGACTTGTGCTCCAGACTGGGTAACAACATCTGCAGCTTCTTCAACTTTAGCAGAAATTGTATGGCAGGCTCTAGACTTCCTGCCCTTCTTCTTGTTGGTAGGAGATGACACCCCCTGGGTAACTTCGGGCACCAAGTCTGGATGCACCCACATGATCTCTCCTCGTGATGTAGTGAGGGGTACCAATCCAGATGTCTGGCTCAGGGCGGGTGAAAGATTAGTAACCTCCATCGTTGCCTAGGAGACAGGTATTACCCCGTCTGGAGTGCTTGTTGGAGGGAAGTTGTCGAACTGAATCGATACCATGTTTGCCGCCACAGTAACCTCTTCAAAGTCTATCGACAGAGCTTTAGAGTCGATAAGACTCTGGATGTACCGCTTCAATTGGAAGAAATCCTGGGTGGCGTGATGGACATAGCGGTGGAGGTGACAGTACTTTGGGTCCTCCATTTCTGCTGCTCGGGGATCGCACGTTGGTGGCGGGAGCTGGATCCTACCCCCTTTTAAGAGCATATCGAAAATAGGTTTGACATGACTATCTTCCAACGAGTAATTGATCTTGGCCACTGACCTTCCGTCTGTTTTTGTTCGGGCTTCTGAGTCGTATCAGTGACCATGGCCTATTTCCCCTTATTGTCCCGGTTGGTAGTGGCGCCACTGTTGTTGTTACTGGAGGTGGGACCATGACGTCTGTCCTTATCTTCTCCGTCTGGGATGTGTAATCCCAACTGGCGAGCCTTCTTCAATTTTGCCTCCGCATTGGTGCACTTATGATGAAAGTCGCCCAATCTCTAAATTGATTGTCTCCGATCCCGAGGCTAATTGCAGGGAGCAGCTTCTTCTGGCAGATTTCAATTAGGGAGCTCTCGGGATTGCCCTGAGGCAATCTCATTGTGGTTTGGCAAAACTGCTCGATATAGTTTCTCGTCAGTTCCCTCTCTCCGTGAACAACGTCCATGGGAGATGACATCATGACATCATGCCCCACTTCGTAGAATCTCTCCAGGAACATGTGCTTGAAGCCGTCAAAAGAATGGATACAGTTGTCGGGAAGGTTGCGGTACCAGTCGAACGCGATCCCCTCCAATGCTCCGATGAATAATCGCGTGAGGATGGCGTCACTATGCGGCAGGTGGTCGGTAGTGACTTCAAAGTATGTCATGTATCGACTAGCAGAGGTCTTCCCATCGTAAGAATCGATATGGAACGGCTTGTACCGTGGTAGAAAAGGTACGTCCCTCCATGCGACGGGATATGGCTGTCGTATTCTGAGATCCCGAGAGGAGTCTCGGGCATTGAACATCGCTCGGAGCTCCTGGACTTCCCTCCTAGCCTCCTTGGCTTCATCTGCAGCTGAAGGAACGGATGGTGCTATGGGATCATCACCCAAAGGAGGGGCGGTCATGTTGGAGTTCGTGTTGACTGCGGGTCCCAAGCTTGTTTGTCCGGGCGTCCTCGCTGGTTGAGCTGGCAAGGCGGCTTTGATCTCGTCCACCGACTTGACTAAGGACATGAGCATGGCTTCGAGCACTTCTAGCCGTTTTCGGTCGGAAGGCGCTTCATGATCGTCGTCAGTCATAAAGTCTGTCCTCACTTAGGTAGAGGTGGAAGGGATTGTGGCAGAGATACTCTCGGTGCCGTACCCCTGTATAGAGAAATCATCAAAAAATATCAAAATATTATCTTCGTCAGACTCAGAAGGGGTGCTACCCCTGTACAGGAAGCCGTATCGTCTTGGCGAGGGAAGTGGCGCTCAGGGAAATATGATTCTGTTGCAGAGTTCTGGAGGATCTCTGCCCCCTGCGTGTGCTCTTGGTACACCGGGTTGTCGCATACATTGAGGGGGCTGCTACCCCCAGCTTCATCTACTCTCAAGGAGGTCGAAGGTGCACCCCCGGGTGCAAAAAGCCTCTTTTTCGATCGATTGCCTAGATAGACACCTTATGTGGTTGACAGAAACCCCCCAGATGAGGGTCTTCTTGCAATACTAGACGAGATGGCCGGGCTGGAAGAGTATGCCTTCTTTCCTCCCTTGCCAGGGCGATCCTTTTGAGTTGAATTATAGGAGGCGAAAGGAAACTCTTCGTCCCCTGGATTTTATACCTGTCGGACAGGTGTTGGCTGCTGCAGTCGCTGGAAAACTGACTGCCGATCTTCAGGCGCTGATGATTTGTTCCAGCAGCAGTTGATGATGACTTGGGTGCAACGACGCCCTGAGAGGGACTCATTGCATGCTGACACTCTCGTCTTGTGCTTGTGAGTAATTACTCACATAAGTCGGTAGGAAGTTGCTCTGCCTTTGCACCAAACTTGTGAACTCGGGTGTCCAGAGCGCTCGAGTGCTTAGGCATCATGTTTGCTCCCTGATCCGTGGCTAGCAAAAGCACTTGCTCTGGATCTTTAGAGGGAGAATTTAAAGACCCACCCTGTCTGTTTGCCCTGGGGGACTGGACGCGGGTGGTTCTGTACAACTTTCCGTTAGGAGCCCGTGTAATAGTTAACGGGGCCTACGGATAGCCAGCAACTTGAACAGTTGACTGGGCTGGTTGAGCCCGCACTTCCCTAGACTTTTTTGACTTAGCGCCCAAAGGCGCGTAGTAAAAAGAGTCCAGATTGATACATTATGCATCCTCGGTGGGCCGTATAACATTGGGCCTGCATGAGAGGTGGTCGAACATAGAGCTTCTGACAGGGCCGTATGAGACGTCCTGTCTGTGGGCAGGATTGGTCCTCGCATGGCCCATCTTCTTGCGGTTAGAGCTGGTTGCCGCATGGATCATCTTCCTACGGCGAGAGTTGGCTGCCGCTTGAGTTGTCTGTCTGCGGCCAGAGTTGGCTGTTGTATAGGCAGACTGCCTATCTGCTCTCTGCAGCCTCCTCTTTGTCTACATGGAATTCCCTTGTATCTTCCAAAATTCAGCATCGTAGTATTTTTCTCTGCTAGATTTGGAAACAGTGGGGTCCTCTGCGGTTGGAAACAGAGCCACATGAGAGTTCTGGTCACCGTCTTGGGCTGCAAAAGGAGCTTCTTCGAGAACTTGGTCGGGGGCAACAGTTTTGGGCACCGACACCTTGCGAGTCCTCTTCGGATTGGCTCGCTTCTGAGACGGGCTGGCGCTTCCTTCAGAGAGCAATTCTTTGAAGGCTTGTTGGTCGAAGCGGACCACAAGCATCTGCTGTGTAGAGTCGAGCTTGGACGCGTCAGATTACGTCACCAACTTCTCATCGGAAGAAAATGTTGTCCCCAGCAGATTTGCCATCTTATTTGCTATAAAAATCAACAACAGATATTATAGAACACTGGAATTGATTGCAAACTCGCTTGTACAAAGAAGGTCCTAGAAAGAAAGCCTAAGAAACAATCTAAGTAAAATTATTTAGTTTTGATTCTGGGGGGTGACGGTGGAGGCTCGGGAAAATACTATCAACTCTGCCTTACTCCGTGGACTATCTGATCCAGTCTCTAGCTCGTAAAGATATTACTTTTTTCTTGAAGGTTGGCAGTCTTTTGTCGGGGTGTGGCACACTGCTATTTATAATAGGATTAATTTTGAGCCGCATAGACGGCTTGCGGCCACGTGGCTGATTAGCACGCGAAGACCCGCTCTTGGGCTGCCATCTGTCGGTTTGTTGGGATTTTGTTGCAGCAAATCTGGGTAGTTAAGGAATTGGTCAGATTGCCACGTGTCCGTTGCATATGGTATTCTCAGTCTTCGATCATGTGGGGTCGCATGAGACTCATGCGGCTCGGATCACAGTTACATGAAGTTTGGAAACTTTAGGGCCGCATAAGCTGGACCGCATGAGGTTCATGCGGCTTGGATGACGCTCTTTTGGCCACATGGAGGCGTACGAACCCTGCTTTTGGGCGACGTCTCACGTCTTATTTTTCTTGTTGAAGTGTCAGAACTGTCATATTTTGCCAGGACTTGTCAGCTTTATCTGTCGAACTGCTCCTCTTTGGTCGCATATTTTCCTTCTACAGCTGTTCGTCGATGGGCTGCATATGTCTTTGAACAGTTATGCGACTTTCCTTCATACGGACCTGATTGGCCCGAAGTACCTATGCGGCAATTTGTCATCTGCATGAACTCCATATTTTTCATATTTCTACACCAACCTGACTTCCTATGCATGTGCTGGTAAATCCTACACGTGTACTGAGGTACAACCTATGTGAGCACCGAAGTGCTATCCAATGCGCTAAGTGTTCCTACGCGATATATGTTAGTACATCCAAGTGTCCAGCACGAATATGGTGAATGGTCGGTAGCAATGACGTGGTGTGTTTGCGTATTGCATTACCCTAAGAAAGGATCCTTATGTATGACTCCTTGAGCCAGTATGGATCCTTTCTTGGGGTACTCATACAATGTACGACAACTAGAGGAATGAGAAAGGGTTTAACTAGGTAACTAAATTTGGTAGATAGATTAGGAGGGAAGAATCTCGAGATCGTGCCATACTAGCCGCTCAGGTCCCGTCCTGATGTGTTGGGTTGGCTGCCACGGATATACTTTCATCCGCCTGTGGTAGATGACTATATTCGACTCTTATGTGCTATGTGTTATATGTTTTTGCACGGTAGCCTTATGGGGGACCGGTGCATAATCAATGTGCTACGTGTTTGTATAAATAATGGATTTATTAGCCTTGCTGGAATGACACGATCTGAGGATTCCTATAATTAGCATTGCGAGGATAACTCCACCAATATAGAAAGGCATAGGAATGATTTGGCCACTTGTAAAATGACTTACATATGCCTTGTGCCTTACGCTAGTAGCCGAGGGACATAGACTGTCATGGTGCGTGGTCCAACCCATGTCCTTATTTGGTTGTTGGTTTGGGCTATCGTACTGCGACTGGCTGTGGACCGAGGTTACGAGCGGAAGCTTTTTATTGTTATTACAATATATTATTATGCTTGGGTTTTATCTCACACTTTTGCGCTCCCTTGTGGTACTTGCTATTCGGGGCCTGACCCCGCTGGTTTTGTTTGGCCAGATCTCGTAGCAGTGCCTAAGGATCCAGCCTTCTACCCGAACAATGGCGCACACCAGGAGCATGTGCGCCAAGGACTATGAGTGGGTTTCTTCCTTACCGCTCTAATATCTTCTATTTTGTACTTGGCATTTAGTCACTGGCACCTGTTTAGCTGGCTGTTCTGAACATTAGTTTTCTTTTACATAAATATTATTAAATCAAAGTACAGCTGACTATGGTTATGTACCTATAACTCTCGGCACTAGCTTATCATTTTGTATAGCTAGGCTCATGATTCATTTTGATGAAGCGTCGGGGACGCCTTACTGCTTTGTCTTATATGATCATTATTTACTGTTTCTTGTTTTTTGTGATTGAAACATAGATGCTCCATGTCACCATAGGAGACTTGGTTGTAGCATGCACTTCCTTGTCTCTTGACAGCCACGATTGTCGTATGACATTTATATACCTCATACGGTGTAGCTTGCCTAGTTACCCTCAGCATTCTGATACTGAGGTATGACATGATTTTATTAGTGGGCCATGCAGGTCTATTTTTTAGACTTGTGGGGTGTTGCGATTAAAAAAGTCTCAATCAAAACTTGTTCCTTTTGATCTCTTGCTCCGTCTTCTCTTCCTCGCCTTGATTAATAACTTGAATTGCATCCTTGAATCTTTCTTGTCAATTGATATCCTATATCTTTCCCTATAGGGGTGCTTCTTTCTCAGTAGCAGGCGAGGCCAATGTGGAAGGACAACTAGCAGAGCATGGCTCGACAGGGCAACATCAGGGAGGAGTACCTTTCCCTAGGCAGATTCGAATGAAAGTGTTGCCAGAGCCGGTAGGACAACAGGTACCAGAGACTCCTGCACCATCGGTGGTACCGGCAGCAGCGATAGTACCCGATGCTGCAGCTCTCCTGGAGGTTATTCAGGGATTTCTGGCCACTCAGCAGCGTCAGGTAGCAGCCCAACAACAACAGCATACCCAGCAGCAAGAACACAATGTATTACTGAACCAGGGGTTACAGTTAGCCCTTGAGAGGAGTGTCAGGAATAATTCGGGAGTGTCAGGGAGGTTTTGTCGACTTAACCCGAGGTACTTTGACGGCACGGAGGATGCCATTACGGCGGATGCTTGGCTTCAGGATATTAAGGCCATATTGACAGCAGCAAAGGTTCCAACAGAAAAAAAGGTTGACCAGGTCAGACTGCTACTTCATGATCTCGCCCGCGACTGGTGGGCATCAGAAGAGGTTGGAATGAGGTATCATATTTCTTGGGATAGCTTCAGTACCAGGTTCAAGGCCAAGTACTTTAGCGTAGTAGCTCGGTATGAGCTCTAACAGAGATTTATCAGCCTCAAGCAGGCTAGTAAGACAGTAGATGGATATGCAGCAAAGTTCTGCAGACTGAGTAGGTTTGCTCAGACGTTGGTGGCGACGGAGCCAGAGAGAGCTATGAGGTTCCAGCAGTGACTTCATTTATAAATTATGCAGCTGGTAGAGGGGTATAAATTATGCAGCTGGTAGAGGGGCACGACTACCAGACATTCGATGCAGTATTGATGGCGGCTCGAAGGCACGAGCTTACTATTCAAAGGTTATCAGCAAGGATTAGAGGCCAAAAGAGGTCTCATATGCAGAGTACGGGAGGAAGAGGAGTAGTACATCGGACGTCAGCACCAGTGCATGGCGTCCGTATTCGTGATACAGCACCAGTCATGACAGTTGTGACAGCACCAGTTCGACAACAGCAATCGAGGCACCAACAAAGTCAGGAGGCACCAGTAGGTTGCACTTATTGTGGTAAGGGAGGGCACACTCGGGAAGTGTGTCGGTCAGCGAATGGACAGTGCTTGAGGTGTGGAGGTTCAGACCATCGTATAGCTACGTGCCTACAGATACAAAAGCCAGGAGGGCCAGCTCAACAGTTTTCAACGTTGCCAGCTCCGGAGGTAGCACCGTATCAAGGGCCAACACTAGCAGTATGGCCATTAGCCCAGCGTCCATTACTGATACAGGCTCAGATGTATCGACAATTACAGCATCAGACAGGACTGCAGAGGCCGCAGTAGCAGGTCCATGGAAGGCAGCAACAGGGGGTTCGGCAGGATCAGAGGCAGGTAGAATTTGGAGTATTTGAGCAGAGGTTGGCCGAAGGCGGTCAGATTGTGGGTAATATTTGAGTATTACTCATTATAATTCCTTGAGTTCTATATTCGAAGAGTAAAGGCGACTTTCTCGTCTCACTCATCGACTCTCCTATCACGTGATACGTGATGTTCATCATGTGTCCCGACTACGAGAGTACGTCCTGGGCAGATTCTCGTTCTTGATTAAGTCATAGGTACCGGTTTATCTCAAGCGTTGACCCTTGTCTATTTTGGGAGTCAGCGTAGGACCGCGTGGACGAATTCCTACTCAACTGACTCGGGAGGCATATTTTATTCATATGTCTCCAATCACTTTCCTTCTAGGGTATGATTATTGTTTGTGCTTTTACTTGATTATCCTTTCTTTCGTAATCTGTTCATGTGCCATGTGTTGTTTGATAATTGTGCTTGCTATACGTCCTGAGTGTATTTTATGATCTGAGAGCGCGCTCGACTAGCCCTATCAAAATTTCGAGGACGAAATTTTTCTAAGGAGGGTAGAGATGTCATTCCCGTTCCCGAAATACATAATTTTTTGATTTTTTTGTATGTGGTATCTGGCACCTGTATCTTGATTGCATGTATCGTGTATTTATAACTGGCCATAGCATGGAACAGTATCTCGTCGCAGATTAGTTTGACACCCTTTGTCCTTATCTGGTTGTAGACATGGCTCACTGCTTCAATAATAAGATTTTTGGACCATGTTGTGGTTAGGATTTTTATTAAATTAATTTAATTAGTTGTATCATGTGTCATTTAATATGTCATTAGTCATATGGTTAAGAGCATGCTTAAGCTTAGGGTTTTCTTGAGTCAACCCAACCCCTATATATAATCTCTTCCACACACTCTCTCCTCATTCACTCTTTCTATTTTCTTCCTCAAAGAAACATTTAGGAAAGTACATCTTGCACAAATGAGAGACCACTTGCATTTTTTATTTCTTGTTATTTCTTTGATATTATTAGTCTAGATTGTTCATCTTTTCATTCTTTACAAGTTTAGTTATTGGTGTTTTTTATTTTAAAGGCTACTTTTGTGTAGATCTAAGTTTCTAAAAAAGGGTTTAATAGATTTTTGTGGTTTTGATCTATCAAACTTAGATGTTTTCTAAAACTAATTGTTCTATGTTGTAGAGATTTTGATTTCATGCAGTTTTGGCTTTTATTTCGCTTGCTTTCGAGTTCGGATGAAGAACTTATGGCCATGGTAAGTTTTTGGAACTTTTATGGTTGAACATGTTGTTTGGGGATGACGAACCCTATGCGCCGGGATTGTCCATGCGCCAAAATTTTCATGCGCCCGGGAGGCAATGCGGCGAGAGGCCATGCGCTGTAAAGTCCCAGAAACGCGTCCTTTTGACTCCGTGCGTATTATGCGCATAGGTTCTCTATGCGCATGAACTGAAGACGCAACGTAAGTTTTATCCATCACTACAACAAAAAAACCTTTTAATGACGGCTAAAAAGCGTCATTAATGACGAACCATGACGCTTTTTTTTCCACAGTAACCATTATGAAAACGGGTGTTATAAATGTTTTTTAAAAGCGTCATAAAATAACCGTCATGAATAGTTTCTATAAAAGCGTTATGAATAGTTAATATATAGTGCACAATTCAGAACAATTTTAAAACGTCATGAATAGATAATATGTACAGGCTCAATGTAGCACATTTATAACACTTTATACTATTCAAATTAGCACATTTATAATGCTCTATACTGCACAGTATATATTACATTCCAAAAACTTAACATTATATATCACCATCTTTATTACATTTCTCAAAATAGAGTACATATCAACATCTTTATTACATTGAATATCCAAATACAGAATGTACCCAAAAAATAGGAATAAATCTCTCTTTTGCTAACCAAATTATTAGAAATATTTACTTATGTACATTCTGACCATGGATCTTCTCTCTGCCATCTCTTGAAGATATCGGGAGTCCCAAAGAGAAGTAGTGTCGCAGCTGAGCGACGACTTGGTGCTGCTGCAGCCGGCGCAGTCGTGGGAGAGCCTCAATCCCTTACTCTCGCCTGAACCCTCACCAGTGCCATCAGTACATCTACTACAGATGGCAACTAACTCCTCTTGGCCAGCATCTCCACAGATATCACAGACTTTGACCTACAACCATATTGCATTTGGAATGTCACACTTCAAATAGGAATAGCATCAAATAGGAATAGCATCTCCACAGAATGGGACTAAGTTCTTTCCAAGCATACAAATGATAAAAGATGACTAATAAAAACAGGAGCCTAGCACGGAAAATTTATTGTAAAAAAATAGCTAGAACTGAAAAATTTTACTGTAATGATAAAAGATGACTAATAAAAACAACTATAACTGAAAAAATAGTAAAGAAATTACCTTTGAACCTTTAAGATCTTCTCTCTTCAGTTCATTGGCCTGAAAATGATAACATAAGCAGAGAAAATGACAACATAAATAGCTCCAAGAGGTACATAAATTAGCGAGAAGAGGCTCAGATTCAGCTTCAGTCCATAATTACTCACTCACAATTGGAGGTGGACACCCACTCTCATCATCACTTTTTCCAACAAATGGCTGCAATGGAGCTGCCTTGCCATCTGAAGGAGCAGCCAAATCATCATTGCCAAAAAAATTCTTGTTCTTCTTCTTTTCCTTTTTTTTTTTCCTTTTTTTCCTCTCCTCTCCCCTCCTCTCCTTAATTCTAATTCCCCTGACAAGTAATGGCTGCACTGTGTGCCTAGCCATTGGCCGAGGAAGAGAAACAAAGAAGAAATTGAAGGATAAATGAGAATATAAGACGAGAAAAAATGGTAGTCTAAAGTATGAATTCAGACATCATATAATACAATGTTAATTTTCTCTACAGTTAGCAAAAAGTGCAAGATTAATGGCACCAGCTCCACAGCAAGTTGCTAATGAATGGGAACTCATCACTTTCTACTAAAACAGTTTTGATTGCAATTAACAAAAGAAACAAAGGCATATACACAATCGATTTGTCCTGATTGCACTAATAGTATACAACCGTACCAGAAAGAGCCATTAATCCATCAAAATATTACTCCATTGAATGATAAGATCATTCATGTCTTCCCATTCTTAACTACTCTGTATATGGAATTCTCTCTGTTACAGGTTCCGAGTGTTAACCTCACAGTGCTAGTAGTCATTGGTAACACAAATATCACATTGTTAGTATTCAGTGTTTGACTGCTGCTACCTTTACAAAGTAGATTACCAAATAGAGTTGAATGTAAGAGAAGGATTCATGTAGACAACCCAAACATTTGGGATAAAGGCTGGACAATTGTTTTGCTGTTGTTATATAGGGTAGAAATCTTCAGATTTCAACCGATATAGCTCAAAAAAAGAGGGTAGTAAGTAATTACCAGAACTTGAACTCGGGAAGGCGGCGCATGAAGGGCTTGAACTCGTCGGACCCCCTCGTCGGCAGCGAGGCCCCGTCCATGCCAACGTACCTGCAAAGCATCGAACAAAAGCAGATATAAATAGGGACACACAATCAAATTAACGTACCTGCAAAGCAAGGTAAGGGTAAACACAAAATCCAACGAATTATTTGTTTTCACGGTAATAAAAAATTTGAGAACATAATCTAGCCGACTCACCAATGAAAGGGGCCCAAATAGAATTAGTATGGGGTGAAAGGCAATTGCTTCTGGATCAAAAATAAGAATTTATTTTGTATACAAAAAAGTCAATATCAATAGCAACCAATATGACCCCAGCAAACAAACAAAGGTTGCTAATCAAACTAAAATGGGAAGGTATAAAATAAGACCTTCAGCACAGTATATACTAAGCACATTAACTACAAAGCACCTTAACTATAATGGACTATAATAAAATTTGTTCCGTACCAAAAATTGAATACTGAAGCAACCAATATATTTGGTAGGAACAATAAATGGATTACTAGCAAACAAAAAATGAGGAGTGAGGACAACAATAATAAAAATGTAACCTTCTAATGCAGTTACATCAAACACCTTAACTACAACAATCAAACACCAATCTGGGTCCAGAATAAGAAATTATTTTGTATTCGACAAATCAAAAGTCTATTCTTATACTAGATCAATCCACTATCAATTCCATTCAAACAAATCCTATGACAACTATCAGCTATCCGGGCATCAGGACACAAATTTCCATTAGCATCCCTGATTTTGGATAATGCATGAAGTTTGATTCCGATATCACTAAGTTTTATCGACCATAGAAAAATATAATTTGGTCAACGACGAAACAAGAATCGAACCTGACAACAACTTCCCTTGATGTCGCACCCACAGGCTCGGGCTCCTTGATGTCAACCACCACTATGTATTTGCATAGCATCAGGGATCGATCTTGATCAAGGATGAGCATGCCGCGTACTGACCAAGTGCGTAGCCTGCATTTTCAATATTCAGTTTCCACTGATGCATTCCACGAACAGATGGTGGATGGGTTGAAATTGAGTAATCATGGCCATTGTGTTGCAGCGATGTCCATCTACTGACCGATAGATTAATGATGGGGAAGGAGATGGAACGAAAAGCTTATGGGGAACTTGTCGGAGGACGTGGGGTAGGCGGGCAGAGGGTCCCTCCTCCAATAGGGACTCAGGAATATGGGTTCCTTTCGAGGCCAACGCTCCGACGATAGGGGGCACTGCCTTCCTTTACCGCTCCATAGTCGAGATGCCCCTCCTCTACCGCCAAAAAAAATAGAGAAGCGAGAAGGATTTTGCTTCAGAGGAGATGGGTTTCTCTTAAAGGGAGAAATAGAGAGAACGTTGGCATGGACGGAGTGGAGGAGAAGGAGGGAAGGAAAGAAATAATGGGGGTGCTTCTCCTTCGTTCAATATTTTAGGGTTCTGGTTTTGGAATTGGGGTTGGAGAAGGGGGGAGGAGGAGACGGAGATGAAGAGGAGTGATTTTTTTGTAGGGTTTGGGAGACTTCCATACTTTTGGCATGGCGGAGGAGAGGGACCCCCGGTGCAGCCACAAACTCCGGATCCACGACCGACGAGAGGAAGCCGATCTAGGGTTAGGGTTTTGGAGTTGGGGGAAAGGAATAAGAAGAAGAGGAGGAGAGGAGGAGAGGAGGGTGTTGCTAAACTAGAGTTAGGGTTTTGGATCTATGGGATTTTGGAGTTGGGGGAGAGGAAGGAGAAAAAAGGATCGGAGAAGGAGAAGACCAGAACCAGAGGGAGAGAAAAAAATTTGTTGAAGCGCGGGATTTTGTCAAAAAATAAACTTAACAAATATTATAAGTTTGCCACCGCTCTAAACTATTAATAACGCTTTGTTTTATAAACGTTATAAAAAGCCCAGAATTAGCCCAAACCGTCATAGAAAAAAGGAATTTTTCAACTTAATAACGCTTATGTATCAGCCGTCATTAAAACTCCTTGTCGAGCGTCATTAAAAGGGTTTTTTGTTGTAGTGCATGCGCTGGAATTTTTATGCATTGGGATTCTCATGCACTGGAATTCTCATGCGCTGGAATTCTCATGTGCTGGAATTCTCGGGCACTGGAATTTTCATGCGCTGAATTCTCATGCGCTGAAATTCTCCGAATTTAATATTTTTGCCTGTTTGAGCTGTTTTGTAGCTATAATATTCTAAAACACAGAACATAAAAATTGTAGATCTTTGTCTTGGCTTCAAGAATCTTCATGTCTTGTTCTAACTGGAGTTTATATGCGATTGATAGTTTCAATCCTCTGTGGATGTTCTTGACCTTTCTTGCATATTTTTCTGTTTTTGACCTTCATTCCCGACCTGACTACCTATGCATGTGCTGGTAAATCCTACACGTGTACTGAGGTACAACCTATATGAGCACGGAAGTGCTATCTAATGTGCTAAGTGTTCCTATGCGATATACGTTAGTACATCCAAGTGTCCAACACGAACATGGTGAATGGTCAGTAGCAATGACGTGGTGTGTTTGCGTATTGTATTACACTAAGAAGGGATGCTTATGTATGGCTCCTTGAGCCAGTACGGATCCTTTCTTAGGGTACTCATATAATGTACGACATCTAGGGGAATGAGCATGTGACCACGACCTGTGAAATTTCGAGATTAACTTAAGGTTTAACTAGGTAACTAAATTTGGTAGATGCATTGGGAGGAAAGAATTTCGAGATCATGCCATACTAGCCGCCCCAGGTCCCATCCTGACGTGTTGGGTTGGCTGCACAGATATGGTTTCATCTGCCTATTGTAGATGACTATATCCGACTCTTATGTCCTATGTGTTATATGTTTTAGCGCGGTAGCCTTGCGGGCGATCGGTGCATAATCAATGTGCTACGTGTTTGTATATTTAATAGATTGGCTAGTCCTGCTGGAACGACATGATCTGAGGATTCCTATAATTAGCATTGTGGGGATAACTCTGCCAATCTAGAAAGCCGTAGGAATGATTTGGCCGCTTGTAAAATTACTTGTGTGTGCCTTGCGCCTTCCGCTAGTAGCCGAGGGACATGGACTGTCATGGTGCGTGGTCCAACCCATGTCCTTGTTTGGTTGTTGGGTTGGGTTATCATGCTGTGACAGGCTGTGGATCGAGGTTACGACCAAAAGCTTTTTATTGTTATTACGATTTATTATTATGCTTGGGTTTTATCCCACACTTTTGTGCTCCCTTGTGGTACTTGCTATTCGGGGCCTGACCCCACTGGTTTTGTTTGGCCAGATCTCGTAGCAGCGCATAAGGATCCAGCCTTCTACCCGAACAATGGCGCACACCAGGAGTATGGGCGTCAGGGACCATGTGTGGGTTTCTTCCTCACCGCTCTAATATCTTCTATTTTGTACTTTGTATTTAGCCACTGGTACATATTTAGCCGGTTGTTCTATACATTAGTTTCCTTTTACATAATTATAATTAAATCAGACTACAGCTGACTACGGTTATGTACCTATGACTCTTGGCACTAGCTCATCATTTTGTATAGCTAGGCTCATGATTCATTTTGATGAAGCATCGGGGACGCCTTACTGCTTTGTCTTATATGATCATTATTTATTGCTTCTTGTTTTGAGTGATTGAGACATAGATGCTCTGTGTGACCATAGGAGACTTGATGGTAGCATGCACCCTTGTCTCTTGACAGCCACGATCGTCGTATGACATTTGCATACCTCATACGGTGTAACTGGCCTAGTTACCCTCAGTATTCTGGTACTGGGACGTGACAAGCGAGGTGCAAGGTACGCGAGGTGCACGAGGTGTACGCGAGGTGCACGAGGTGTGCGAGGTACATCAGGTGCATGAGGTACACGAGGTGCGTGAGGTACACGACGTACACGAGGTGCACGAGGTGCAAGGTGCGCAGACCAAAAGGTGTACGAGGTACGAGAGGTGTAAGGTGCGTAGACCAAAAGGTTCACGATGTGTAAGATGAGCAGACCAAAAGGTGCCCGAGGTGCAAAGTGCACGGAACAAAAGGTGCGCGAGGTGTCGTCCCTACTAGAAAGCTTTTGGCCATGGAGTTTTAGAAACTTCCAATGTCCATTACTTGGGCTATAAGACTCAAAATTGGAAAAAATAAAGGTCAAAACTGAATGAAATTAAATTCTCTACAACGTGGAACAAGTAGTGTTCATAAAAAAGTAAGTTTGATAGATCAAAACCATAAAAATCCACAAATCCTAGTTTTTGGAACATAGATCTACTCAAAACTAGCTATCAAAATCGAAAATACCAAGTACTAAACTTGTAGGGAATGATGAGAAGAACAATATAGACAAATCACATCAAAGAAAAAAAAATCAAGAAATAAAAATTTCAAGAATCTTTTCGTTTGGTGCAAGGTGTACTTTCCTAATGGTGGTACTTGAAGGAAATAAATGAAGGGTTATGAGGAGAGCGAAAAGGAAGAGAATATATATAGTAGTGTTGGGTTGGCTTAAGGAAACCCTAATCTTAAGCATGCTCTTAACCATTTTAACTAATGACATGATTTGTGGCAACATGCAACAACTAATAGAAAAAAAAAATTAAAATGGTGCACATGCACAAAATACCATATGCCATATACAAGAATCAAGAAGGAAAATACGTATATCGGGAACGGTGAGTGACACTTGTCTTTCCACTGATTCACATAATGGTTGCATAATAATTCCTTGTAGACAGCCATCACTTGCGATTTATTTTCTTCCAAAGTGGAGAGCTCCTCATTTCTTGGAAGATACTCTTCATATGGCTCAATCCCCCAAAGGAGTTTCGAGACTTCGAAGGAAGCGCTAGTCCCATCTCCCCTGCAGGCGTATAAAACATCCCGCTATGAGATCTCCAAGAGGGCCAAGAACATAGGCCGATTCAGCTCCACGCCAGCCAGGGTAGCCCATATGGCAGAATCCAAACCAAGATCCTTGAGCTCATCCTTGTACTTCGTCAGGATCCACAAGGTCAGATTGTCCCATTTAGGCACGTAATGACACAAACCTTCAACCCGAAATTTCCCTTTCGGATACATGATCTTGGCTGCCAACATAAGGTTGGCGAAAGTCGAAGCACTGAAAGTGAATATATTATTGGGCATGCCATTATATATGCTGCTTGGACGTAAAACTTGTAGCAAAAAAAGGCCAGCCTCGCTTACAGGTAGAAACATCTTTCTGGTTAGAACTGGAGTCTATCATGAAAGACCTTAAAACTGCCCCTCCCTGGGTTGGGGTAAGTTCCCACTTGATTCGCCTCTTCGAGGCCAAGCAAGTGAAGGCAGTCAGCGACAGCTGGCGCTAGGTCTTCGGTACGTACATGCGAAGACCCTTCGCCTCAAAGAACCAATCTTTCTTGATCTTCAAGAGCTTTGCTTCATAAGAAGATAGTATGTCCCCAAACAAAAATTGCGGCTTTAAGAAAGTTTCAGTGGCACTTCCAGCAACATGGATCGGGCCCCTCTTCATCATGGCTTGAAGAAAAGTAAAGGGCTGGTCCTTGATTAATGCAATCCTTTCCAGAGATTGCTCCAGCGTAGTCACAACCTTGGCCGGATTGACCACTTCTTCATTAAAGTTCAGACCCATCTGGCAGAGCGATTAGTTGAATAGAATCTCGTCTAGAAAAGACAAGGCAAAGTCATAGAAACTGTAAAAAGACAAAATGCAAAAAAGTTAGCAAAAATATGATCTTTTTTATGAGAGACAAAAAGTTATATGAAGCCTGGTCTCAGTGCACCTGAAGTTATGTGCATCAGCGAAGGCCCAAGCCTCGGCGCATCATCGGGACAGAAGTTCATGTGCGTTAGCTGAGTTATACCTCAGCGTATTTGTAGGACCAAAGTCCATGTACGTTGGTAATGAAAAAGCTTCAGCACATCTCCATGACCGAAGTCTATGCACGTCAGCAAGATGAAGCCTTGGCGCATCTTTAGGACCGAAGTCCATGCGCGTCAGCAAGATGAAGCTTTGGTGCATCTTCCGGACCTAAGTCGATGCGCTTCAGCGAAGTAAAGCTTAGGTGCATCTCCAGGGTATAGCTCGATGAGCCACACCCATGCTCTTCAGTAGGGTGGTTAGCGTATGTTCCAAGATGGGTGTCCATCTATGCGCTTAAACCATGCACAAAGTGTCTATGTGTTTTTGGAGACCTCGACAATAGCGGCCACTTATCGATGACTTCTCTACGTACGTCAGGATGAGTTGTGTCAGGGACTTGGGGATCGTCAGCGTCGACTTCAACGGGCTTCTTGCCCTTGCCTTTTCCCTTGGCAGTAGCAGGACGTGGAGCTTTGCGGGGCCATTTGCAGAAACTAGAGTTTTTGAAAAGATGAGAGAACTCACTACCAGAATAAGTAATTTTAGCGACGCCTAAAGGCGTCGCTAAAATGCTTAAAGACGTCGCTAAACCAGTTTAGCGACGTATTTAGCGACGTCTTCCTCTTGTCGCGGAAACCTTAGTCGCTGTTTGGAAAGACGTCGCTGATCGTCGCCAATACCGATGTTTACCGACGCAAAGATACGTCGGTAACATACCGATGTTTACCGTCGTTTCGTCGATAAAATAGCGACATTTATGATGTCGCTATACGTCGGTATTCCCTGGAAAAATTATCGACATTTTTGATGTCGCTATACGTCGGTATATAGTACCGACATTTTGTGTTGTCGCTATACGTCGGTATATCCTGGGTAAATGAGAAAATAAATGCCAGTTTAGCGATGACTACCGACGCTATGTGCCGTCGAAAAGCGTCAATAAACGTCGCTAAGTTTTGAAAAAAAACTACAGTATGCAGTTTTCTCCACAGAATCATTTTCTTCCTGCAGTTTAATTTGAAATACAATATACAAGCATATTTTATCCCTGGGTTCGCCGACCCCTTCGGTGGAACAACACCACCGGTAAATTAGCATCCAAGTAAAACGAATAGTCTAATACAAAAACAATCCAATACAATCTAGAGATTGACACAGTACTAATTCATATATGTAGTCCAATACAAATAGTCTAATACAAAAACAACCCAATACAAATAGTCCAATACAAATAAGTACTAATAGCTAATGAGAACCACGCAGCTCACGCAAACGCTCAGTGATACGATCACGTAACCACCTCGAATAAGTGGGATCGACGGCGGCAGGAGAGATGTAGTCCATTGCAAGTGCTGGATGAATAGAACTCCCGGTCTCACTAGCTACCAGGGCTGGATGAATGGAACTCCCGGTCTCACTAGCTACCGGTGCCACTTCCTCCTTAACAGTAGGAGGATCCACCTCAGCAATCTGTGTTTCCCTCAAACAACGTGCCGCTGCTCGGGTCATGGGTGCCATCTGGTAAAATCAATATTCACAGGGGGGAGCGGTTGAAAATGAATGAGAGAACTATCAGAGAATCAAATAAAACTAACTAGAACTGAAATACAGTAATTGACAAATAAATGAGAGAAATATCAGAGAATGTACTCGTCTGCTACTCTGAAATGAGTAGTATAATATCAGATGTGATACTTGAGTATCAATACGATACTCGAGTATTAGTATTGTGATTGCGATACCGATACGTATAGGAATGGTCTGATACTCAGAGTATCGGTATCAGACCATTCCGTATTGCGGGAACAATACTATAGCGTTGATAGCGAGATAGATAGAGAGAGAGAGACACAACTAAGTAGCACTTGAACTTTAACTAAGTAGCACTTGTAACCAATGTACAAAATTACCTATTGATACGATATAATGATCGATTTTAATTACAGTAATATAAAATAACAAAAATATAATACGTATAAAGAATTAGAAAACTTACATAAGCTTTGGCAGCCATCTTTTTCGTCATCTCTGTCCAAAAATCCGCTCTGAGTCAATCTTTTGCCCCGGAGCTCAAGTGGACATCCTTGAGTAGAGCTCGAACGAGAGGTTTTTGACAGCATGGTGGTCTCCTTTGTCAAAGGATTATTGCTCGTCCTACAACCAATCGAAAATCTTTTCATTTCTAATATCTTGAATATGAAACTCTGTTTCACATTTGGTTCTTATATACCAGAAGGTAGAGCCAAATGTGAAGCAGAGCTTCATATTCAAAAGATTAAAAATGAAAAAAAATTGATTG
The DNA here is from genome assembly GCA_029216955.1 of Iris pallida. NCBI lineage: Eukaryota > Viridiplantae > Streptophyta > Magnoliopsida > Asparagales > Iridaceae > Iris > Iris pallida. The sequence continues at coordinate 32,288,770 of JANAVB010007399.1, forward strand.
GTTGTGGGACGAGCACGGATACTTTAACAAAGGAGACCACCATGCTGTCAGGAACCTCTCACTCGAGCTCTATACGAAGGATGTCCACTTGAGCTCCGGGGCAAAGTTTTGGCTCAGAGCAAGAATCTGTTGACGGAGAACATCCACCATGCTGTCAAAAAAAAGTAACGGTGAGAGACCCATCTGAGTAGGACGTATACTCTGATAATATCTCCTCCAACACTCAATTCCACTACTGATATCATTCTTGTAAAGGTGATCTCTCAGAGTATACATCCTACTCAGATGGAACTCTCAGAGTATCCTCTTCGGTTGGTTGTCGAGCCATAGGGTACAGTCTTCCTCGGCCGAGCCAGCCCCACCGGTGATTACATGTCATTACCTACATTAATGCTTACCTATACATTATATTTCATATGTTATCCAAACATTGCATTTATAACTTGCATATATCCATGTATTCCCATTTGCATATATATATGCATATTGTATTCATATGTGCTTACCAACATGCATGACATTACACATATATCATTCATTACATACACATGTTGTATGTGTATAGGAAGATAGAAAATGAAAGGAATAGGGGACTGAGTTCATATGTCCAAGTAGAATGAAATAGAAATCGTGATCTCAGATTTAACAGTAGTGCAAAAGTGTGTGTGTGTATCCACATTCTGATTTGTGTAGTGTGTGTAAGGGTGTGTATAGATGTATGTGTTAACAGTGTACACAAAATCAGTGTCATTGATCTCAGATTTCAGGTTGAAAATGTGTGTGTATACAATCATAGGCACTGTATAAAATCGATATTCACAGGTTGAAAATGTCTGTGCCGTGTCAGTGGGAGATAGGGTTAGGGTTAGGTATACCTGGACTGGGTCGGGTAGAGGTCGCCAGAGCAGAGCAGGGGACGGGGGGGGGTCGACGGTGGAGGAGCGATGACGAGGTCACTAGGGGGGAGCGATCGCTAGAGACGAGAGGGAGGGAGGCAACATCGGAGGGAGGGGGAGAGAAACGAGAGGAAGCGATCGTCGGGGGGAGGCAACGCCAGAGGGAGGGGTCGTCGGAGGGAGGCCTCGCCGGAGGGGAAGAGCTCGTTGGGGGGAGCGGTCGCCGGAGACGAGAGGAGGAGGGAGGCAACGCCGGAGGGAGGGGGAGAGAAACGAGAGGGAGCGATCGTCGGGGAGAGGCAACGCCAGAGGGAGGGGTCGTCGGGGGAGGCCTCGCCGGAGGGGAGGAGCTCGTCGGGGGGAGCGGTCGCCGGAGACGAGAGGGGGCGGGGGAGAGAAACGAGTGCGCTCGACGGAAGAATGAAAATTTGGGAAATAAAATGAAATCGATTGGGTTCCCAGAACCCTAAATAAAAGTTTTTAGCGACGTCTAAGTGGGACGTCGCTAGACGTCACTGTTAAGTAATAGGATAGCGACGGACATGATTAAATGTTGCCAAACGTCGCTGAATAAAGTATATCAGCGACGTTTTGTGACTACATAGCGACTTGTTCTTTCAAACTATAATTACAGTCGCTACTAGTCGCTAAACGTCACTGATAGTGACGTTCAGTGACGTCATTTACATACGTCGCTAAATACACAAAACATAGCGATGTTTTAAACTGGCATCGCTAAATTCATCGCTAATTTGACATATTTTGGTAGTGACTCTAAGGAGATAAAAGCTTGATGAAGAAAGTAGAAAGCCCTCTCTCTCAACCCACACCTATTTATAGGCTTGGGGAGGTACGTAACCCGATAAGACGTGACGTCAGTAGTAACGCTTCGGAGTTCGTGAAGGGGCGACTCTAAATATTCAAAAAATGATTGTTATTTATCGAAAAAATAATCATTATTAATAAATGTGCCCAAAGCAGTCATGCGCGAAGGTGACGATGCACCAAAGCAGTCATGCATAGAGATGACTATGCTCCTACTAGAGCATGCGCTAGAAAACAGTCAAAGGCTATACGCTTAAAACAAATCCTACTAACCATGATTCTTATTCAAATTATTTCAAAAACTTGTCTAATATTTTGAATACCTTAAAAGGGGTCTTATAGAAGCATAGAATTTCATGTACCACGGAGGCCAAAATTTCTATGCGCCATAAACATTATGTGTTGAAGACTCAAAGCAATGTCAGCGTATCACAAAAGACAGAGATAAAAAGTGCACAAAAACAAGATTTTTATTCAACAAATGAAAATCTATTACATGGCTTTTTTATTACATGGAAAGTCTACTACAGCCTTGTCTAAAACTCTACGGATAAGCTCAACACTTTCACGTTTCAGCATAGGCGCATCTCTTCGTCATCACGAGCGAATCATTTTCCCGTCAATGAGCGAATCACTTCCTTGTCTAAGTACAGGCACATCACCTGCCGTCTTGTGGCTCTTTCAACGTAACGAGGGTTGGTCGCAAGCATAAACCCTGTGTTTAACTTGATACTCGACATCTTCTCAGAGAAAAACATGGCCAGTAAAGAAAACGAGCATGAACTGCTTTGTCCACAGCTAACTCGGTGTGAAACCCGTAATTTTAATTAACTGATTTAGTGTCTAATATTATTATTTTATTATTTTTTTGGTTCAGTGAAAATATTATTCATAATTTATTGGATTTCTTGTTTTGGCCTGACCCGTCCCGAACCTGTTTCTGAAACCATGTTCGAATCCGAGCCAATTTCGGTTTTCAAAATCATTAATTTGAGTATTATTTAATATAATATTATAATTTTCATAAAGAAAAGAAAACTTAATATTTTCCTTTTAAAATTTTCTTTAAACTCTTAAACTCTCTCTCTCTCTCTCTCTCTCTCTCTCTCTCTCTTCCATTTATTCAATCAGCAGAACAAATATATACTTTCATTAAACTATCATTCTCTTTAACCAACAGTTAGGAAAAACTGTTCTTTTCCTTTTCGAACGGCCGCTCGGCCGAGCCCCTTCCGACTCCTCCATTCACCTCCCTGAACGGCCAGACTTTTGGGTTCCGAAACCCCCAAAAATCTCTTTCCTATATAAACCCTCTTCCCCATCCTTCTATAACCATTCCTTACCATTTTCACCATTCCTTACCATTTTCCCAGCTCTAACCGTGCCCTAGCCCCAATTTTCAGTCCGACCACTTGCCTTCGTCGTCCTCCAGCGCCGACCTAGGCCGACCCCCAGGCTGAATCCGCCGCCGCCGCCGCCTCCTCTGTCCGACGCGCCACCCGCGGCCACCCAATTTCGTACGGCTCCCCTGCGCGGCCCCCTCTCGGCTGACCGAGACTTTTTGCTGCCGTTGTTTCCGCGGCCACCAACCGACCTATCGTGGCAGCCTCTCGATGTTGTTGTTTCTGTTCGTGAGCACCGATCCGGCTGTCCCGTGCCCGATTCGTTGTGCGTGGTTTTCGTGGTCGAACCTGCTGTCCAGTTTCCATTCTCGAGTTTATCCCGCGGCTCCCCGACCAACGGATATTGGGTAATTTCTGAGTAAACTCAATAGTTCGACCCTCCCGTTATCGAGTCGATGATGAATTTGGTCCCCGATCCCGTTGCGGGATTCAGATTTAGACGAATTCGATTTCGAAAAGTTTTGAAGTCCTCTTTGGTTAAGTGTGTGCTGTGGTAGTTTTTGATCTTCCGTTTCAGAATTTCCACTATTGGGTTTCTGTGGTTTTTATTCCTGTGGCTTCTCGAAAATTTCGAGTTAAGTTCGGATATATTCTGTAGATTGGTTTTATGATATTTTCGGGTTCTAACTAACTTCGGTTTTCCGAATACTGGAAACATGATGTGGATATTATTTTTCGGGTTTTAATATTAATGGTGGAAATGAATTCGTAGGTTTTTTCCCTGGTTTGGGATATTATTTGTGTGGTTGGCACAATTTTCCAGTATTGGGTTATTCCAAATATAGAGGAAATACTGCCCAATTTTTGTAAAACTATATATATATATATATATATATATATATATATATATATATATATATATATATATATGATTTTCAAAACTGGTTTATTAAATGGATTTTTCGGGCGACGACCTTATTGGTCAATGGACTCTTAGCGAAATGCAAACGAAACCGGCATTGTTCCGGACGTTAAGGCATTAGCTAGTACGCGACGTAATACTTTGGACCAAGTCTGAGACCTATTTTCATATTATAATTAATATTAATTATATTTATTATTTAGAACTAGTTACTGGCCAAATCATATTTTGGTGCAGGGCCTCGGCCTGCTGAATGGATCGCTTCTCGGCGTTCAGGGTTCATCAGTATATTTATTTTATTCCATTCATTTATGTAAATTATTGTAAGGGCATAAGCCCAACTTTTATTTCTTTTATGTGGTTCTGTAATAATGTAGAGTAGTTTTTATTTTCTAGTTTGTTGGTTTGACGTAAATACGTAAAATAATAAATAACTAATTATTTTATGGAAATTAATATTATTTTTCTTACATTAAATAACTAAAAAAAATTACAAGTTCGTTATTTAAACAAATTCACGTTCTTCTCATTTAAAGAAAAATATTAGTTTTATATATAATATTACAAAATACTAAGTTTTGCCAAATAATCAGAAAATGTGATTTTTTAATAAATGTTAAATAGATTTTTCCTTTGTAGATTAATAACTAATAAATCACATCGATAAACGTGTTTTGGTAGAATTTGTAAATAACATAAAACTGGATTAGAACCAATTCTAGAGATTGTAACTAGCACACCTAGATATGGTTTCCTCTCTAATACTAAGTCAGGATTCTCAATGTAGGATTTCGAAGACGAGTCGGATTGTCTATCCCGGAACCAACTCTTCAACCAGTCATAAAACAAAGGCAAGTACGGTTGTTTTTATTTTCAATTTAGTTAATAATTGTAATATTGCAAGATTAAACCACATTGATACACGAACTCTCACATAGAGTATTGATTGTTATTGATTGTGGGATTGGGGTAGTAGTGTAGTGTATTATGACCAATACCCTTCATATTGCATATTGATTGTGCGAGCTTACCCCTCATACACACGGGGATAAGCCGTATCGTATCACTAGGATACTATTGTATAACCCAAGCCGGTCATAAGCATTACATACTCAAATCACATTGTTTTCAATTGTGGAAAATTGCTAGAAAATATTGTTCAAATATTTCAACTGTTTAAGCTGCAAATTTCTAATTATTAGTTAAATTGTTAAATTTTCATAATCGTACTTTGCTCCTTTCCTGACTGAATCCCCCACCCCCAATAGGTTCTTTTGATGAGGCTGAGCTATTGATAAATAGCTACTACGATCCGGTGTTTTATCCAACAGTGCTGCTAGAGTCCCTTTTCGAGGACGATGATATTGTGGCTGATGAGCCAACACTCTAAAGGATGTTTTATCTGTTAGTTTTTGATGTTAAATAAAAGACAGTTTATATCCAGATTTATTTCAGTTGTATTTGTTGGACAAAGTTTATTTTAAATATTCGAAATTCAGATGCTGTGACAAAATAGATTGTGTTGTTGTGATTACCTGCATTTGGATACAGCTTACTGCCGTCGTCTCACAACGGTGCAGGCTGGGCATGATCCAATTCGACCCAACAATTTGGGACCGGGTCGTGACATATTTTTAGTGGTGTCCCATGCAGGTCTGGTCAACAACTTAGAAAAATATATCTAGAAACATTTAGAACACTAGAACATTAAATTGTCACAACATAGGACCGAAATATATTATGAATAAATATTTTTGTTTGTTATAGACTGGTAGGCTACCTTGCTTATATTTTGCAATCCTAAACCTTCCAGAGTATGGCCACCAATCCTGCTGGCGATGGGATGTCATCACCCAATCACACCCCACCTCCTCAATCGAGTCCGGATCCTACACCCCGGCAACTGGCCGATCGTCCCCATAATGCACATGCATCCCGTGGATTCTACACTACAACTCAAGTGTTAGATCCTACATCTTCCCAGGCTGAACAACAAGCCCCTGCGGTGCTGCCTGATCTAGTTGTGCCACCAGTGCCCGTAGACCTCACCGACCTTGTAGGCCTACTACGAGGAGTGCTTGAGGCACAGAGAACTCAAGCTGAAGCTCATCGCGAATAGACGGCGATTATGAGAGAAGGCATGGAGAATGCCCACAATGTGGCTATGGCTACACTGGAGAGAGGAGAAGCAGCCCAATCTGAACCAAGGCCCGCTAAAGCCGAAGATATCGAGAAATTTAAGAAGCTGGGCCCTCGACCTTTCAAAGGAAATGAGGGAATTATCTATGCTGACGAATGGCTCCACAGTATGGAGCATCTCCTCAGCGTTGCTCGACTTCCTGATGATCTTCAAGTTGAAGCTGTGGGACTCCAACTGTTAGATGTAGCCAGCACCCAGTATCGGAATGAACCCCGACTCCAGGACAGGCAGCTTGACTGAAACACTTTCAAGAGATTGTTCCGCAGGAAGTTCTTCCCAAAATCAGAGTTACGGGAGATGGAAAGACAGTTCCAGAACCTGAAGCAAGGGAACATGACTGTTGGAGAATATGCGGCTGAGTTTGGTCAACTTAGTCGCTTTGCAAAGAACTTGGTTGCTGACCCTGCCGATCGTGCTGAAAGATTCAGGTATGGACTGAGGGAAGAGATTCGTACTCCTGTGATCGCAGGCGGCGCTAAGACGTACGAGAGGATCCTAATACGAGCTCAGATATAAAGAAGAGTCAGCCTGCTCATTCAAAGAGGGAGTATTCTGGAACTAGCAACTTCCAGAATAACCAGAAGAGGCCCAGCCACAAAAATAACAACAGACCTTCTCACCACCAGCAGCAGCATCATCAGGCGAGGACCAATGACAGAGCGCCTCAGAAGCAGATTCCTGTCTGCGATTTCTGCAATAGGCCAGGACATCAGTCGAACATTTGCAGGAAAAGGCTAGGACACTGCCTAGTCTGTGGGTCTGCCACCCACCAAGTGAAGGACTGCCTCCAAGGCTTTCAATCGAACTGGAACAACATTACAGAAGGCTCCTCTACCCACTCAGCAACAACAGTTTGGGCAACACCAACAGAAGACTGGGCGAGCTTTTGCCTTAACAGCAGAGGAGCAAGAGCCAGAGCAGGAACCTACCGCTGATGTCATCGCAGGTTTCATTTATGTGCATTCACATCCTGCTTTAGCATTATTTGATTTGGATGCATCGCATAGTTTCATATCAACAAAATTCATCTCTACATACCACCTAGTTACGGGTTTTAGCAAGAAGATATATAGAGTTATGACAGGTGGTGGACCCATACCCATCACTGAGACCTGTAACTGTCCTATAACTATATCAGGACACAATTTCTTAGCACGCTTACTTGTGATGCCCTTACCTAACTATGATGTAGTCCTAGGAATGGACTGGTTATGTAACCAGCATACGCTGATAAATTGTCACAGAGGATGTATAGTCTTCAGCCCACCTGGAGAACCGGAGTTTGAAATCTCTCGAGCTTCGGAAGATATGGAGGGTATTACTTACTCCTCTATTACCGAAGAACCTGGACCTCCTCATCCTATCATAGCAGAATTCATGGATGTCTTCCCTGATAGTCTTCCAGGATTACCCCCAAATCGAGATATAGGATTCACCATCGACCTAGTTCCCGGCTCTGCCTCTATTTCTCGGGGATTCTACAGAGTCAACCCTAAGGAGGCCATAGAAATGAAGGACCAGATCAATGAGCTAAAGTCCCTTGGAATATCAGAGATGGAGCCTCACCCTGGGGAGCACCTGTCTTATTTGTACCCAAGAAGGATGGGACTGTACGGATGTGCATTGACTACAGGGCGCTGAACAACATCACCATCAAGAACAAGTACCCCATGTCCCGAATCGATGACCTGTTTGATCAACTTAGTGGAGCTAAGGTGTTCTCGAAGATAGACCTTCGATCTGGCTATCACCAAATCAAGGTCAGGAAGGAGGATATTCCAAAGACGGTATTCAACACCAAATATGGTCAGTATGAATTTTTGGTCATGCCGTTTGGATTGACGAATGCTCCTGCGGTATTCATGAACCTTATGAATAAGGTTTTCCATGAATATCTGGATCAGTTTGTTATTGTCTTCATCGATGACATCCTGATCTACTCGAAGACTGAAGAAGAGCATGAAGAGCACCTAAGGAAAGTTCTGGGAACCTTGAGGAAGGAGAAACTCTATGATGAGCTATCTAAATGTGAATTCTTCTTAGTCGAGGTGGAATTTTTAGGCCATGTTGTCACAGGAGAAGGAATTTCGGTGGATCCAAAGAAGATAGCTGTCATTGAGAAGTGGAATACACCAAGTTTAGTTGCTAAAATCAGAAGTTTCTTGGGCTTAGCTGGCTACTACCGGAAATTTATGAAAGACTTCGCTAGGATTGCTAAGCCGATGACGAAGCTCACAAGAAAGAATGAAGAATTTGTGTGGACTGAAGCCTGCCAGACATCATTTGAGGAGCTGAAGAAGAGACTTACAACAGCACCGATACTTGCGCTACCCGCAGGTACGGACAGTTTCTCAATCTACAGTGATGCTTCTGATAAAGGATTGGGTTGTGTTCTTCAACAACACGAGAAAGTAATTGCTTATACATCTAGGCAATTACGGACTCATGAGAAGAACTATCCCACGCATGATTTGGAGCTCGCAGCGGTAATATTTGCTTTGAAGTTATGGAAGCACTACCTCTATGGAGAGAGAGTGGAAATATTTATAGACCACAAAAGTCTTAAATATATTTTCACTCAGAAGGAGCTGAACATGCGACAGAGGCGATGGCTGGAGCTGATGAAAGATTTTGACATCGACTTGCGGTACCATCCAGGTAAGGCTAATGTGGTTGCAGATGCACTTAGTCGGTACCCGATGGCGATGTTCTTGACCAAGGAGCGACATTTGCTGGAAGACATAGAGAAGCTTGGACTGGAGATAGTGCTGCCCGAAGAAGAAATGAAGAAGCTGGGAAGAGAAGCTATTATACCAGGAGTTGAATCATCAATGATGCAGTTGCAAGTACGTTCAAGTCTGATGGATAAAGTCAAGGAGGCACAATTTCAAGACGAAACGCTTTACAAACTCAGAGATCAAGTGCTGGCATGAACACTTGAAGGATTCTCAATCTTCAGCGACGGAGCACTGAGGCATGATACGAGGCTTTGCGTACCAACTGGCAAACTGAGGAAAGAGCATATGCAAAAAGTGCACCAGTCGCAGTATTCCATACATTCAGGAGCTAATAAAATGTATCGGGATATGCGTACTGTAGTGTGGTGGTACAAAATGAAGAAGAACGTATCCAGATTTGTGGCTAGATGCTTGATTTGTCAATAAGTAAAAGCCAGCAGACAGAGACCAGTAGGGCTGTTGCAGCCGCTGGACATCCCGGAGTGGAAATGGGAACACATAACGATGGACTTTGTGTCAGGACTGCCTCGATCCCAAGGAGAAAAGGATGCCATTTGGGTTATTGTGGACCGACTGACAAAGTTATCTCACTTTATCCCCTTCAAGGTTGGTCTATCCACCGAGAAGTTGGCAGTACTGTACAAGCAGCATATCTACCGGATTCATGGAGTTCCGATAAGTAATGTATCTGATAGAGATACTAGATTTACCTCACACTTTTGGAAGAGTTTGTATGACAGTTTGGGAACACAACTGAAGTTCAGCACCGCCTATCATCCCCAAACTGACGGACAATCGGAGAGGACCATCCAGACGCTAGAAGACATGCTGAGATCTTGCGTCTTGGAATTTGGAGGGTCTTTGAAAGACCACTTGCACTTGGTAGAGTTCTCCTACAACAACAGCTATCAAGCCAGCATCGGTATAACACTGTTCGAGGTACTCTATGGACGTCGTTGCCGTACTCCACTTGCATGGGACGACATAGGAGAAAGAGTATTACTTGGACCTGAGATGGTGACCTATGCCGCAGAGAAGGTAAAGGTGATTAGAGACAAGCTCAGGATTGCTCAGGATTGCTCAGGACAGACAGAAGCATTGGGCTGATAACAGTCGTCGACCACTGGAGTTTGAAGTAGGAGATAGTGTCTTTGTCAAGATCTTCCCTACCAGAGGAACTATCAGATTTGGCAGAGCAGGAAAGCTGAACCCCAGGTACATCGGCCCATTCGAAGTTTTGTGCCGAATTTGAGAAGTAGCGTACCAATTAGCTCTACCAGCTAATCTTGAAGGCGTGCACAACGTCTTCCGCGTTTCACAGCTCAGACGCTACATCCCGGATCCGAGCCACATCTTGGACCATTCAGAGCTGGAGATTGGATCCAGCCTCACAGTGTCAGAGAAGCCAATGGCAATTTTAAACCGAGGTAAGAAGAAAACCAGGAACTCTGTGACGCCTATAGTCAGAGTGATGTGGCGGCACAATCTCCAGGCGTGTCTACCTGGGAGTGAGAAGATGAGATGCGGGAGCAGTATCCATATTTATTTGAGACCTGAGGTATTTTCTAACCATATCCTTTAATTTCGATGACGAAATTTTCTAAGGAGGGAAGGTTGTGAAACCCGTAATTTTAATTAACTAATTTAGTGTCTAATATTATTATTTTATTATTTTTTCGGTTCAGTGAAAATATTATTCATAATTTATTGGATTTCTTGTTTTGGCCTGACCCGTTCCGAACCTGTTTCTGAAACCATGTTCGAATCCGAGCCAATCTCGATTTTTGAAATCATTAATTGAAGTATTATTTGATATAATATTATAATTTTCATAAAGAAAAGAAAACTTAATATTTTCCTTTTAAAATTTTCTTTAAACTCTTAAACTCTCTCTCTTCCATTTATTCAATCAGCAGAACAAATATACTCTTTCATTAAACTATCATTCTCTTTAACCAACAGTTAGGAAAAACTGTTCTTTTCCTTTCCGAACGGCCGCTCGGTCGAGCCCCTCCCGACTCCTCCGTTCACCTCCCTGAACGGCCAAACTTTTGGGTTCCGAAACCCCCAAAAATCTCTTTCCTATATAAACCCTTTTCCCCATCCTTCTATCACCATTCCTCACCATTTTCCCAGCTCTAACCGTGCCCTAGCCCCAATTTTCGGTCCGACCACTTGCCGTCGACGCCCTCCAGCGCCGACCTAGGCCGACCCCCAGGCCGAATTCGTCGCCGCCTCCTCCTCTGTCCGGCGCGCCACCCGCGGCCACCCGATTCCGTGCGGCTCCCCTGCACGGCCCCCTCTCGGCTGACCGAGACTTTCCACCGTCGTTGTTTCTGCGGCCACCGACCGACCCATCGCGGCAGCCTCTCGCTGTTGATGTTTCTGTTCGTGAGCCCCGATCCGGTTGTCCCGTGCCCGATTCTTTGTGCATGGTTTTCGTGGCCGAACCCGCTGTCCAGTTTCCATTCCCGAGTTTATCCCGCGGCTCCCCGACCAACGGATATTAGGTAATTTCTGAGTAAACTTAGTAGTTCGTCCCTCCCGTTATCGAGTCGATGATGAATTTGGTCCCCGATCCCGTTACGGGATTCGGATTTAGACGAATTCGATTTCGGAAAGTTTCGAAGTCCTCTTTGGTTAAGTGTGTGCTGTGGTAGTTTTTGATCTTCTGTTTCGGAATTTTCACTATTGGGTTTCTGTGGTTTTTGTTCCTGTGGCTTCTCGAAAATTTTGAGTTAAGTTCGGATATATTCTGTAGATTGGTTTTATAATATTTTCTGGTTCTGAGTAACTTCGGTTTTCCGAATACTGGAAACATGCTGTAGATATTATTTTTTGGGTTTTAATATTAATGGTGGAAATAAATTCCTGGGTTTTTTTTTTCCTGGTTTGGGATATTATTTGTGTGGTTGGCACAATTTTCCAGTATTGGATTATTCCAAATATAGAGGAAATACGGCCCAATTTTCGTAAAACTATATATATATATATATATATATATATATATATATATATATATATATATATATATATATATATATATATATATATATATATATGATTTTCACAACTGGTTTATTAAATGAATTTTTCGGGGGACAACCTTATTGGTCAATGGGCTCTTAGCGAAATGCAAACGAAACCGACATTGTTCCGGACGTTGAGGCATTAGCTAGTACGTGACGTAATACTTTGGACCAAGTCTGAGACCTATTTTCATATTATAATTAATATTAATTATATTTATTATTTAGAACTAGTTACTGGCCAAATCATATTTTGGTGCAGGGCCTCGGCCTGCTGAATGGATCGCTTCCCGGCATTCAGGGTTCATCAGTATATTTATTTTATTCCATTCATTTATGTAAATTATTGTAAGGGCATAAGCCCAACTTTTATTTCTTTTATGTGGTTCTGTAATAATGTAGAGTAGTTTTTATTTTCTAGTTTGTTGGTTTGACGTAAATACGTAAAATAATAAATAACTAATTATTTTATAAAAATTAATATCATTTTTCTCACATTAAATAACTAGGAAAATTACAAGTTCGTTATTCAAACAAATTCACGTTCTTCTCATTTAAAGAAAAATATTAGTTTTATATATAATATTACAAAATACTAAGTTTTGCCAAATAATCAGAAAATGCAATTTTTAAATAAATGTTAAATGGATTTTTCCTTCGTAGATTAATAACTAATAAATCACATCGATAAACGTGTTTTGTTAGAATTTGTAAATAACATAAAACTGGATTAGGACCAATTCTAGATATTGTAACTAGCACACCTAGATATGGTTTCCTCTCTAATACTAAGTCAGGATTCTCAATGTAGGATTTTGAAGACGAGTCTGATTGTCTATCCCGGAACCAACTCTTCAACCAGTCATAAAACAAAGGCAAGTATGGTTGTGTTTATTTTCAATTTAGTTAATAATTGTAATATTGCAAGATTAAACCACATTGCTATACGAACTCTCACATAGATCATTGATTATTATTGATTGTGGGATTGGAGGAGTAGTGTAGTGTATTATGACCAATACCCTTCATATTGCATATTGATTGTGCGAGCTTACCCCTCATACACACGGGGATAAGTCGTATCGTATCACTAGGATACTATTGTACAACCCAAGCCGGTCATAAGCATTACATACTCAAATCATATTGTTTTCAATTGTGAAAATTGCTGGAAAATATTGTTCAAATATTTCAACTGTTTAAACTGCAAATTTCTAATTATTAGTTAAATTATTAAATTTTCATAATTGTACTTTGCTCCTTTCCTAACTGGATCTCCCACCCCCAATAGGTTCTTTTGATGAGGCTGAGCTATTGATAAATATCTACTACGATCCGGTGCTTTATCCAGCAGTGCTGCCAGAGTCCCATTTGGAGGACGACGATATTGTGGCTGATGAGCCAACACTCTAGAGGATGTTTTATCTGTTAGTTTTTTATGTTAAATAAAAGACAGTTTATATCCAGTTTTATTTCAGTTGTATTTGTTGGACAAAGTTTATTTTAAATATTCGAAATTCAGATGTTGTGACAAAATAGATTGTGTTGTTGTGATTACCTGCATTTGGATACAGCTTACTGTCGCCGTCTCATAACGGTGCAGGTTGGGCATGATCCGATTCGACCCAACAATTTGGGACCGGGTCGTGACACTCGGTGCATCTCAGTTCTTTGATAAAGTCTGTCGTTAAAATCAAAGGTTCTTTGAACGAGGAGATCAACAACCCACAACATGCGAAATTACAAAGGAAAAGGATTAGATGAGTTCATTCTCGATAAGAAGTCGTATGAAATAAGAACGAGCAAACTCTCTTCACCACAAACACATCTATTTATAGTCCAAAGCAAAACTAAGCCTATGTGCCAAGTGGCAGCCTCCCGAAGTTAGTGCGATGAACCTAGCATTTATGGCAATGAATCTTCCATCTCAAAATCAACCAAGTCAAAGTTATTTATTTCGAGCCTCGAAACGTCCAACAATGCTGACCAAAGATGTTGTGCCCAACAACTGATGCACTCCTCAATTTTATGTGTCCCTCAGTTTCATGTACCCCACAATAGATGCACTCTACACTTGATGCACTCTGTGGTACCCGCACCCCACAAAGATGCGCCTACACAAAGCTTGTCCCCCATCAAAGCATTTAATGCTAAGTGACAAAAGTCAGCAACACGTATTTCAAAGACTGAACGATCGAAAACTTTTACAGAAAATGAAGAGACGCTAATGTCAGCATAATCATTACTTGTTTTGTCAGTTACAGTTGTGCTCTGTCACGTGGCCGACTGATCACTTGCATGCCCCTAAAGACGTGCGCCAAAAACTTGTATGCACCTATTAAAGCCATACGCCAAGACTTGTCATTGATTCTCAGAAGTCATACGCCAATTCTACTCATGTGCTAGATCTCCTAGACGCATTAAATCCATCATCCTTTAACAGATTGAGATCTTTAAGCAATGTGCATGCGCCACATGTCCTTGACTCAGTTCTACTCACGAACGGGTACCAACCACCCAAAATCTCAGCAATAAATGAATCTCGACAATTGTCACAAGTCAGCTCATCCACAGCCCAATAATGTAGTTACAGCCGATTCAGTTCGAGCTTTCCGGGCGTTGCGCCCCTGCATCCAACAAAGTCATGCGCGTAGCATTCCTATCTGCAAAAATTTTATGCACGCATGAATGGATCGTTCCATCGCCTATAAATAGAAGGATCATTCCTTCATTCAGGCCCTTCGCCTCCCCCCGAATTTTATCCAGACATTCAGAGAGCTCGAGATCCTCGTCAGATCGTCAATGGAGTAAAGAATCAACCCTCCATCACCACGATTCCCAAAAAAAGTGATACTCAAAGGATTCCATCGAGGATCCAAAATTGAATTCTGTCTCGTTTGTTATATAAAAGTTTGTTCCAATACTTTTTAATGGCAAACAATATGGTATAGGAAATTACAGCTTCAACTTTCTATGGATACTTAATCGACCATATGCCTCAATTCCATAATATAGAAGTAGACACTTTAGTTAGTCTTTCGGGATTTCTAGCAATTATAGTTAAAACACAACATTCGATCACAGTGATGCGCCGAGAGTTGTTTTCTGGAAGAACAACTTGAACATTCATCAAAGCTATGTTGTAGAGATGAATGTTGATCCTAATGACTGGAGGTTTTCTTTTATAAGCTATGTTCTCTATGAAATTCTTCCAGATGAGCCGAAAGCTATTCCTGTCAAGAAATGTTCTCTTCAATTTTATATTATGATACGGTGACTAAGATGTTGTACCACCAGCCGCTTCTGCTATGATGCCTATCAGATGTAGAAGCCAAGCAAGCACTTCGTGAAACTCATGATGGTACTTGTAGTGTGCATCAACTAGAGCCTAAGTTGCAGGATTGATTGTGGCATATGAGTTATTATTGGTCCACTATAGTAGCTGACTCAAATGTTGAGCATGTCAGATTCATGCAGACTTTATCCACCAACCTCTAGAGTTTCTACATCCAACTATCGCGTCATGGCCATTTGGATCATGAAGAATAGATATTACTGGGCCTATCAGTCCTCCCGAAGAAAGAGGTCATCAGTTTATTCTAGCAATAACAGATAATTTCTCCAAGTGGACGGAAGCTATATCGTTCATCTAGGTGAAGACATCTAACGTGATTAGCTTTGTCAAGCATCATGTCATTTGTCGTTTCAGTCTTTCCTGAAGGATCATATATGACAATGGCCCTCAATTTACAAGCCACATATTTTTATCACTTATGTGACAAGAACCATATCCAAAATATAGCTTCAATAACATATAATCTTATAGCCAATATGTTAGCTGAAGCTTTTAACAAGACAATAATCAAGATGCTCAAAAAGTTCGTTTCATCCAACAAACGTGATTGGAATAAAAAGCTTGGTAAATGTCTCTGGACCTACCGTACAACGTTACAACTTGAACTGGCAGTATGTCATAATTTTTGGTCTATAGGAGCGAGCAGCTCTTCCCATGGAGATCCAGATGCCTCTCTCAATATTTCCCTCGCTTGCGAGTTAACAACCGAAGACAATGATCTTTTAAGGTTACAAAAGTTGGAGGTACTTGATAAGAAAAGTTTATTCGCTCAACAAATTATTGAGCTATATCAAGCACGCATATCCGAAACCTTACATAAAAAGGTGAAGGAAACAGTGTTCCAAGTCGGTGATATGATCTTAATAGTGAAAAGACATGATCATGACACACAAGAGCAAAAAAAAATTCTGGCAAAATAGGAAGGTTCGTTTCTAGTGGAGTTAGTATATTCTAATGGAACATACAGACTTGCAAAACCTAATGGTGACTTGTTAATGATGCCTATCAATGACAAATTTCTCAAGAAGTACTATCAATAAAGTCCAAGTTTGGATTGATGGTAATATATTAAATGTACAGTGTGACATTTGTAAATTCACCACAGAGAGAGTTTTCAAGCTATTATCTGTATTCAAGTGTCTTGAATATGCAATGGGTAATAGGTATACAAAACAAAGAAATTCTCCTGCAGAGTCGTCATTTTTTTTCCATAACAAAAAGTGTATTAATTTTTATGTAAAACTTTTTAAGAGTACAATGGAATCCTAAATGCAAAGAAATTCTAAGTACTAAAGAAGATATGGGGAGTAGGAGCGATGGAGTATGCGGTCGACTTCTTTACTCTGTTGACGATTCGATTCAAAGATTGAATTTTTTTTTTTTGCTAACTTTGGATCACTTACAGCTTTGGCAGCAAGTAGACGCATACATATAAAAAGAGCATCAGGAACTTTTGTGTCAGAGCCAACTTACTGTCAAATTTGACTTTTTTTCACCCACCATAGAGAAGACTATGCTCGATCATCCGACAAGGACAATATCATTTTGGCAGCCATGTAACCAAAGAAATCATTTTTTTTTCTTTTTAAAAATATAATATTTTATTCTTACATGCTATAATTTTTTATTATAATTTTGGAACTAATTTATATTTTAAAAGAAAATAGTTTTCATATATTTAGTGGCGTTGTCAAAGCCTCCCAGCTCTAGTGGTCTGTAGGTGGAGATATATCGCAGATGGGTTACATCTCATAGGAAAGCAAATTATTAACTCTATATATGTACTAGTAAATTCACGTGCATTGCATAGTATTTTTCTTTCTAATATTATTTAAAATTTATTTAAATATTTAAATATTTAAATATTTAAATATATTTGATTTAAGATTTGTCATATATATGTTTATATTTTTAGTTAAATTTGTTATAAATTTGTTTATATTTTAATTATAATTTGTTATGGATATATGTGAATAAAAGATAATTTCCGGTCATGCGAGAGAAAGTTAATTTTAGTCTTCCGTGATTTTTTAAATTAAAAAGTGAAAGATTTATAAAACACTTGGACAACTCAAATTTTAGTCGTTTCCAAGCACCATATATATATATGGGAAGATTTATGAAATGCCCAAAAACTAAAAAGTTTTATATAAAACCCACCGCTAAAAAACTTTCATCGCGTGCCCAGAATTAGAGAAACTTATCCAAGCGGGTTCCAAATGACCCTTTTGCCCTTCCTTTTAATTTATTGAAAACACCCACGAAACTGCTCTTAAAAAAAAGTTTCGATACTTCATCTTCTTCCTTACGCTGCTCACTTTCGAATCTAGGTTTCTCCTCAAAAATCTTCAAAAACTCGTCAAAAATTTCGGAAAGACTGGGACAAACGACAAAAATGCTAAAACGGAGGTCCAAACATCATTTTTTGCGAATCTAAAATTTCGGAAGGCCGTCTAACGGTGAATCTGTTACTTTCAGTCTCCTCGACGATACGCTCATTTTGCGACAAACGGGACCTCGTTTCGACCTCCCAGTCAAAAGTTATGGCCCTCCAAAGTTTCAGCTGACCATAAAATGCAGGAGAATGGCCATTCTCCGTGTTAGAACACGAAAAATGTAATTTCACATGAGGGTGGTCATTCTCCGTATTAGTAACACGGAGAATGGCATTTCCGTCTTAATTTACACGGAGAATGACCATTCTCCGTGTTAGTAACACGGAGAATGACATTCTCCGTCTTAATTAAGACGGAGAATGTCATTCTCCGTCCTGAAAGTTACACGGAGAATGGCCATTCTCCGTCATAATTTAGACGGAGAATGGTCATTCTCCGTCTTAGTTTACACGGAGAATGGTCATTCCAGTGTTAAAACGCAAGAGAATGACCATTCTCCGTGTTAGAAACACGGAGAATGGCATTCTCCGTGTTAAATAAAACGGAGAATGTCATTCTCCGTGTTAAATAAAACGAGAATGACATTCTCCGTCTTAATTTAACGGAGAATGTCATTCGCCGTGTTAAATAAAAACGGAGAATGACATTTCCGTCTTAATTTAAACGGAGAATGGCCATTCTCCGTGCTACATTAAGACGGAGAATGTCATTTTCCGTTTATTTAACACGGAGAATGACATTCTTCGTTTTATTTAACACGGAGAATGGTCATTCTAGTGTTAAAACGCAGGAGAATGACCATTCTCCGTGTTACTAACACGGAGAATGCCATTCTCCGTGTTAAATAAAACGGAGAATGACATTCTCCGTCTTAATGTAGCACGGAGAATGGCCATTCTCCGTTTAAATTAAGACGGAGAATGTCATTCTCCGTTTAAATTAAGACGGAGAATGGCCATTCTCCGTTTAAATTAAGACGGAGAACGGCATTCTCCGTTTTAAATAAAACGGAGAATGGCATTCTCCGTGTAATTTAGTTTTTTTTCATGAACAAAGAGTTTCGTTCTTCTTTCAAACGATGATAATTCTGATGGAAAAGAAGAAGAAAGATATTCTCTCCAATTGACCTAATTGTCGGAAAACTTCAAATGTCTCCACGATGAAGATGAAGATGATGATGATGATGATGATGACGAGCGATGATCTGAGTTCGACTGAAGAAAAGCACACCGAACTACGAACGATCTTTGCGATCTCTGCTGAAGATGAGAGCAATAGAATTCAGATTTCCAGTGAAGAAGAAGAAGACGAAAATCACAATCCAGATCTGAGTTTTTGAATTCAAATACATATAGATGACCAATTCGCGCGAGGAGGGTAGTTTCGGTATTATAAAAATAGCAGTTTCTAGCGGGTGGCATCTAAAAGGGAATCTTGGAATATTAACGTGAAAATACTTAATTTTGGGTATTTCATAAACTTATCCAGGGTGGGCATTTCATAAAAGTCCACCCCGAAATTGGGTTTCTCAGCAATTTCCGTATATATATATATATATATATATATATATATATATATATATATATATA